>CM065296.1:87483033-88083033 GCA_032871835.1 Dipteronia dyeriana | reverse complement strand
TCACTTTGGTTGAAACCCATATATATATAACCCTTTGTATTCGGGTCGTGTAAGAGTTCAAAACATCATATCTTTTCCTTAGAACACATTTCAAAAGGAAAAATCACCCAAGAACTCATCTTTAAACACTCAAAGCATTCACATGTGCATAAAAACTTCATCTTGCATCATCTAAAGTCATTTAGAGTGCATCAATGGATAGTTTTGCATCATCACATCTTGCTTGGTAAGTCTCTCGCTATCTTCTTACAAGTTAAGTGTTTTTCTTGCTAAGCCATCTCTTTAATCATTTGTATGCTCTTAGAATATATTCTAGATACAAATTAGAGATTGTTGTGATGACATGATTGAGTGTTGTATTGTGATAGCTTCATAGGATTGTTTGATCTATGTTTAGCTAAGCTTTTTGAACATGTCATTTAGCTCTTGATATCTAGGATTGCATTAATTGTCATCTCATCATCCTAGATAAGCATATAAGGTTTCCTAGACTTGTTTGTTCTTTGAATATCATCATATATTCACATAGGCCATTTTATCTCTTTATTTAGAAGTAAGACTTGTGTTGCTTCAGGGATTAGGTAGCTTAAATCGCAAGCAAGGTGGACTAGGTCCACTTATACCGGGATTATGTAGTGGTGGTGGATTTTAAACCGGGATTAGGTTGTAATTTCCTTTGCCAATAGTGGAATCGTGGTTCGAGTGTGGTGCACTTAACAGCCCATGGTTTTTTCCATTTGGAGGGTTTCCACGTATATCTCAAGTGTCTTTACTATTTCTGCACATATTACACTTGTGATATTATTGTAACTAGCTAGGGGTATTTTCGTCAACTTGACCAATAACGAAAATTTGGTAAAATTGTTTAAAATCTATTCACCCCCCCTCCAGATTAATCTTAAACACACCATAATATTTGTTTCAATTGGTATCAGAGGAGGTTCCTAGACATACATAGGTGATCCTTGCTCATTTTGGTGTGTGTTGCATTTTGTGTGTTTGTGTTGATCATTCATACACTTGCATTCATGTCATTCATTCATAAACACAATGAGTTAAAACGGTGGCAACGAGGAGGCTTCTAGCTTCTGAATCTAGGAAATTTCCTAACCCCATACCACTGAAAAAGCAAAAGGATATTGCTTTGAGAATGAGGATAGTGATGACTCGGATGAGGAAATGGCTTTGCTAATGAGGAAGTTCAATAAATTCTACAAGTCCGAGAGGAAAGGTTTCGGATCCAATGGTCAAGACTTGAAGAATAAGGCTCCCTTCAAAAAGATTGAGCCTAGGCAAGAAAAGACCAAGAAAAAAAGAGTCCAATGCTATGAATGTGGTGGGATAGGTCACTTTGCTCTAACTGTGAAAATCACAATGTCAAGAAAAAGGGAAAAGTGGTGGTTGCCACATGGAGTGAAAGTGATAACTCCAATGAAGAAGATGAGTTTTCGGCTGATGAAGAACTCATGGCTAACTTCATAGCCTTTACGTCCTCTCATAGGAGTAAAGATGCTTGTGAAGAAGAAAATGAAAGTCAAGAGGAAAACTACTCAAGTGATGATGGATCTTCATCACAATCCACAAATGGAAATGTGGATAGGATGGATCTCAACGACTATATGACTAGGTTTGAGAGTTCAAGGTTAAAGAACAAGAATGAAATTAAAAGATTAAAAGAAGAAAACCTAGAGCTCTCAACTTAAATTGACCAACTAAATAAAGAGTTGGTGAGATCTAAGAGGAGTGAAGAGGGGTTAATGAAAGAGCTTGAAGATGCTAGAGAGTTGATGGCCAAGATGAACTCTAGCACCAAAAAACTTGACCACATGTTAGATGTTAGAAAGAGGCCAAGTGACAAGAAGGGGCTTGGGTTTGAAGATGACAAGATGTTCTCCATTCCAAGCATGACCATTTTTGTAAGAAGCATGAATTTCAATGGGTCCTCTTCTCATCAATCATCTAGGAAGAAACTTGACCTAGGAGAGTGTTCAAGTAGTGCTCAAGTCAAGGTGGCGCCAAGAAGCCTAGCTCAAGCCCATCCTACAAGGGCTCCTTAAGTTAACTTCCCTTAACCGAAAGCTCATAAAGGGAAGATACCTATCATGCAAGCTCAACCAAGGAAAAAATCAAGTCTTGCTAAACAACAAAGAAGGAAAGTTCCTCAAAAACAATCAAGACAACCACAAAGACATGGGAAGCTCTAATGCATCCTCAAGGTTATGGTATGATTCTTAACTTTATTCCTACATGTCAATTTTGTGGTATTTATGGTCATATTAGAGCAAATTTCTTTAGATATATTAAATTGCGTAAAATTAAAAGCATGATAGAGAGGAAAAAGGCTAAAGCCATGATGCATTTCACTAGGAAAAATGGAACACCTTTGCATGATCCTAAGACATTTAGAGCCCATGTACCATTGAGCACTAGGAAGGAAAATATTTCACCTAGGTGGATTAGAAAGGATGAACACTTTTTCCATGTTGCACAAATTGCCTTGAAAGCTCATTATTCTGAATTTTGGTATTTGGATAGTGGGTGCTCTAGGCACATGACTTGAAATAAGAGTTTCTTTGAGACTCTTGTGATGGAGGAGGGAGGAAATGTCACCTTTGGTGATGGATCCAAAAAGAAAGTTAAAGGAAAGGGAACTGTTTCCATTCCCGGATTACCCTCATTGTCCAATGCTTTGTATGTTGATGGTCTAAAAGCTAATTTGATAAGCATTTCACATCTTAGTGATGAAGGACTTTTTGTCTTGTTTAGGAAAAATGATTGTTCTATCCTATTACCAAATGGACAAACCTTGTTAAAAGGTATGAGATCTAGCGACAATTGTTATTGTCTTGATGCTAGAGGTGTCTCTTGCAATGTGTCCAAGGATGAACAAATTGAGTTGTGGCACAAAGACTTGGTCACATGAACTATCGGGATTTACGAATCTTAGATAATTTCAATATTGTGTGAGGCCTTCCCAAGCTTGGGAAAAAGGAAAATGGTATTTGTGGACCTTGCCAACAAGGGAAGCAAACCAAAAGTATGCACAAAAAAGGCAAGTATTTATCCATCAAGGAACCTCTAGAGCTTCTTCACATGGATCTTATGGGTCCCATGCAAACCGAGAGTTTTGGTGGAAAGATGTACATTTTTGTGTGTATAGATGACTTCTTTAAATACACTTGGACATATTTTCTTAGAGAAAAATCTGAAACCTTTGACAAATTTAAGATGCTTTGTATCACAATTTACATTTAGAGGGTTTCCACATATATCTCAAGTGTCTTTACTATTTCTGCAAATATTACACTTGTGATATTATTGTAACTAGTTAGGGGTATTTTCGTCAACTTGACCAATAACGAAATTTGGTAAAAAATTTTGAAATCTATTCACCCCCCCTCTAGATTAATCTTAACACGCCATAATATTTGTTTCATTTTCTTTGAGAGAGAAGCTCTAAGAGTTATTCTTTAACTCTCTAAACTCAAAACCCATCATCCTTCATACATTATTGAGCATCTTTAGGTGTGGGTCTTCAACTTTGATTGACTTGGTAAGTTGAACAAAAATCTTATCTTTTTCATTTGTTCATGTTTTCCAAGATGATGTTTTTATTACATTTATTAGTTGATTAAATGCTAACACTTCATTCATTCCATCTATTTATGAGTTCCTTTGCTTGATTGAGTTTGTTTGTTGATAGCTTGAATTTATTACATTTGTGCCCTTCTTGCTAAATCTCTATGCATTGCATTTAGACATTGTTGATTAGGACTCATTAATTGCATTTAGTGATTGCATTATAGTCCTTGCCAAGCTTAATGACAACATGTGTTGATTTGGCTTTTATGATAGCTTCATAGGATTGCATGTTCTATGTTTAGCTAAGCTTTATGACATGTCATTTAGCTCTTGATATCTATGACTGCATTTATTGTCATCTCATAATCCTAGATAAGCATATAAGGTACCCTAGCCTTGTTTGTTGTTTGAATATCATCATATATTCACATAGGGTGTTTATCTCTTCATTGAAGAGAAGTAAATCTTGTGTTGCATCGGGAGTAGGTTGCTTCAAGCGTAAGCAAATTGGACTAGGTCCACTTAATACCGGGATTAGGTAGTGGTAGTTTGTTATATACCTGAAGTAGGTTGTAACGCCTCTACCATTTATGGATTCGTTGTTCGTGTGTGGCGCACTTAACAGCCCGTGGTTTTTCCCATTTGGAGGGTTTCCACGTATATCTCAAGTGTCTTTTTTATTTCTGCACTTATTACACTTGTGATATTACTGTGACTAGATTAAGGTATTTTTGTTTAATTGACCATTAACGAAAATTGGGTAAATTTGATAAAAATCTATTCACCCCCACCCCCTCTAGATTGTTATTAAACACACCATAATATTTGTTTCAGGTGCTTTATCAAATGACGATTCAGCGGTGAGTTGTGATAAATGGCTTGCGACAACATTTTCAGCACCCTTTTTATCCTTGATTGTGAGATTGAATTCTTGTAGCAACAAAATCTAGCGAATTAGTCTTGGCTTCGCATCCTATTTAGACATTAAATACTTCACAACAGTGTGATCAGTAAAAACAATGGTTGAAGAGCCAAACAAGTATGACCGAAATCTATCAAATGTGAATATCACAACAAGTAATTCTTTCTCAGTGATATGTAATTCATTTATGCACTATTCAAAGTTTTACTTGCGTAATAAATCACAAAAAGCTTACATTTTCTTCTCTGTCCTAAGAAAGCTCCAACTCAAAATCACTCGCATCACATATCAATTCAAAAAGCATGGACCAATCAGGGGATTGCATGATAGGAGCAGATGTTAAAAGGTCAATTATCTTTTTAAAAGACTCTCGACACTCTTATGTCCATTCAAATTTTGCATCTTTTAATAAGAGGTTACAAAGTGGTTTAGATATGACACTGAAACTTTAATAAACCTCCTATAAAATCCGGTATGCCCTAAAAATGACCATACATCTTTGACTGTTTATGGTGGTGGTAACTTCGAAATGACTTCAATTTTTGCCTTATCAACCTCGATTCCTTTGGATGACACAACATGACCCAAAACAATTCCAGACATGGTCATATAATGACACTTTTCCCAGTTAAGCACAAGTCCTTTTTCTATGCAACATTTCAAGATTCTTTCCAAGTTATTAAGACAATCATCAAAAGAATTACCAAACACAATTAAATCATCCATAAAGACCTCTAAACAATGTTCAATCATGTCACTAAAAATGCTTAGCATGCATCATTGAAATGTGGTTTGTACATTACACAAACCAAATGGCATTCTTCTAAATGCAAAGGTTCTAAAAGGGCATGTGAACTTGGTCTTTTCTTGGTCTTCTAATGCAATGAGAATTTGATAGTATCCTGAATACCCATCAAGAAAGTAGTAGTAGGGATGTCCTACTACTCTTTCTAAAATCTGGTCAAGGAATGGAAGGGAAAAATGATCTTTTCTAGTGGCATCATTTAATTTTCTATAATCAATGCACATGCGCCAACTAGATGGAACACGAGTTGGAATTAATTCACCCTTTTCATTTTTAACAATAGTGATTCCAGATTTTTTGGCACAACTAGTGTAAGACTGACCCACTTACTATCAGAGATAGGACAGATAATTCCCACGTCAATTAATTTAAGGACTTCAGTCTTGACAACTTCTTTCATGTGTAGGTTAAGTCTTCTTTGTGGTTGTCGATATGTTTTAGCATTTTTCTCTAAATTTATTCTATGCGAACAAATCAAAGGTTTAATACCTTTCAAATCTTTCAAAGTCCAACCAATTACATTCTTATATTTCTTTAAAACATGTAACAACTTACCTTCTTGCTATTCTGTGAGGTTAGAAGAGATTACCACTGGGTAGGTCTGTTCGTCTCCAAGGTACACATATTTGAGTCCTTCTGGTAAGGGTTTCAAATCCAGTTGAGGTGCTGTTTCTTTTGACTCTTCATCTTTCTGTTCCAATTCTTCAAAATCTGGAGTGTATCCTTCTTCAATAGTCTACAAACAATCATCAAGATGTGAATGCATACTTGACTCAGGTGAATTGATAAAACAAACTTCAGATGAGTTAAAAGAATCCTTTTGAACTTGTTCGTTGACAATGGTTTCCATAATGTCTACATCTTCATCTTTATTTTCATCATCAAATGGTTCCTTTGACATGTTGAAAACATTAAGCTTAATTTCCATATTTCCAAAAGACATGCTCATTATTCCATTTCTGCAATTAATCAAGGCATTAGCAGTAGCTAAAAGTGGACGGCCCAATATAACAGGAATTGATTTGTGCTCATTAACAATATGTTGTGTTTCCAAAATAATAAAATCTACTTGGTATTTTAATTTATCGACTTGTACTAACATATCTTCTAATATTCCTTTTGGTATTTTAATTGACCTATCAGCAAGACAAAGTGTGGTTTAAGTCAGTTTTAACTCACCAAGTTTAAGTCGTTGATAAATTGAGTATGGGAGCAAATATACACTAGCACCTATGTCAAATAAAGCATGCTCAATTTTAAAGTTACCAATTATGCAGGAAATAGTGGGACAACCAGGATCTTTATATTTTAAAACATTTTTGTTGGAAAGAATGGAACTTACCTGTTTAACCATAAAGGCTTTCTTTCTTACCTGATGTTTCCTTTTTACAGTGCATAGATCCTTCAAAAATTTGGCATAGGAAGGTAACTGTTTGATCGCGTCCAATAAAGGGATATTAATCTTTACCTGTTCGAAAATTTCAAAAATATTTAGGGGATGCTTCGTTTTCTGTGAATTTTTAAAAGCCTGAGGAAATGGGAGTGAATGTAGGGATTCAATTATTTCTTCGTCAACATTGGTTTCATCAACCCCTTCCTTACCCTTGGAAAATGACTCTTCGTCATTTTTACCATATTCAAGAATGGGTGTTGGTTATTGTCAAAGGAACTTGACTGACACCTGAGATTTGGTTATAATTGAGATTGAAACTTACCTTTTTCGTGCATGGTGTGTGTAGAAGCAAACTTTGTCTAAGTATCTATAACGTCTGTCAAGGTTTGTGCAGTTTGGCTGTTAATGGCTTTTTGTTTCTTAATAAATGAGTGCAAAGTGTTTTCAAGGTTTTTCCTAGATGGTAGGACATAAGGTGCATAACCTTGAGGGTTTTGGAAATTTTGGTGTGTTTGTGGATGTGATGGACCTGGTGGTTGTGAAGACTGGGCTTGATTATTGTATCTCCAACTAAAGTTTGGGTGATTTATCCAATCAGGATTGTAGGTTTGTGAGCATGGGTTGGAATTTGGCTTGTTGAAAGTGTGCAAAGCATTGGCTTGTTCATGAAGGAAATCTTTTAAGGCTGGTAAAGTAGGGCAACTATAAGTGATATGATAATCAGAATCACATACATGGCATGCAATTTCTTGGATATATTTTACATGTTCACTCTTTTTAATTTCTAAAGCTTCAACTTTCCTTGCTAGGGATGCAAATCTAGCTTGAAGATCATGGTCCTCCCTAAGATTGTAAATGCCTCCACTAGATGGAGATGGTTGTGGTTTTCTCATGGACTCATATGAACTACTGGTGTCCCAAATTTGAGCATTTTTAACAATGTGGTCAAAATAGTCAAGTGCTTCTTCGGGATTTTTTTCCTTCAACTACCCATTACACATCATCTCAATGACTTGTCTACTTTGGGGTGTGAGTCCCTCATAGAAATATGACACTATTATCCATGTTTCAAAATCATGATATGGACAGACATTTAACAACCCTTTGAACCTATCCCATTATTGGTAAAGTGTTTCCGCAGGTTTTTGGGTAAATAAAGTGATTTGCCTCTTAAGAGAGTTTGTTTTAAGAGGTGGTGAAAATTTCTTTAAGAACTGTTGTTGCATATCATTCCAAATTCGGATTGATCCTAACCTAAGGTTTTGTAACCAAGTTTTAGCTTTATCTTTTAAGGAAAAAGGGAAAAACTTAATCCTGATTATATCCATGCTAACATTTTGGTCAGTGCAAGTGTTACAGACTTCCTCAAACTCCCTAAGATACAAATATGGGTTTTCAGATTCAAGACCGTGAAAATTGGGTAAAAGTTGAATGATTCCCAGTTTAAAATTAAAGTGTGCTACATTTGCTGGGAAAGCTATGCATGAAAGTGCTCCAGTGCGTGTGTGGTTCATGTAATCTCTAATAGTTCTAGGTGGACTTGGGTTAATATGTTGGTCATGGTCAACATAAAGGGGATGATTGTTGTGTTGAGACATGTTGTCAAGGTTATCTAAAAGGTTCTCTACTTGGTTTCCTGGTGGATGTCTAAGTTGGATCTCAGTCATGTTGTTGGTGAATGTCTGTGATTGCGATTTCCTAATTAACATGCCGCTAGATGTTCGAGACCAACGCATGCAAGATTCATGGTGGTGAAACACACAAAAATGAAGAAAATAAAAGAAAAAGTGGTGAAAATAACTAAGCTGCAAAATTCTAAGGGTGTACATGCATATATACACAAGTGTTGGGATGAAAGTGCAAATACCTATAAATCTAGGGGCTAGAATGCAAATATAAAAAGTGAAAGGACTAAAATGCAAAAATATGATTACTAATTACAAGTGGTTTTTTTTTAATGGATGAAGTTTATGATTTGTTGAGATGAGTGATGCAAAACTGAACACAAATTGAGAACAAGGTAGATTAGAAAAAAAATAACAAAACTAAAATAAAATTAATAAGAAATTACCTCTACAAAGAAAAGACGGACTTACCTCCCCGAGAAGTGTTCCTACTCCCAAGTATAAGAGGGAGGTTGGTCACTTGTCTTTGTAGAATTAATTATCTAGATTAAATATTTAGCTTGTTATAAAAATGTAAATCAATTAAAATTAAAACTAGAGATAAGGGATCCATTGTTGGTAATACGAATATGATCCAATTATTAATATTTAGTTCATATTTATGGGTGGGTATTCCACTCCGTTGACCACTCTCTAATAGATATAGGTAAAATGCCCACTGTGCCAAACAACATCGGTCTATTTACAGTGAGTCAAAAACTCCACCAAAATCAAAGGGAAAAAGCAAAAAATAATAAACTTACCAAAATTAGATCATATTTTCCACACCAACAGTATCACCTTTGACCTCAGTTATATTAAATTAGCCAGACATAATTTAACTAGAAAATAGTTATTTTATTTAAATTGAGAATTAGAGAAAATTAGAGAGAGAATTTCACAAATCTAAGGTTAGATTTGGATTCAGGATGTCCAAAGTAGGGGGGAGTTCCTTATTATACAAAATACGAAGGAAAATTGACCATCGAATGAATTTAGAATGGAGCGTCCAGACTCGCCACATCATCAGTGAATAGTGAATAGTGAATAGTGATCAGTGAATAGTAACTGTATCAGTGAAAGTCAACAGTAAACAGTGCACCAACTTCTAGAATATGATTCCCGGTAGTCGCGTGTACGGTGCACCCATAATTCGGTCCAATATAAATGCACCATGTCATCAGTCAATGTGGGCTCACTATAGTATCATACACCTTTTCACACTAGATCCGAACTTATTTTGTGTAATCGGTGACTGTTTTGACTTTGATTTTTGCTTATCCTAAGGTTTTTGGGTCTTCTGAGTCCGTTTTTTATGTCGGTTCTGTTGTCCAGTGTTGAGGTTTATGCCCTAAAGATGTAATTTGTAAATGGATTTATGAAATAAATAAAAAAGAAAAGTTCAATTCATTCTTGCTATGTTATTTTTTTTATAAACTTGTGTATATATTTAAACATCCAAGATTGCTGGATGTAATCTCGAACTGTGTATATGAGTGTTATATACGGATGGATATAGTAAGAGACGTGTAATCTAAAGGGTCCATAGATAGCAAATAAAGTTGGGTACTTTATTTGTGACTAATCTATAGTTGCGGTCCATTCCGTAATGTACGGTGATTCTATCCTGAATCATTCATATGGAGATATGAGAATGGAGGCATCTTGTATGATGTGATCATATAGGACTGGGCCATGATCTATATGAATCTCTCACCAATATCCGTTTACCGATGAGATTCATATATATCAACTAATGATGGTTATATATGAGTGATCTTAATCCTGAGTGTCTTATCGACTCCTTCAGGTTAGATCGTGGTCTTTGATATACCATGGGTGAAGTCAGATGCATTTCCTAATCAATATACTCTGTATGTTGGGATTGCGGTTTGGCTTGTGACTGGGAAGGTTTGTACACAATAGTGGAATCCACTCATTCTTGTGAGAAGTAGATGGTAGTTCCCTTAAAGGTTGATTCGGGGCTTGGACAATATGAGCGCTCTCCTAATTCTGTGAGGAAATAGGATTTATTGTCCATTAGAGAATCAATGGTACCTAAAGGATATATGTAATTAGAGGGGTATAACGGACATTATGACCAAGCTCTGATTATGAACTATTAAGGAGGATCACACCATATGTAATAGCTATATCGATGGACACCGAGTTGTATCGGTCTGTGTAAAAACGTCTACAGTTGAGAGAGTACAGCTTCGGATTTTTAGTGGAATAACACCGGAGTTAATAATCAAGGAATATTAATTAAAAAGTTTAATTAATGATTCTGATGATTATTGAAGCTCAAAATGCTGTGGGCCCATTAGGTCCCCTTGCTAGCCCGATTGATTTAGGTAACAAGGGTCACGGTTAATTAATTGGATTGTCCAATTAATTGTGTTACAAAAGTGACACGTATATATTCGAGAATTAATTGAATAATGAGATTATTTAATCAATGAATGTTAATAGTTAAATTAATTAAATAATTAGATTTTTTTAATTATATTGATAATTATGAATTATTAATTAACTATTAATTTGAGGGTGTTAGTTGATATATGGATTTAGGTGAAGATAAAATAATAGGATTATTTTTATTTTTACTAAATCATTTATCTAAGTATTTGAATTTAAGTTTAAATTTATAATACTTATTATCATTTTTAAAATATTAGATATATTTTAAAAGGATAATTAAAAGATATATATCAATTAATAATACAAGAGATTGCATTGGATGCAAATTGGTGTGTGCACATATATAAGTGTTTGTATAGGATACAAATAAGGATATATATATATTAATATAAGAGAAAAACAATCACCAAGTCTACGCAACAATTGGTTTTTACATGAGATGCAAATTGAAGTGTGTGCGTTGTATTTTGGATTTGGTGAAGTGTGTGACCTGATAGAAGTCAAAAAGAGTTTTTGATATATTGTGTATATGTTCGTGAACTGTTCAGTGCAAATAAAAGAAAAAAGAAAATATTGCTAATATATATATATATATTGGCAATATTTTTATATATACTGGAATTGTTCTAGCCTGTGAACATAGAAGACAGAGTTTCTTCAATTCTCTTTACATCCTTCATCAAGTTCCTGAGACCGTGATGTGCCCACACACAGTTACCAATCCCGGAAGATAGCGAGGAAGATCGAGTGGTTTAGACAGGAGCATATCGTAAAGTGAAGGAGCCTCCAAACGTTGGTAAGATTTTCTTCTTCTGATTATATCGATTTCAATTTCCTATGTTTACATATTGTATGTATTAGTTCTGAAAAATAATTACGATACAAAGTTCACTGGTCCCAGATACAGATTATGATCTGTATAAAAATTTTAAAACCTTTCTTTCGCTGCGTGACCGGCGAAACGGGGTTCCAATAATTGGTAACAAAGGAAAGGCAATGGCGACAGTCCGATCCCCGGGAACTCTCACGCGTGATCGTGTGACAAAGCGTGGCTCTCCGCCCTAGGGCTTCTTAGAGGAGTGCTCTGATAGGTATCTGTGGGTGTCACCCCAAGTAGTTAGAACCGTGCCCACACCCATGAGATGGGAATTGGGATCCTACAATTGGTATCAAAGCCAATTTATTTTTCGAAACAGGAAATTGTTTTCGATGCTCCTGTATGTATGAATGTGTAGGCACCATCTTTATGATTGTATGAATGTTTATAATTAAATTGTTTAATTTCAACATGGTTGATCGTAAATTTTTATGGTACTGTGGATTTAGGGTTTATAGGTTGTATAATTTTTTTATTTATTTTTTACTATTATTGTATTGTAAATAAAAATAAAATTGTAACCTTGTTTAAGTCTATTAGGATTCTCTTATCCATTGCTACCTATTTCAATTATGAAATTTGGCAAATGGACGTCAAGACTGCATTCTTGAATGGTAATATTGATGAGAGCATCTATACGATGCAACTAGAGGGATTCGTGTCTCCATATCAAAAGCAAAAGGTTTGCAAGGTGCAAGGGTCCAACTATGGGCTTAAGCAAGCATCTAGATCTTGGAACATCAGGTTTGATGATGTGATCAAAACCTATGTCTTCGAGCAGAATATCGATGAGCCTTGTGTCTACAAGCGCATCATTGATAAAAAGTAATTTTCTTGGTCCTATACGTAGATGATATCATACTCATTGGGAATGATGTGGGAGTGTTATTTGATGTAAAGGGCTGGCTGGCTAGCCAATTCCAAATGAAAGATTTGGGAGAGGCGAGTTATGTTCTTGGGATCCAGCTTATAAGGGATCGTAAGAACAAAGTCATAGCACTGTCTCAGGAATCATATATCGATAAGATTCTTGTACGATTTTCGATGCAAAACTCCAAGAAAGGTAATTTACCTTTTAGGCATAAAGTTAACTTGTCTAAGGAACAGTGTCCTAAGACACCTCAAGAAGTTGAGGATATGAGATGTGTACCCTATGCATCGGCAGTAGGTAGTCTCATGTATGCTATGTTATGCATGAGACCAGACATCTGCTATGCAGTGGGAATGGTCAGTAGATACCAGTTCAACCCAGGATTGGATCATTGGGTTTCTTAAGACAATTCTCAAGTATCTTCGGAGAACGAGAGATTATATGCTAGTGTATTCCGGACAGGATTTGATCCCGTTAGGTTACACGGATTCTTATTTTCAGTTAGATAGGGATTCTAGGAAATCCACGTCTGGATCAGTGTTCACCCTGGGTGGTAGAGCCATTGTGTGGAGAAGTATAAAGCAATCTTGCATTATTGACTCCACCATGGAAGCCGAATATGTAACCGCTTGTGAAGCTACTAAAGAAGATGTTTGGCTCCATAAGTTCTTGTGTGATCTAGAAGGTGTTCTAGATTTGGATATACCCATCACACTTTATTGTGATAACAGTGGAGTTGTAGCTAATTCCAAAGAACCAAGAAGCCACAAAAGAGGGAAGCATATAGAGAGAAAGTATCATCTCATTAGAGAGATAATGTAGATAGGAGATGTGATCGTCACAAAGATAGCCTCACAAGACAATCATGCTGATCCATTTATAAAGACCTTACCGGTTAAAGTGTTTTCGGGTTACCTGACATGCGTCACATGCTTTAGTGCAAGTGGGAGATTGTTGGGGTTTATGAAATAAATAAAAAGAAAAGTTCAATTCATTTTTGTTATGTTATTTATTTTATAAATTTGTGCATATATTTAAACATCCAAGATTGCCGGATGTAATCTCGAACTGTGTATATAAGTGTCATATACGGATGGATATAGTAAGAGACGTGCAATCTAAAGAGTCCATAGATAGCAAATAAAGTTGGGTACTTTATTTGTGAATAATTTATAGTTGCTGTCCATTCCGTAATGTACGGTGATTCTATCCTGAATCATTCATATGGAGATATGAGAATGGAGGCACCTTGTATGATGTGATCATATAGGACTGGGTCATGGTCTATATGAATCTCTCACCAAGATCCGTTTACCGATGAGATTCATATATATCAACTAATGATGGCTATATGTGGATGATCTTAATCCTGAGTGTCTTATCGACTCCTTCAGGTTAGATCGTGGTCTTTGATATACCATGGGTGAGGTCAGATGCATTTCCTAATCAATATACTCCGTATGTTGGGATTGCGGTTTGGCTTGTGACTGGGAAGGTTTGTACACAATAGTGGAATCTACTCATTCTTGTGAGAAGTAGATGGTAGTTCCCTTAAGGGTTGATTCGGGGCTTGGACAATATGAGCGCTCTCCTAATTCTGTGAGGAAATAGGATTTATTGTCCATTAGAGAATCAATGGTACCTAAAGGATATATGTAATTAGAGGGGTATAACGGACATTATGACCAAGCTCTGATTATGAACTATTGTGGAGGATCACACCATATGTAATAGCTATATCGATGGACACCGAGTTGTATCGGTCTGTGTAAAAGCGTCTACAGTTGAGAGAGTACAGCTTCGGATTTTTAGTGGAATAACACCGGAGTTAATAATCAAGGAATATTAATTAAAGAGTTTAATTAATGATTCAGAGGATTATTAGAGTTCAAAATACTGTGGGTCCATTAGGTCCCCTTGCTAGCCTGATTGATTTAGGTAACAAAGGTCACGGTTAATTAATTGGATTATCCTATTAATTGTGTTACAAAAGTGACACGTATATATTCGGGAATTAATTGAATAATGAGATTGTTTAATTAATGAATGTTAATAGTTAAATTAATTAAATAATTAGATTATTTAATTATATTGATAATTATGAATTATTAATTAACTATTAATTGGAGGGTGTTAGTTGATATATAGATTTAGGTGAAGATAAAATAATAGGATTATTTTTATTTTTACTAAATCATTTATCTAAGTATTTGAATTTAAGTTTAAATTTGTAATACTTATTATCATTTTTAAAATATTAGATATATTTGAAAAGGATAATTAAAATATATATATCAATTAATAATACAAGAGATTGCATTGGATGCAAATTGGTGTGTGCACATATATAAGTGTTTGTATATGATACAAATAAGGATATATATATATATATATATTAATATAAGAGAAAAACAGTTACCAAGTCTACGCAACAATTGGTGTTTACATGAGATGCAATTGAAGTGTGTGCGTTGTATTTTGGATTTGGTGAAGTGTGTGACCTGATAGAAGTCAAAAAGAGTTTTTGATATATTGTGTATATGTTAGTGCACTATTCAGTGCAAATAAAAGAAAAAATAAAATATTGCTAATATATATATATAGGCAATATTTTTATATATACTAGAATTGTTCTAGTTTGTGAACATAGAAGAAAGAGTTTCTTCAATTCTCTCTATAACCTCCATCAAGTTCCTGAGACCGTGATGCGCCCACACTCATTTACCAATCCCGGGAGATAACGAGGAAGGTCGAGTGGTTCAGACAGAAGTATATCGTAAAGTGAAGAAGCCTCCAAACGTTGGTAAGATTTTCTTCTTCTGATTATATCGATTTCAATTTCATGTGTTTACATATTGTATGTATTAGTTCCGAACAATAATTACGATCCAAAGTTCACTGGTCCCAGAAACAGATTATGAACTGTATAAAAATTTTAAAACCTTTCTTCCGCTACGTGACGGGCGAAACGGGGTTCCAATATTCAGAACTCAAAATATGGTTATAATTATGAAAATGTCCCTTCGTGACCTTTCTAGAGTTTTTGAACGTTCTGAACTTGAAAATGATGTCTGTTTTGGCATCTGACCTTTCCATAATTCTGAATTGATCATGTTACCCCTAAAATAAAAAGAAGAATACACTAATTACTACAAAACACATTCATTAAGAATGCGAACGAAAATGTATCTAAATTAAGGAATTAATAATTTTGGAATTGTAAAATGATGCTAGTATCCCTTATAAGACATACACTTTTCAGTGTTAATCATGTACAAACCTTCCCAACCACAAGCTAAACTGTAATCCCAATATACAGAGCATATTGATCAAGAACTGCATTCGACCTCACCTATGGTATATCAAAGACCACGATCTAATCTGAAGGGGTCAATAAGACACTCAGGATTAAGATCGCTCACATATAGCCATCATTAGTTGATATATATATGAATCTCATTGGCAAACGGATCTTGGTGAGAGATTCACATAGATCATAGCCCAGTCATATATGATCACATCATACAAGGTGCCTTCATTCTCATATCTTCATATGAATGATCCAGGATAGGATCACCGTACACTATAGAATGGACCACAGTTGTAGATTAACCACAAATAAAGTATCTAGCTTTATTTGCTATCTACGGACATTTTAGATTGCACGTCTCTTACTGTATTCATATGTATATGACATTCATATACACAGTTCGAGATTACATCCGGCAATCTTGGATGTTAGATATATGCACAAGCTATAAAATAAACTACACAACAAGAATGAATTGAACTTTTATTTATTTCATAAATCCATTTACAAATTACATCTTTAGGACATAAACCCAACAATCTCCCACTTGCACTAAAGCAAGTGAGGCATGTTTCGTAACCTTAGACCATCTAGGTGACCCGAAAACACTTTAGCCGGTAAAGACTTCGTAAATGGATCAACATGATTGTCTTGTGATGCTATCTTTGTGGCGATCACATCTCCTCTCTTCACTATCTCTCTAATGAGATGATACTTTCTCTTTATATGCTTCCCTCTCTTGTGGCTTCTTGGTTTTTTTTTTTTTGGAATTAGCCACAACACCACTATTTTCACAATAAAGTGTAATTTGCTTACCCAAATCTGGAACAACTTTCTAATCACTCAAGAACTTACATAGCCAAACAGCCTCTTTAGCAGCTTCACAAGTTGCTACATATTCAGTTTTCATGGTGGAGTCAGTAATACAAGATTGCTTAATGCTTCTCCACACAATTCCTTTACCACTCATGGTGAATACTAATCCAGATGTGGATTTCCTAGAATCCCTGTCTGACTAAAAATCAGAATTTGTATATCCTAACGGGATCAAATCCTGTCCAAAATATACTAGCATATAGTTTCTCATTCTCTGAAGATACTTGAGAATTGTCTTGACAGCAACCCAATGACCTAATCCTAAGTTGGACTGCTATCTGCTAACTACTCCAATTGCATAGCAGATATCCAGTCTCGTGCATAACATAGCATACATACGACTACCTACTGCTGATGTATAGGGTACACGTCTCATGTCCTCAACTTCTTTAGGTGTCTTTGGACACTATTCCTTAAACAAGTGAATTCCATGCCTAGAAGGTAAATTACCTTTCTTGGAGTTCTGTATCGAAAATCGTACAAGAATCTTGTCGATATATGATGCATGAGACAGTGTTATGTGTTTATTCTTATTATCCTTTATAAGTTGGATCCCTAGAACATAACTCGCCTCTCCCAAATCTTTCATTTGGAATTACCTAGTCAGCCAGCCCTTTACATCAGACAACACTCCCACATCATTTCTAATGAGTAGGATCTCATCTATGTATAGGACCAAGAAAACTACTTTCTTGTCAAAGATCCGATTATAGACACAAGGCTCAGCGACATTCTACTCAAAGTCATAGGTTTTGATCAAATCATCAAACCTGATGTTCCAAGATCTAGATGCTTGCTTAAGTCCGTATATGGACCTTTACAGCTTGTAAACCTTTTACTCTTGATCTGGAGACATGAATCCCTCTAGTTGCATCATATAGATGCTCTCGTTAAGATTATCATTCAAGAATACAGTCTTGAGGTCCATCTGCCAAATTTCATGATCGAAATAAGCAACAATGGATAAGAGAATCCTAATAGACTTAAACATGGCTATTGGCTAGAAGATCTCTTCATAATCAACCCCCTATTTTTTGGGTATAACCCTTGGCCACTAGCCTTGCCTTGAAGGTCTCTACCTTCCCATCTATACATCTCTTCATCTTGTAGATCCACTTACACCCTATGGGTATTACCCCATCAAGTAAGTCTACAAGATCCCAGACTGAGTTAGAGTACATGGACTCCATCTCGAGATTCATGGCTTTAAGCCATTCCTCTTTATCAGGATCTTCTATTGCATTCTTAAATGTTAATGGATCATCCACACTATCAGCAAAGATAACACTGTGTCCCTCACCTATACCTAAATAGCGTTCAGATTGTCCCATAACCCTCTCACTACGTCTAGGTGGTAGTATATCTTGATTAGGAATCATCTGCCTTTCAGATGTTTTTGGATCAACAACTCTTATTGATGAAGCAATAGTCTCACCAGGCTCCAACTCATTCAATACAATCTTAGAACGAGGTTTATGGTCACTAATATAATTGTCCTCAAGAAATGTTGCATTTGTCGATACAAATACATTATTATCTTCGGGACTATAGAAGTGTCCACCTCTAGTCTCCTTGGAGTATCCTAAGACAGACCACAGACTTGGAGTTTAGCTTTCCACTTCTGTTCTTTAGCACGTGTGTTGAACACCCCTATATATGGAAATGTCATAAACTAGCTTTATGACCATTCCACAACTCTAGGGAGTCTTAGGAATAGATTTGGATGACACTACATTCAAAATGTATGCCTCTGTTTATAACACATATCCCTAGAAGAAATTTGGTAATAATAAAGAACTAATCATAGATCTTACCGTTTCCATCAGGGTTATATTTCTCGTATCTGTTACACCATTTTAATGAGGTGTACCGGGAGCTGTGAGTTGGGAAACTATCTCATGCTTGACTATGAAGTCTTTAAACTCTTGGTAAAGGTACTCATCTCCACATCCAATATTAGTGACTTGATATTCCTACCTAATTGATTTTCAACTTCAACTCAGAATTCTTTAAACTTTTCAAATGTTTTCGAATTTTTGTTGCATTAGGTAAACGTATCCGTATCTTGAGTAGTCATCTATAAAGGTGACATAATACTCATAACCACCCCTAACTTTAACATTCATCGGTCCGTAGATGTCTGTATGTATAAGCTTTAGCAGTTCTTTAGCTCTAAGCCTTTTTTCTAGTAAAAGGTCACTTAGTCATCTTACCTTCTAGACAAGATTCACAAACAGGTACGGTGCCAATCATTAACTCACATAAAGGTTCACTTTTTACTAGTCTGTCTATCCGGTCAAGGTTGATATGACCAAGCCTTAGATGCCAGAGATATGTGTCATTATCTAGAGAAATTTTATGTTGTTTAGTTTTTAGTTTTTCAACCTTAAACATTTCGGTGTTGAGCAGTGTAATATGTATTAACGATTTTAACACATACAAATTGTTTTCATTAATTCCTAAATAAATATTCAGTCCATTCTTTCCAATAATAACATACTTATTATTAAAAGAAACAGAATGTTTTTGTTTTAACAACTTAGAAACGTAGATCAAATTCCGTATAAATCCAGGAATAAAAAATACATTGTCGAACAATATATAATTATTACAAAAATGTAATCTAATTACGCCCACTACTCGTACCGACACGACATCCCATGACCCCACACGTAATGCAAATGCTCCCTCATCTAGCTATGTCCAAGAATTAGTACATTGCAAAGAAGAACAAACATGGTTAGTAGCCATCGAATCATCTATCCAGGGTGAAGAATCATCGTCCACTAAACATGACTCAAGAACAAGTAAATCATATTTACCTTTCTTGGACTTCTTCTTGATTTGAGCTTTCTTGGGTTTGGGCTTACCCTTCACCTTCCCAGCATACCTCTTCCTCTTCTTATTATTAGAGGAGGAAGATTGCTCGGTAACACTTGCCTCACCGATTTTACCCTTGTCATCCTTAGTCAAGGACTCAAAGGTAGCAAGCTTATTAAGCAACTGTGTGAAACTGAACCTTAACTTGTTCAATCCATAGTTGCTTTTAAACTGATCGAAACTCTTCGGAAGAGTCATTAGTATGATGCTCACTTAACTGGGTTCGTCAATGGCCCCGCCATTGACTTCTGCTGTGTTGAAGTAGGATATCATGCTCATGACATATTCCCGAATTGATGTACCTTCCTTCATACAGGCGAGCATAGCAGAACGAAAAACTACGTGTTGCTTTTGCTCGGAGGGCTACTAGAAGATAGCTTGCAATGACTCCATGATTTTGAATGCTGAAGTCATTGCTTCATGCTTTGTGACAAGCACATCTGTCATAGAAGCCAACAGATATGTTCGGGTCTTCTCATTAGATGAGATCCACTGCTGGTATGCCTCATGAACAAATCGTGTGGCATTAGCAGTAGGGGCTGGAGGACATTCCTCCGTAGGCACAAACTTGAGGTCTTTGGTGACCAACATTGCATTAACATTAAGTTTCCACTTACTGTAGTTATCATCAGTTAATTTGTCATTTGTAAGAATTTGTAGTAATGCAGAAGACATAATTGCTGAAATAAATAAAACATTCATTCAATCATTTATTTAAAACAAGTACGAGTGCTTTGACATAAATTTAAACATGATGCATTAACATGTTTAACGAGCTAGAACTACCCTAAAAACCAGTTACTATGCCACGACAATCCAACGTACCACAAAGAAGTGCCGCCTTAGGGTCGGTCAAGTTTTTGCATGTTGGACCGAGACATTCTCAATCAAATGATATTCTAGAATAACTCTTATTCCATATCATCCAACCATCATTTATTCAGTCAAGTTTTTAATTAACAAAACTTAATCAAAACCTTTGTGAGTGTAACCCACCATTTCAGATCTCAAGAGCTTAACTCGAGAATTACCGCCTTAGGGTCGGTCAATCCGAAAGTACCCTTAGAAATCATATCCACTAGAAATTCAACATAGGTATTGATCTTTATGGAAATCCTCTTTAGGGAGGACGAAAGCAAAGCCATCACGAGACCCCACTCGGATCTCACGATGTTGAATTAATGATGGAGACTACGGGATACATATGTCATATATCCCTCTCCCACACACTATTTTAAAAACTAGGGTTTTCTATTATCCGTTAATGCACCTAGACTCTATAGGATTAAACGGCTAACTTTAATCAAGTTATCTAGTGCATTAAATAATTCATTATTAGAAACAAGTTCTAATTAACTAGTAAATTATTTATGATTTTTAACAATTAAAAATCTAATCTATTAGTGAATAATCTAAGCTTTAGTAAATTATTTACTAATGTCAGATTATTATGTTAGTGTTTACCAAGTTTTAACTATTAAAACTCTAACACTTTATTCGGATCATTTATTATTAGGTAATTAATCATATTAATCCTAATTACAATAAATGACCTTATTAATCTAACTTTATTAAACTCTTTAATAATAAGATTAATATTAATGAGAATTACCAAGTTTTTTAACCATTAAAAAACTAATCTCATTTTCATAACCAATTATGTATATTACCATTTTAATCACATTAAAAAAATACATAAAAAAATCAGGCTATGATGCATGTATGACATATCAAATATATTTCTGTAGGCACATCTAATCTAAATGACATAGTATGTATGACAATGTTTTTATCATCACATAATATAAAGCATACATGAATTGACCGAGTACTATGGATTATTTAACCTAAAAAAAATTGGAATCTAAAATTATAAAAATACCATCAAGGCATTCCTTCGTCTTCTTATAATTTCTTAGTCTCTTCAGGTCACTCCAATTCATCTCATGAATCTTTCTTCACGGTTTTTCCAGGTCTTCATTTACAGGTTACAATTATTTTAATTTACAATACAATAACAGAAATAATAATAATAATAATACAACCCATGGACCCTAAATCCACAATACCATATACTTAATGATCAATCATGTTTTTATAAATTAACAAATTTATTATACATAAAAAAACAACAAACAGTCAATTTAAATAGTGCTTACACAGTCATACATGCAGGAGCATCGAAAACAATTTCCTGTTCCGAAAAAAAATTGGCTCTGATACCGATTGTTGATACCAATTCCCAATCTCATGGGTATGGGCCCGGTCCCAACTCTTCGGAGTGACACCTATAGATACCTATCAGAGCACTCCTCTAAGGGGCCCTCGGGTGGAGAGTCACGCTTCGTCACACAATCACACGTGAGAGTTTCTGGGGATCGGTCAATTGCCACTACATTTGCTCTAATACCAATTGTTGATACCAATTATCAATCTCATGGGTGTGGGCTCGGTCCCAACTCTTTGGGATGACACCCACAAATACCTTTCAGAGCACTTCTCTAAGAAGCCCCCGACTGAAGAGCCACGCTTCGTCACATGATCACGCGTGAGAGTTCTCGGGGATCGGCCAGTCGCCATTGCCTTTGCTCTAATACCAATTATTGGAACCTCGTTCACCGATCACGCAACGGAAATAGGGTTTTAAATTTTTTTATAAAGATCGTAAACAATCTGTAGCCAGTGAACTTGAGATTGTAATTTTTCAGAACTAATACATAGAATATTATTACAATAATAAAATATATGTATATTTGGGAAATTTAAATCAATATAATAAGAATAAGATATTAGAACTTTACCAACGTTTGGAGGCTCCTTCACTTCTTGCTATGCTCCTGGTCTGTATCATTCGATCTTTCTCGCTATATCCCGAGACTGATAACTGCTTGTGGACACGTCATGGTCTCAGGAACTTGTGTTAGGTTTTAGTTTGTGTTGGCATGAATTCCATATCAAAATGATGTTTACTTGCAATGACTTAGTTGTTTAGGTTCATGATGATTCAAGCTTCAAGGAAGAAGAAACAACAAGTCAAAGCAAGTTCTAAGTCTTCAAAGAGAAAGGGTGCAATTTGGTTCTACAAAGGTATACTAAGACCTTATCTTTCTCTTACAAGGCTTAGGCACACACACACATATCATACATTTGTGTCCCTATATAGTTGTGTACCATTATAGGCACACACATACAATTCATTCATATGTGTCCCTGCATCATTGTGCACCATGTATAACACATTCACACACTTGGAGATGAATGCTCATGCATTGGTTAAGAAATAACATGTTTTGGAATATGCATGATTGGAAACTATCTCTATGTAGTTTGCATTCTAGTGTGAATTGTGTTTGTGTGTGTATATGTTTGTATAACATGGATATTGAACTTGGATTTAGTCTTAAATCATTCTTGATTGAGTTCCGGTCATTTCGGTTACTCATACTATTGATTTCAAGTTCAAAGTCAAAAGATACTACACTTTCAACTCATGTTTCATACATTGTCTTCGTCTTCTTATATCGAGTCGAATTATTATTTTATGGGTTGAGTATCTTATATGTCCATGTCCGTGTGAGAGTTAAGGTTTGTAATCCGTAAATGGATTCGAATTCGTAGTTAGGAGGCCGGAGAACGGTATAAGAACGTGAAGGGAGCGCGAGAGGAAAAGATTGCATCCAAGCAATCTTTCCCGAGATAGTGCGTGGCCATCTCGGGACAGAATGCTTGCTGCCTCGAGATGCCCACATGCCATCTCGGGAAGCATGCAGTCTTGGGCTCTTAAGGGTGTTTTGGTCTTTTCATAATTCATTCTTATCCCTCTCCTTTATAAACTCTCTCCCTCTCACATTTCATTCTAAGAAGAAATTCAAATCAAATGTGCAGAAATTTTCTCTCTAAATTTTCTCACCTTCCAAACACCATAACTTCTTCATTTAAACTCCGATTTGAGTATTCGAAGTTGAGAGTGTTCATCTATTCATCCTCCATCTTTTCTCTGAAGGTTTGAGTTAATTTTACTGTTGTTTTTGGTGTCTAATCATACAAAAATGAGACTGCACCTAGATCAACTAAGGTGTTGATTTTCTCTCTAAGTTTTCTTTTAAAACTTGGTCAATTGCCTTGGGTTTTCTTATTCTACATATATTTATATATTGTGAGTGTTTTGATTTGTGTTTTGAACACTTTCAAAGCTAGATTGAATTTCAATTGAAATCATACATGTTGAGTTAGGTTTTGATTTTGCCTATGTTATCACATGTTTGGGATTGTATTGTGCTAGCTTTGATTCTAGGACTATTTTGTGATCTTTGATTGATTGATTTTGAGAAAAATAGTTCCTCACATGTATTAGGCTCTATTGGCCAAAATTCTCACATAATACATGTGCTTATGTTCTTTTGACCTATTCATGTGATTTGTTGAATCTATGATTAGGAATATGTTCTAGAACTTATGCTTAGATCTATTTGACTTTGTCATATGATTTTAGCATGTTTTAGGTTTTTGTGATTTAAACTTGATCTTATGATTTGTTGATCATATCTTGTGATTCAAGTTTAGATATATGCATGAATCTAGTTTGTGATTAATGTTGATCATATCTTACATAATCTAGATTGATTACATATGCATGATAAACTAGACTATATGTGATTTGTGCATTCATGCTCATGTCTAGTATTTTCCATAGGATGTGTTGATCATAGCATTCTATGTTGCGTGCTTATTTGCGTTTTGCATTTATGATCACCTAGATGCCTTGTGAAGAGGAAGTCTTGACAATAGGTGTGAGACCTATGGTGTTGAGCAAGAAGTCTTGGCAAGAGGCGTGAAGCCTTGGATTGTCGAGCAAGGAAGTCTTGGCTAGAGGTGTGAAACCTTGGATAGTGGAGCAAGAAGTCTTGCCTAGAGTTGGGAGAACTCGGATAGGTGAGCAAGGAAGTCTTGACTAGAGTCGGGAAGACTCGGATAGTTGAGCAAGAAGTCTTGCCTTGGGTTGTGAAGATCCGGATAAGGTGAGCAAGGAAGTCTTGACAAGAGGTGTGAAGCCTCAGATTGTTGAGCATAGGGCGACAACTTCTAGAGTAGGATAGGAGGGTAGTTTCTAGGTGAAGAGGTCACTTGAGAGATTGTACTTGTCTTATCTACTAGTGGATTTTGTTTGCCGGTGGCTTCTAGCCCGTGGATGTTTCCTCTTCGGAGGTTTACCACGTTATATCTTGTGTCAACTTTTCTCTATCCCTATCTCTCTAATATTTGTATTGTGGATAGAACTCTTTATGTATGTTGACTTCCTCTTTATAATATCGATTGTGTATGTGTAACAATTACTTGTTTGTATCACACTTTACTTGTGTTTATATATTGATTAATTGTCTTTAATTAATATATATATTGTGATATAAGCAATCTAGAGGGACAAACTTTTGTTTGTTTCTAAGGGAGTCGAAAAAGGTGTCTAACCTATTCACCCCCCCCCCCCCCCCCCCCTCCTCTAGGTTAGCGTTGAGCATTTAACCCGTGATTGTATTTTCAACTTGAATAGAGGATGTAGAGAAAAAAAAATAAAAAAAATATTTCTTCAAAACCAAAACCAACTAGAACAATTCAAGTTGTTAAAAAATATATCTTACATTTTTTTTTCTTTTGTTTCAAAGTGCACAATGCACAAAGGCAAAAATTTGTTGTGCAACTCTTTTTTTTTTTTTACTCTTTGATATCTCACGCACACAATGTCAGGCCATCGAACAAAAACCGATGCCTTTAATGTATATATGTATGCTCTTTTTAGTCTCAACGCATGCATATCAATTATATGACATTTAAGAAAGTTAATAACTTCCCTTGTATAACGTTATACACTTCAATTGCATCAAATGCAATTCAAAGAGACTTGATCAGTTTTTGGTTTCTTTTGTGTGTATTGATCTCAACTTATGCATTTTTTTTTTCTCTTTTTGAATATTAGTTTATTTTTTATCAATTTTAAAGAAAACAATATATCAAATATATATTTTATTATTTAAAAACTAATCATATCTATTTTGATTTTATTTTTTTTTTAAATCTTTTAAATGATATTTCATATCTCTAAAAGATAATTAAATAATTGTTTTTGAATTTAAACATTTTAAATTCAATTTCAAACATTTAATTAATAAAATAAAATAATCATATTATCTTATTCTATTTAAAATCAAATATCAACTAACACCCTCCATTTTGTGATTAATAACATAATTAAATAATCTCTTTATTTAATTTATTTAATCACCATTATTCTTTAATTAAATAATCTCATTATTCAATTACTTCCCGAATAAATACGTGCACTTTTGTGACACGATTAATTGGACAATTCAATTAATTAATCGTGACCCTTGTTACCTAAATCGACCGGGATAGCATGGGGACATAATGGATCCATAGCATTTTGAGCTCCAATAATCATTGGAATCATTAATTAAACTCTTTAATTAATATTCATTGATTATTAACTTCGGTGTTATTCCACTAAAAACCCGAAACTGCAATCTCTCAACTGCAGACGCTTTTACACAGACCGATACAACTCGGTGTCCATCGATATAGCTATTACATATGGTGTGATCCTCCACAGTAGTTCTTAATTAGAGATGGGTCATAATGTCCATTATACCCCTCTAATTACATATATCTTTTAAGTACCGTTGATTCTCTAATGGACAATAAATCCTATTTCCTCACAGAATTAGGAGAGCACTTATATTGTCTAAGCCCCGAATCAACCCTCAAGAGAACTACCATCTACTTCTTACAAGAAGGAGTGGATTCCACTATTGTGTACAAATATTTCCAGCCACAAGCCAAACCGTAATCCCAACATACGGAGCATATTGATCAGGAAATGCATTCGACCTGACCTATGGTATATAAAAGACCACGGTCTAACCTGAAGGAATCGATAAGACACTCAGGATTAAGATCATCCACATATAGCCATCATTAGTTGATATATATATGAATCTCATCGGTAAAATAGATCATGGCGAGAGATTCTTATAGATCATGGCTCAGTCCTATATGATCACATCATACAAAGTGCCTCTATTCTCATATCTCTATATGAATGATCCAGGATAGGATCACTGTACACTATAGAATGGGCCGTAGTTGTAGATTAACCACAAATAAAGTATCCGGATTTATTTGCTATCTACGAACTCCTTAGATTGCACGTCTCTTATTGTATCCATCTGTATATGACATTCATATACACAGTTAGAGATTACATCCAGCAATCTTGGATGTTAAATATATACAAAAGTTATAAAATAAACAACACAGTAAGAATGAATTGAACTTTTCTTTTATTTATTTCATAAATCCATTTACCTTTAGGACATAAACCCCAACAGATTGAAGTTGTGCTGAATTGAATCCGTAAGATCTTCCAATCCAATCACGAACCTGAATCACCTAGGAGTCTTTGAATTGTATACCTGAAGATGGAAACAAACAAAATCTTTTATTTTTGTTAGTCACAATAATCTTCCTAGAGAAAATAGAAGACTGTTTGGTCAGTTGTGAATTCTCAATCTTTTGATTGAAATTCGTGTGAACCCGATTCGATATTGTACACAAAACCTTTTGATGTAAAGGCTCCTAGTGCACTATCGAAAACAAAAACGCTATCGAAAACAAAAACGCTCTTTCTTTTCTCTATGCTTGGTCGAATTCTCACACACCTATCTTAGAGTTAGATGAATTTTTCTAGAGCATGAACCGAATTTTCCTCTCTTAAAAATTCAAGGGTTTTGTCGAATTCTCTCACAAGACTTTTGTCTTGACCGAATTCTCTGTATAAAACAACTATGCCAAATTCGCTCTCTAAGACCAAAAATTTCTACTTGGCCGAATTGTCTTATAGTGATATACCAGGCCAAATCCTCTCACAAATAGGATTCATGTCTTGTGGTCGAATCCTCCTAAATAGTGGATTTTTTATATACACCAAGACTCTTATTCCAACTCAATAGTGTATTATTCAATAACTAATTATTGAATATAAATTAAATTGTGACTTTATCAAAAACTTCCTAATTTGACCAATTGTCAATTAGAGTTTTGATAGATATCAAATACTTCCTAATTTGACTAGATAAATAAATTCCTTTTATTTATCTACTTATCAAATAAAGTGTTTTATATTTATCATAATACCAACAATAGTATGACACTAGGAGACCTTCTCCTACTAGGAAAAGGATTTTGACTTTTAATAAAATAAATAGATAAATAAATAAATAAATAAATAATTTCCATTTAATTATATAATAAAATAAAACAATATTTTAGGCCAATAAACTTTAGCCCTTGCCATCCAAGTAGACATGACCACGGTTCAGTTCGAACCGTGGAACCGAACCGTAACCTTGTGAAATGAACCGTGACCGTGACCGTAACCGTAACCGTAACCGTGGAACCGGTTCCGGGACCGTGGAACCGGTTCGGGGACCGTGGAACCGGTTCCGGGACCGTGGAACCGGTTCCGGGACCGTGGAACCGGTTCCGGGACCGTGGAACCGGTTCCGGGACCGTGGAACCGGTTCCGGGACCGAGGAACCGGTTCCGGGACCGTGGAACCGGTTCCGGGACCGTGGAACCGGTTCCGGGACCGTGGAACCGGTTCCGGGACCGTGGAACCGGTTCCGGGAACATGGAACCGGTTCGGAGACCGTGGAACCGGTTTATGGACCGTGGAACCGGTTCCGGGACCGTGGAGGAGGCGGTTCAGTTCCGGTTCCGGTTCCGGTTCCTCCTCTGAAAAAACCGCCTTGGAACCTGCGGTTCGGTTCCGGTTCCAGAAAATAATTTTTTTATTTTTTTTATTTTTCTTATGCAAAATTGTAAAAAAAAAAAAAGTAACCGGACCTGAATCGAGGTTCCACGGTTCTGGTTTCGATTTCGGTTTCGGTTCTGGCTCCGTCCAAAACCGGAATCGACGGTTCAGAACCGGCCGGAACCGTGGCCATGTCTACATCCAAGCCATATATATTGGTCATATATTGTTTTTTTCATTTTATTAAGTCCATTGGACTTTAATAAAAAGTCCACATGTGAACTAGACAAATTCTTACTAAGAAAGAAACAAGTCCATATGCCTTAAATTAATACATTAATATAATTTAAACAGCCCATTTAATTAAAATGTGCAAATTATATTCTTAATGTATTAATTGAATGATAATCACACCCCATTAAGGCCGCCTAAAGATTCTCACATCCTTGACCGCCCATTCTAGGTATTTTAAAGAGTTACCGTGTGTCTTGATCACACATGATCACACCTCTCCAAAACTTTTGGATTCGAAAATCTAAAAACAATTCTAGATGGACCCAGAAATTGGTCCGGTAGAATATATCAAGTGATCTATGCAAGTTTGTGTGGATTAGGGATCTTGGCAGGCTATCTAAATTTAATCTTCAATAGACATAACCTAATCACAATCAACAAATGATTCACTTAGGTCCGATCTATTTATTTTAGTTCATTCTACTAAAGAACTAAAATTGAACTTTTAAATAAATATAGAATAAGTTAATGATCCACATTCGTACCCTGGACAATCTTAATGGAGATAGTGTATCTTTGTCAAGAATATCAGTAATCACCAAGAGCTCATAGAATGCTTATAGCTCTCCTAGTTACCATATTTACGCATATTACCACATTTTAAACTTGGATATTTTGACTTGTCCAGAAGCCATATTTCAATAAACACTATTAAAAACTTAACATTAAGATTTAATATCCAATACCTCAAAATATCCATATGATGATATTCTACTCACATTTAATAAATGGAGCCACGATGTCCGTATCTATAAATGAAGTCCTCTATTGATTAACAAATGAATACCACCAAACCATCGATGATAGATTGTACTATTTAATCGTACTCATTGATGGCTCAAATGATAACATTTGTAACCAGAAGTCTATCATTTATCTCAGAATTGGGATAGACTCTCCGATTGTCTTCAAGTGAAAACTTTTATCCATTGATGGTTCTTGATAAAGTATCTCACTATGATCCAATAGAAAGCACCTAGTGCACTAGATTCTTTTGTCCAAAGACACCACACTTTGATGATTTTTGACTCATCAGAACACATTTGATCCCACTCAAATACTAGCAAAAGAATCTACAACTTTAACAAGGTAAAAGCGTTCAACCTTTATCTTAAGTTGTGAATATTGTTTAAGGCTAACTAAAGAATTGTGTCTACCTCATATATGTCCAGATGTATGAACAGTTCCTCTTTTCTCATAGTCTTTTGACCTTAAGATTATTTACTTTTGATAATTAAAATAATTAAACTATAAATGCCATAAAATTTGCTAAACTATAAATCACTTTATTAATATGAAAAGATTGTCAAATACATTATTACACTCTTACTATTGAGTATAATCCCAACAATCTCCCACTTGATCTATAAAAAATGTGTCATAACTCTTATTCCCATGTTTTTCAGGTGCCCATCAAAACTCTTTTGTGGTAGAGCCTTTGTGAAGAGATCCGCTAGGTTTTCTGTTGATGTGATTTTAGTAATCGTCACGTCTCCCCTATGCACAATTTCCCTCAAATGATGATACTTTCTTTCAATGTGTTTCCCTCTCTTATGACTTCTTGGTTCTTTCAAATTAGTCACTGCTCCACTATTGTCACAGTAGATAATGATCTTATTATTCATATCAGGAACCACTTCCAAGTCAATCAAGAATTGGCGGTGCCAGATAGCCTCTTTAGCAGTTTTGCATGCGGTAACCTACTCAGCTTCTATGGTGGAATCAGCAATACAAGATTGCTTGATACTCCTCCATATGACTGTGTCTCCCCCAAGAGTAAACACAAATCCTGATGTTGGTCTCTTGGAGTCAGAATTTGACTAGAAATCAGAAACTGTATACCCAACGGGAATTAAATCCCCTACAGAGTATACAAACATATAATCTCTCGTTCTCCTGATATACTTGAAAATCTATTTGACTATCGTCCAGTGATCAGGACCAGGTTTTGCTTAAAACCTGCTAACTATGCCAACATCAAAACAAATATCTAATCTAGTGCAGAGCATTGCATACATGAGACTTTCAACTGCCATATGTTTCTCTTAATTCCTTCATATCAAATTGTTTTGCTAACCATTCTTTTACTGATGTCAATACACCTACATCATTTCCGATGAGTAGTATATCATCAACGTAAAGAACTAGGAAAACCAACTTGTTGTCTTTAATCCTTTTATATACATAAGGTTTGTCAAGGTTTTAAATAAATCCAAAACCTTTCACAGCTTAATCAAACTTTATGTTCCAGGATCTGGATGCTTGCTTCAATCTATATATGGATCTTTGCAACTTGCATACCTTTTTCTCTTGAACTTTTTCAATGAATCCTTCTGGTTTCAACATATAGATGCTTTTGTCAAGACTTCTGTTAAGGAAAGTTGTCTTGACTTCCATTTGCAAAATCTTTAGGTCTAGAGATGCCACAATAGATAAGAGTATCCTAATGGATTTAAGCATTGCAACAGAAAAGAAGGTTTTCTTATAATCAATACCTTCCTTCTGTGTGTAACCTTTAGCTACCAATCTAGCTTTAAAGGTTTTCCGCCTTTCCACCCATTCCTCTCTTTTTCTTGTATACCCATTTGCACCCAATGGGTTTTATCCCTTTAGGCAAGTCCACAAAAGACCAAACTTTGTTTTTGAACATATATTCAAGTTCATATTGCATTGCCTTTTTCCAATGACGACAATCAACATCCTTCATGGCTTCTTTCTACGTGTAAGGGAGATTCTTCATTGATTCTCCTAGACCAATGTATCTCTCGGGTTGTCTATTAACCCTCATACGACGATAAGGAATGGTAGGTTGTTGATCTTGTGTTAGTGTGGAACTTACAATTGGGCTAGGTTGTGAAACCTCTTGTAGAATTGTATCTCTTGAAAGCTCATTCAGGACAATTCTACTTTTAGGCACAACATTATTCATATAGTCCTTTTCCAAAAATTTAGCATTTGTCGAAACAAATACTTTAAAGATCTAAAGAACTATAGAAATAATATCCTTAGGTTCCTTTGGGATACCCTACAAATATGCATGTTTCTGAATGGGACTCCATCCTTTGACTTTCCTTTTAACACATGTGTAGGACATCCAAATATCCTTAAGTGTTGTAAACTTAGCTTTCACCCAGTCTACAACTCATGCGGTGTTTTAGGAAACGATTTAGATGGTACATCGTTTAGAATGTACATAGCAATTTGTAAATCATATCCCTAAAAGGAATTAGGAAGCATTGAATAACCCAACATAGACCAAACCATGTTCAAAAGGGTTCTATTTCTTTTTTCTGCCACCTTATTTTATTGAGGTGTACCTGGCATAAAAAACTGATAAATTATCCCATTATTAATAAGATATTGTTGAAACTCACTAGATAGATATTCTCCACCACGATCAGATCTCAAGATTTTTATGTGTTTGTTAAGCTGATTTTCTACTAAAGCTTTAAATGCTTTGAACATGTCAAAACATCCGAATTATGTCTCATGAGATACACATAGCCAAATCTCGAGTAATCATCCATGAAAGTAATGAAGTACTCATATTTACCTCTAGCTTGAATATACTCACAGGACCACACACATCAGTATGTAATAATCCTAAACATTCAGTGGCTCTTGTGCCTTTGGTCGTGAACGACCTTTTGGTCATCTTACCTTCCAAACAAGATTCACAAGTTAGAAAATCATCAACCTTTAAGTCACTAACCAATCTTTTGATCCTATCATGGTTAATATAGCCTCGGCGTAAATGCCATATGTATGCTTCATCTTTTGATAATTTTACTCTTTTATGATTAGGTTCTGTTGATTCTTTGTCTAACAAGTGAGAGATATTTCTATGCAAATAGAATGAACCATTTTCCAATGTACATTTGTAAACAAATTTGTTATTCTTTCTAATATTAAAACCTTTATTAAAAGTAACCGAATATCCAAATTTATTTAAATAACAAACTAAAATTAAATTCATCTTGAATTGAGGTACATGATAAACGTCTATTAAATCTAAATGCCTACTAAAATCTAGATTAAATCTAATATCTCTCACTGCACTGGTAGACACTTACGCTCTGTTGTCTAAACGCAAGTTGAATTCATTCTTATTCATTATTTTCCAATCTCCCTTTTCAACACAAAAGAAACACTTCCCTTTGATCTTGGTTACTTTCTTGGTCTCTTTCTTGGCAGGCCCAAGTTTTTTTTTCTTCTGTTGTTTCTTGACCTTTTTACGGGTCTTAACAGTAGCAACTTTACCAACCGTATGAATCTCTTAACCCTTGTCTTTCATAAGAATCTTTTCAGCGTTTTGAACATCTTATAGCAGGCCCAGCAAGGAGTATTCCTTATTGTTCAAGGTGTAATCCAACTTGAACTGATCAAAGGAATCTGACAGTGAGTTGACAATCATGCCAATTTTTGCCTCACCATTGATTTTAGCAAAGTTGATATGTGCTATGACTTTCATCATGTGATCTTTTACATCCTATCCAGGTTTCATCCTAAGATTCATGAAAGCAGTCAATGCCTCTTTTTTAGTCGTCTTGCACTTCATAGCAAACATCTCTTCTAGAGACATCATTATATCAGCAACAGTCTCCATTCCTTCATGTTATTCTTGCAACATTTCAAAGATGGTGGCCATAATGTAACATTCGGCCATCTCATCTAAGGCCTTCAACTTCTCATTCTCGTCTCTTTGCACCTCTGTAAATTCATCAGTAAGAGCAGGTGGTTTAGGGGTAGACAGAAAGAACTTATGTTTTTCAGCTTGCAACAACAACCCAATTTTCCTTTTCCATGTGACATATTTATGATCAGTTAAAGTATTATCTTTTAGGATGTTGATTAGAGATGGGATCATGGTTTCTTTTTAACAAAAATTATATATAAGTAAACAATCATGAGCACTTTCAAATATTTATCTTGAATTAAATAAAATAATTAAATTTTAAAATGTTACGCCTCCTTTGGGAGTTCGCATCATCTACTAGTTGAACTATGTCCCACCTAATTGTTAATATCACAACCAACGTTTTCAATTTTAGCCTTGCAATTTTATTAACAATAACTCTTGAGAGGATATCAATAAAATCATGTGAGTGTGTTACCAAGTTATTGACCTTCAATATATTCCCTCACGAAAATCATATCGTTTGAGTCAATTGTTTAGTCTATCCTTGTAAGGAACTATCTTGTTAAATTCCATTCATGGGTATTCCCTTGAAAATCACACAAAACATAAAGCTCAACAAAACTTGGAGGCCATAGGTGTTCCAAAACACCTTCTCCAACTCAATTATTTAAGGCGTGTGATCGAATTCCATAGAATGATTTACCAAGTTATCAAGATGTCAATTAGATACTTAAACCATTCAATGCATGTTCATACCTAAAGAGATATATGAGTGGAACTCATATTCTATATGACATGTTATCAAACAATGACAAACATTGCAATATTTATGGAAAAATAAATAGCCACAATGTTGGTCCGTCCTAGTAAAACAAGTAAATTATATTTGTTTGAAATACAAAACCTTAATCCTAACTTGGCGAATAAGTCATCAAGCGGCGCCGTCCAAAAGTCTCTTGTCCGGGCACTTGTGCGCCCGAAGCCTTGTACGACTACCCCGGTTTAATCCGTTACTACTTTTTTCTGCTTTGAATTCTTCAATTCTTCGATTCTTTGAAACTTGAATATATTACAACATAATTTTTTTATTACAACAATAAAATTAGCAACCACCAAAAAAGAAATTATGGCGATGATATGTCACCCTTCTTGTTACAATTCCAAAACAAAATTACATTGAAATTCTAGAACCAAATTTGAACAATAACAAACCACATTATAAAAGCATATACATATCCATACATTCCAATGTGTGTGTGTGTGTGTGTGTGTGTGTGTGTGTGTGTGTGTGTGTGTGTGTGTGTATGTGAATTCCTAGAGTATCATCTCTTTCTAAAACATGCATATTTACAATAAATAAAAAATAGATTCACGTATATGAACATCAATTAATCAAGGATACAACTAGACTCTGATACCAATTGTAGAAAAAACACGTGGTGGAAATGGAAAATTCGATTGATATATTTCAAAAAAAAATATCATTTAAAAGAAAGTTTATTAACATTTGATTAATTAACATATAATAATCTATTATTATTTTGAACTTTTATTATTTTTAATAGTTTTAGTTTAACATGCCTAAAACATCACGCCAATAACCCCTAAAATCTCAAATTTTAATTATTGTATTAAAATAATTAATCTATTATTATAATTCATTTTATTTTATCCTTAGTATTTTTCTTTATTTTATAATTTTAATTTAATTAGAATTAATAAATCAAAATTTAGCAATAATTTGAAGAATAACAAATTCAAAAACATGTCTAGTAATATTTATTATAAAATTATTTCGTATAAATTTAACTTAAATTCATTATAAATACAAAACAAAAATTTCTTATTACAAAATTAGATTGTAATTTATATTGGTTTTATTGTTATTATTTATTTATTAATATTATGTTTCTTGTTTTTATTTCTTTTTAAATGTAAGATTATTTAGTTCATTTTGAGCAAGTGTTTTATTTGTTTATTTAATATCCTAAACTTTGCTATAACATAGATTTTTCTTTATATATATTCAACTTTGCTATTGTTATTGAAAATAACCCTAAGTGTATAATAACCTATGGAGGGGGAGGGGGAGGGGGAGGGGGAGGGGGAGGGGTGGTGAATAGGTTTTAATCAAGTCAATTATCATTTTTTCTTTTTTAATCAATATTCAAAATTCACTCAATAAAACAAACATATAACATCAAGTGTAAAGTGCGAAATATAAATAACACAAGATGTATATGTGGAAAACTCTCCAAAAGGGAAAAAACCACGGGCTGTTAAGTGAGCCACACTCGATCACAGAAATCCACTATATGAGTCAAAAGTTATACCCTCAAGTGATACTTAGACTCTCACTCTCGACAACCTCAGAATATAGACACTGCCACTCACCACTCTTGGTTCAGTCCCTAGTGATATCCCCTAATCCACTACTTTTGGCATGAGCACCTCTTACTCTACCCCTCGGGTCTATTACAGTGGATACTCAACCAATTGCTTGCCAACCCACCCTTGGTTGTAAGGCTTCTCTTGCTTGTGGAACTTCACACTGAAGCCACAAGACTTTGACTCAATGAAGAGTATATGGTCTAAGTGTATATATGACACTATGCTCAAATGCAATTATGTGTAAGATCAAACACAAAATGCTTAACTAGATGTAGATAATGCAATATAACATCCTAGTTATCAACAATGTCTATATGCCCACAAATAAGGACTCAATAAAATGTAGATAAAATCTAACAACCTAATTGTCAATAAAAGTCCAACCAACACAAGTTATCACAATAAATAATCAAGGGAAATTCTACAATCAATAAATGCAATCAATGAGGCATAAACAATAATGTCTAAATGCAATGCATAAAGACTTAACTTGATATGGATATGCAATATTACAATCTAGTTATCAAATAAAGTCATTTCAACACAAGTTGTCATTAAACATGGCTTGGCTAATAAATGCAATCATCAAATGCAATCAATATGACCTAATTAGCTATTTAGGCAAATATGACCTAATAATGCAAGTTATCACAATACAAACCCCAAACATGTCATAACTTCAATGAATATGCAATTAATATGATGAAATGCTAATCTAAGCAATAAATGACATGTCTTGGCAAGATAGAACAATAAATGAACTTTAATGGAGGTTCTACTTACCAATCAAAGAAAACCCATGCTTTGAATGATGCTAAAGGTGCAAAATGAAGATGGGTTAGGGTTTGGAGAGTCAAACACAAAGCTTGAAGCTTTCTCTCTCTAATGGAGGTTCTCTCACTCTTAAAATGTGTTCTTTTTGCTCTAAATACGAGTTGGAGAATAAGAGAACATATATATATATATATGGACAAACAAAATAATGTGTAGAAAAAAAGGTGGAATGTCACCTTCTTGAATGTCGCTTGTCAATACGCAACAAAGCACGCGACAGCAATTTTCGCCTACTAAGTGTCGTTCGGACAACCGCGACGAAGCACGCGATAGCACAATAGCTCTAGATTCAAGCGACCCAAAACGTGATCAAACGATATCGAAACCATTCATATAATATACCGTTGGAAATGTATGGAAGTCTACTTTGTACTCCAATTTACAAAACATGATTTGGATATCTATAGAAAGAGTTACTATCATTTGAGTAACCAAAGGTTAGAAATGGATAACAACAGAGTTGCCTTGTTTTTTGTGGTCACTTTGGAGATTTCAAAACTAATCCAAACGATCATGAACTATTACGAATAATAACCATTAGAAAGGTATGGGTGTCTAGTTTGTACAGAAATATTCAAAACTCATTTTGAAGCATTGTATAAAAAGTTATGATCATAAGACAGTACAAAGGTCAGTTTTGAAAAACATTTAAATTATTGAAATCAACTCTTTTGAAACTAGACACCTTACTCCAAATAACCAAACCAAGAAAAGAATAAGACATTCTCAAATGTTCAATCAACACACTAGGACAAGAACACCATCGTGCAAGCGTGGATGTTTCTGATCAAACAACGGATAACAAATTTAAACACACAACAACCACACTTAAGACTAAGAATGAAGTACAAGTGTGATTGTGAAGAGATGCACATATATAAACAATATCAATACAAATGCAAGATCAAAAAAACATGCATAGGGTGAGTGTGTGCACCTAAACTCTTCAAGAGACAGAGTCAAGTAAATATACATTTTACTCTTGAAGTCATGGAGATGCTTGGAAGCTTGCCAATAAGGACCTAAGCTACCCATTACACAATCATCCCCAATGTGGTATCATTTGTCATGAAATAAGTCAATCAAAACCAGATGTCCTTACAGTTATTTTTTATATAATTGTTAATTTGTTTAAGTGCTCTACATGGTTAAAATTCAAGGGTCGGCCACTGATTATTGTATGTGTTGTGTAATGACAACTGTAGGAAAAAATGCATGGCGGAAGCAAAAATATAATTGGTATATTTAAAAATAAAATACTTTAAAAGAAAAAACCTTAACCCTTGATTAATTAACATATAATAAAAGTATCGTACATTTTTCTCATGACGATTGAAGTTACGCTGAATTGAATCAGTAAGATCTTCTAATTCAATCATGAACCTGAATCACCTAGAAGTGTGGGCTTCCTTTCTTTGAGTTGTATATCTATGGATGGAAACAAACAAAATCTTTTTCTTTTGCTAGTCACAATAAGCTTCCTAGAGAAAAACGAAGAACGTTTAGTCACTTATGAATTCTCAATCTTTTGACTGAAATTCGCGTGAACCCCGATTCGATGTTGTACACAAAACCTTTTGATGTAAAGGCTCCTAGTGCACTATCGAAAACAAAAACGCTTCTTTCTTTTCTCTATGCTTGGCCGAATTCTCACACACCTATCTAAGAGTTGGATGAATTTTTCTAGAGCAAGAACCGAATTTTCCTCTCTTAAAAATTCTAGGGTTTGGCCGAAGTCTCTCACAAGACTTTTGTCTTGACCGAATTCTCTCACTAAAACCACTATGCCGAATTCTCTCTCTAAGACCAAAGAATTCTACTTGGTCTCCTCTCACAAACAGGATTCATGTCCTGTGGTCGAATCCTCCTGAAAATTGGATTTCTTTTATACACCAAGACTCTTATTCTAACTCAATAGTGTATTATCCAATAACTAATTATTGAATATAAATTAAATTGTGACTTTATCAAAAACTTCCTAATTTGACCAATTATCAATTAGAGTTTTGATAGATATCAAATACTTCCTAATTTGACTAGATAAATAAATTCATTTTATTTATCTACTTATCAAATAAAATGTTTGATATTTATCATAATAACAACAATAATATGACACTATGAGACCTTCTCAAGGAAATTTTTTTGACTTTTAATTAATTAATTCAATTTAATAAAATAATAAAATAAAACAATATTTTAGGCCAATAAACTTTAGCCCTTGCCATCCAAGTCATATATATGTGCCATATATTGTTTTTTCAATTTATTAAGTCCATTGGACTTTAATAAAAAGTTCACATGTGAACTAGACAAATTCTTACTAAAAAAGAAACAAGTCTATATACCTTAAATTAATATATTAATACAATTAAACAGCTCATTTAATTAAAATGTGTAAATTATATTCTTAATGTATTAATGGAATGCTAATTACACCCCATTAGGGCTGCCTAAGGATTCTTACATCCTTGGCCGCCCATTCCAAGGATTTTGAAGAGTTACCGCGTGTCTTGATCACACGTGATCACAACTGTTCAAACTTTTAGATTCGGAAATCCAAAAAAAAATCTAGATGGACCCAGAAATTGATCTGGTAGAATATATCAAGTGATCCATACAAGTTCATGTGGATTGGGGATCTTGGAGGGCTATCTAAATTTAAACTCCAATAGACATAACCTAATCACAATCAACAAATGATTCACTTAGGTTCGATCTAATAATTATAGTTCATTTCACTAAAGAACTAAAATTGAACTCTTAAATAAAGATAGAATAAGTTAATATTTCTCATTCGTACCCTAGACACTCTTAATGGAGATAATGTATCCTCGTGAGAAATACTAGTAACCGTTAAGAGCTCATAGACCGTATATAGCTCTCCTAATTACCATATTTACTCATATGACCACATTTTGAACTTGGATATTTTGACTTGTCCATAAGCCATATTTCAATAGACATTATTGAAAAATTAATGTTAAGATTTAATATCTAATACCTCAAAATATATTTATGATGTCATTCTACTCACATTTAATAAATGGAGCCACGATGTCTGTATCTATAAATGAAGTCCTCTATCGATTAACAAATAAATACCACTAAACCATCGAGAATAGACTATACTATATAATCATACTCATTGATTGCTCAAATGATAACATTTGTAACCATAAGTCTATCATTTATCTCAGGATTTAGATAGATTCTCCGATTGTCTTCAAGTGAAAACTTTTATCCATTAACGGTTTTGGATAAAGTATCTTACTGTGATCCAATTCAGTGCACCTAGTACACTAAATTTTTTTAACCAAAGACACCACACTTTGATGATTTTAAACTCATCATAACACATTTAATCTCACTCAAATGCTAGTAAAAGAATCTACAACTTTAACAAGGTATAGGCGCCCGACCTTTATCTTAAGTTGTGAATATTATTCAATACTAACTAAAGAATTGTGTCTACCTCATACATATCCAAATGAACAATTTTTCTTTTCTCATAGACTTTTGACCTTATGATTATTTACTTTTGACAATTATAATAATTAAACTATAAATGCTATAAGATTTGTTAAACTAGAAATCACTCTATTAATATGAAAAGATTATAAAATACATTATTACACTCTTATTATTGAGCATAATCCCAACAACACATAGACACAAATCAAGAAGTGTTTTTTGCTATGTGTGTACAATGTGTGTAACAAAAAGATACAAGAAAATACAAAGGAACACAAAGGCAAATATGGAAAAAGATTTTTTCTCTCCTCTCTATCGAAACAGTGTAGGTTCCCACATTGTGAAATAAGAAGACTTCGAGTATGTGTTTGTCTTTCGTCAACCGGTGATACAAGCTGCATGTGTTTTTGCATCCGCAATTTGGATTCCAGTGAACAACTTTATGCAAGCGAAGAATATGCTACTTTTATCATTCTTCTTTCCTCATCGTAAGAAATGGAAACCAGGTACATAATATGTATTTTATCATAAATATAATCCTTGTTGATTATAAAAATGTTCATTTATTCACCATCATTTGCATGAAGGATTAAAATATGTATATTTTATGCTAAATGATCTATTTGCATATCATATCGCTAAATACATGAAATAGTATGATTGAAGAGAATATATAGATAATCCATATTTTAAATTTGCTTCTGAATTTGCAAAGTTTCATGGTTTATAATTGGTCTTGAAGAAACAAGATCAATAACACAAAATTGCAAATGATTAAGCATGGATACTATGTATTTTGTGCCTGATACATGAAGTATACATAAATACTCTGGAAGAGCTAATTGTATGGTATAAAGTGGAAAATAAAAAGATTTACAAATGACCATGTGTTAGTTTAACAGATCTTGAAGAAATTATTTAGTTATAAAAATATACATCATAAATAAATAGTGTATTATTTTATATTGTCTCATACCGTGAGCATAAAATTTCATTTTTACAATTAAGTCTATCATATAGAATCTGTAGATTCTTTAGTGAAAGTCCATGAAGGACAATATGATAGTACAATATATCCCTAGAGAATGATGTGACAGCATATATATATACATACATATATATATATATATATATATATATCTGAAAATGACATTTTGATGATGCAAACAAATCTATGAAGGATAACAGGATAAGGCCAAAAAAAAAATTGATATCGTTGGGGGCAGAAAGATACAATTAGAAAAATTAACCCGATGTGAAATTGTTGTTGTTTTGCATCATCTTTATCTTATCTTAATCCTTGTATAAATCATATGAACTTGAAGTTCAAAGGATTATTCACTTGCAAATTGCATATACAAATGAATTTATTAATTGCTTACATATTAACAGAGGTGATTGTTCTTAAAGAACAATTTATACAAATGGCAACAAATAAATTATTCGTTGCACACTAGAAGTATGAAATACTACTTTTATTTAAAAGTGATTATTCCTTCAAGAGGATATAAAAGATCATGATTATGTTAAAAAAAATAAAGCTTGACCTATATGTAATCCTTATCATGGCTCCTAAAGGGTTAATGTCATTGAAGAGATAAAAACCTTTTTGAAGAGGTACAAAGTAATAAAATATGATATATATTTAAAGTATATAAATATTACAGTCATATATGTAGAAGTTTACAGTAGCCCTTAAAGAGGCATGTGTATTATAAACTAAAAATTGAGATCTTCTATAGTGTTACTCTCCATATTTTGAAATGATAAGGATCTTGAACCACAAATCGTGGATGAATGTCGACATAAAACTATTTTCCAAAAGCCATAGTTATATTCATTTAAAAACTTGATTTTTTTTTGGACATATAATGTAAACATTTGAAGACGTCAAACTTATTTTTTTAAAACGATTATTTGAATGAAAATTAAGGTAGCAAGATATAACTTATACCTCTAAACAAAGGGTTCACTCTAGAAAAATTGATCATATGTAAATATTATTATTTTTGTTCATAATTAATATTTTTATGATCAAAATGATCCTCGAAGGGTTCAAAATTCAAATTCTCGTAACTTATGTTCAATAAAGTTACAACAATTTTTATATGATTTGAAGCAATCTGTAAGAATGTGATTTGATTGTTTTAGTGAACACATCACAAAGTGGTCAAATAAATTAAATTTCATATATACCTCATATGTATTTATAAAGACATCCGAATCCAAATTTGTAATTGAAGCAGTATATGTCAATGACATGAATTGAATCGAAAATCATGAAGAGCATCTAAAACTACTAAATATTTGAAACGAGAATTTGAGATGGAAGTTTTAGGGAAAAAAAATTGTTTCGGTCTGAAGATCGAGCATATTTTAAATGGATTACTTGTTTATGCTCAATATGGATGATTCTCAATCTTTGAGTGTCTATATGGTTGTCTAATCCTTAGATTTTAAGAAAGATCCATTTCGATCTAAAGATAATGATGACATGATATTTGGTTCAGAAGTACCTTATCTTATGGGTATTGTATTATATTTAGCACAACACAGGAGTTCTGTAACTCAATATATAGAGACAAGGGAGACAGAACCAAGCACATATCACCAAAGTTCGTGAACACTCATGAACTTCAAGAAACTGATAAATCAATGTCAAATAGATACAGTCTACAAACAATCATGTATGTTTATTTACTAAGATCTTATCGAAAACAACATTAGATAAATTGATCTATAGAATCAAGATACGTCAACTTAACAAACTACAAAATTGAGAACAAAGCATTTTTAAGAGGGTTCTTCACTTTGGACATTTGTGCACTTCACTCGTTTTCCCTTGACCAGGTTTTATCCCATTGGTTTTACTGGCAAGGTTTTTTACGAGACAGTATTTAAGTACATCCAATATATTTTTTGAAGAATCTCATAAATTATTATCAAGGTGGTGTATGTCTAGGGGTGGTGTTATGATATAATTCACTACCTAGAGAATAATTCACAATTAATTCTCTTGATCTTATTTCCTATTTCATTGTAGATCAATTATCTCTCTTGATTTGATTTCCTATTTCATTTGAGAGTCAACTCTACCTTTGCGTGTAAGCATTCAAATATACATAGAGAAATAAACTAAATAGAATTGTTTTCTCTCATTCTTTCTCTCTTCTGCTAGTATTACTTTCTATGTTTTTATGCTTTGATTTATAACAATTCTCAAATTATTGTTTTTTGGACGAGATTAAGTTGGTCCAATGGTAAACCTCTCACACCTGCACTATAAGATTGCGAGTACAAGTCCTCCTTCCTCAAAAAACCTCGAATTAATGTAAAACTTCAATATATATATTGTTTTTTTTTTGTTTTTAACCATATATATTGTTTTTCATGTTTTTAACCACTTATGAAAATTTATTTTCACCCATGACCAAATAATAACATTATAAGTGTTATTTCACGTTCTCAAAATGGAGGAGATTTGATCTCCAATAGATTCCTCAGTGGAGCCACTATTACAGGATCTCTTCATTTTATCATTTCTCATTTTTTTTAATTAGTTAATTTAATTTTTATATTTTGTAAATATTGACGGTGATTTTTGGATTACGTAGATTTTACCACGTGTCCAACAAGATAGCGTAAACCAATGTCAAATAGTAAAGCAGAAAAGAAAGTAAACATGCAAAAGACACAATTTTACGTGGAAACCCCTAGAAAGGAAAAAACCACGGTTGCCAGAGACAGCGAGAGAAAGAACTTCACTAAGAATTTTTTTACACGTTATATCTTTCTTTTTGCTCTTGTTGTTGTTATTCTTGTTAATCCTTTTATAGCCATTTTTAGGGTCTATTTATACATTATAGAACCCTAATTATTGGTGTACAAGTAAGGAATGTTGTTGAGTTTTAATGAGACTCTCACTTGTTGGAGTCGTTTTATCCTTATTTCCTGTTTCGTATTAATCACATTATCAACGTATTAGATCTCTTGCCCAATCCATACTTTGATATCTATAATGAAGTTTACTTCCTTATCAAAGTGTACTTCAAGATATCTTATTTGAATAAGATTCGTTCTCTACGTATTTAAGTTGTAATTATGTTGAATTCAATGTTGTCTACGTGTCGTTTAGCCGACTGCCTGCCAGACTTGACCAGGTCTTACTCATTTCGACCGGTGATTCAGTCCTGACCAAAGGTTTTAGCCCGGCCATATCGATAGTCCCGATCGGGTTATCTTTACCTAGTCAACCTAATCACTTTGGCTGAGTTATCTCCACTCGATTGTCCAAGTGACCCCAATCGGGTGTTGTGGGGACATATTTGGTCAACTCATGTTGGCTTAGTCTTGTTGACTTTTGGTGATGTTGCATCCTTTCAGATTTTACCAATAACAATACCCCCTTTAAACATTCAAACCAAGTATCTCACTTGATCTGGAAATAGCTAGCTCAGTGAGGAATGTTTAATTTGTCTTTGGTTTTGTCTTGTAGCTCATTAATGGTCATTAATTTTTAGCAGCTAAGAATTTTATTTTAACCACAAAAGTTTGATTTTCCCAACTGACGTGATGTGAATGACGCAATCGTTGGTGGTTTTTTGAATTTCGAATGACGCATGATCTTCGGGGTTTGTTCACCAACTTCCACTCTCACACATGCACTTTCAGTTAAGAGATAACGTCACTCTTCTCTATATATTTGAAAACCCTTCATTTTCCCTCTTTCACACTCTTTCTTTGCATTTTTCCCATGACCATAAACACTAATTTTTCAAACTCTTTCTCCAAGCTTCTTGTTGTCAGTCCTCTTATACCAGACTCCTAGCCATGCTTCGTTTGCAATCACTTCTCAGGTATGGATCCTATTACTCCCCATCGTTACTCTGAGTTACTTATACGCATTATTAAAATGGGTGATAAGGAAAATATTGCTAGACTTGACTCTCTATTATAGGGTCGCCCATATGCACTTACTCCTCCGTCTTAACCCATAGCTCTCAATATAGATTATTCAGTTGCCCATCCGGGGTTTTTACCTCTGCATTCTAACCCTCCTACTTCTTCTTCTTCTTTTTCTATTGATGCATGACCAGATATGCTGAAGACAGCAGGTACCAGTCATGGGAGTAAGGCTTCCACCGGGAACTCTCCCTTATCCACAAGAGGTGTTGAGCGCAATTATTGAGATTTTTTGTTTATCAGCCATGTGCTTTTGACTGTGAGGTTAACATGGTTACCGAACGAGAACTTGTAAAGTTAACAAATAGGTTTGATATTCCCCGATTGGTGGAACTAATTCCCAACGGTCAGTTCATTTATGGAACCCACCCCCGGGGTGCTATTATAAATAATGGTACCATGCTTTCTTTTGGAGTAACTATACCAATTCAGTCCTTCATCCCCAGGTTTTTGGCAAAGGAAGGGATTGCTCCTGCACAGCTAACCCCAATTTCTTATCGGTTGTTGATCAGCTTGTTGCACTTGTGGAAGAATATCGGGGCTAGGCACCCCCCGACCCCACAGAAGATTTGTAATTTCTACACTCTTTGTCGCTTAGATGCTGGGGGTACTTTTCATTTACAATCCATTTTGCCTAGCCATTGGATTTCTTATAATTTTGAGGAAAAGCCTACCCCCGCCTCTATCAAAAATCATAAAGGCTCCATATGGGGCTTCCCCTCCTCAAACAAGTAATAGAAGAATAACTAGTTCTTTGTTAAGGGTGACTGGGGGGAAACAGTAGTCGCTGACCCCTCACAAAACTTGAACAGGAATAGTGTCCCGAGACACTTTTACAACCCTAAGTTGTGGAACAAGTCGCCAGTAGAGTTAACTCGGGGCAAAGCTAACTTGTTGGTTGTGATGACCTAGACTTCTTAGGAGGTTAGAGACTGTCATTCATTATTCACGGAGAAAGACTTGATCGATCTGAAGCTCTTCCCCTCCATCTCCAGCAAACGCAAACGTGGTAAGTCCTAACCTTTTCATTGTCTAACTTCATATTATTCACTCCCTTCCTTATCATTATTGCTAAATTTTTACTTCCAGTATATGAGATAAACATTGTTGTTGGGGATCAGGCTGAGAAGGCAAAGAACCTTGATAGACTCAGTAGGAGAGAGGTCGTCGATCAAGTGGCTAAGGGAATTGCACTCCCGGAGCATGATTTGGTGGATCACATCTATGAGCCTGCTCCCAACACATCAACAAGAACCCGTCGGGCAGGCTCAGGGGAGTGAGCAAGATGCCCCCCAATGGATAGTAAGAGATGGTCTTCTAGGGAAAGGTCCACTCGGGAAAGGTCCACCCGGCAGAGATTTACTAGGGAAAGGCCCTTCAGGGAGAGATCCACCAAGGAAATGGCCAACAAAAAGGTGGCCAAAACTATGGAGGGGTCCTCCACCCCCGAGGCTATCTGTAAACAAAATGAAGCTTAACCTGTGGCAGATCCAACAGTTTTTTAGATAGGGGCTAAACTCATTGATCTTGAAGACTGAGATGACGATCAAGAGACTTTAACTTATTTGATATTGAGGGAGAAGAGGTCTAAGAAGAGGGATAATCACGCTTCTGTGTCATCGATCTTCATCCCATCTGAACAGACTAAGGTCGTTGACCAAGCTTCGGCTGAGGTTGGTCGGGGGACTAGTCTTCAACAGTCAGGATTCCACCTCAACCTAAATCATCTCAAGCCCTGTTGACTGCCCAATGAGCCAAGTTTCAGTTGATCCACCCCCCGGCAAAGCCCCAAATGTAATATTATGTTAAACGTCAGATAGTTTTTACTGACTCTGACTCTGATGACGACGAAAATGATCCCACTGAACCCATCTCAGAAGAAAATATACTTGAAATTATTGAAGAACATGTTGACAAGGTATTAGTGCGGTTAAGTAGGTCATCTCGGGTCTTGTTGAATGTTAAAGTTGTCCGCCTATAGGGTGATGTTGGGACCAGCCTGGCTAGGAGTGTCACTGGGGGTTCAATCTACTCCTAGGTCGTTAAATATCCCCCTAGAGCCGCATTATGGTGAGAATGATGATGAAGTCCAGGCTCTTGGGGCACATGATGATGCCACCCTTTCGATTGGCCTTCAAGCTGGAGAGGTCGGTGGGGCTGTTAAGGCACAAATTGTTGTAGACGACTTCTTCGACAACACCCCCGACCATCCTTTCATCTGGTCGTGAAAGAGTAATCCATCTGCCTTCATCGATTAAAGCGCTATTTGAGCTTCTTCCATCCTTCAATTCGTGTGATTCATCGGTCGACCCCTTTTCCATGCTACGCTCTAAGATTGGAGATTTCATCTATCGAAGAAATCTACGTAATCAAGGAGATTTTTATATTTTGTAAATGTTGACGATGATTTCTGGATTACGTAGCCTTTACCACGCGTCCAACAAGATAGAATAAACCAATGTCAAATAATAAAGCAAAAAAGAAAGTAAGCATGCAAAAGACACAATTTTACGTGGAAAACCCTAAAAAGGAAAAAACCATGTTTGTCGGAGACGGCGAGGGAAAAAACTTCACTATGAATATTTTGTTTACACGCTCTATCTTTCCATTTGCTCTTCTTGTTAATATTCTCATTAACCCTTTTATGAGCGTTTTTAGGATCTATTTATACATGCATATAACCATAATTCTTGGTGTACAAGTAAGGAAAGTTGTTGAGTTTTAATGAGACTCTGACTTGTTGGAGTCATTTATCCTTATTTCTTGTTTTGTAGTTATCACATTCTCAATGTATTAAATCTCTTACCCAATCTATACTTTGATATCTATAACGAAGTTTACCTCCTTATCAAAGTGTACTTCGAGATATCGTATTTGAATAAGGTTCATTCTCTGCATATTTGAGTTGTTGTAATTATGTTAAATTCAATGTTGTCCACATGTGGTTTAGCCGATCTTCTGCCAGACTTAACCAGGCCTTACTCATTCCGATCAGCGATTCAGTCCCGACCAAAGGTTTTAGCCCGACCATCTCGATAGTCCCGATCGGGTTATCTTTACCTAGCCAACCTGATCACTTAAGTTGAGTTATCTCCACCCAATCATCCAAGTGACCCAGATTGTGTATTGTGGGTCCCATCTTTGGTTAACTCAGGTTGGTTCAGTCTTGTTGACTTTTGGTGATGTTCTGTCCTTTCAAATTTTACCAATAACAGTAAAAATAAAAATCGATTGCCATTTTTTACTGTTTACAATATAGCATTAGTTAATAGTCATATTTATCTATAAAAGGGGTTATTTCTCATGGCGTTTTATAGGAGGTGGTTATGAAATAAAATAAAAGGTAAAAGAAAATTGAATAAGAATACATTTTTACCTCATTAATTTTGAAAGTTTTATCAAACATCATTATACGCCAAAATTATAAAATAAACTAATTTTAACTTTTTAAATGTAATACCAAATTAGCCCTAGAGTAAGAGGGATGTTTGTGCAATTAATTTTTTTTATTGAAATTATCCTTACATGTTTATTCATTTAATATTTTTTCAAAGGATCTTTGTTTATTATTAGAAAAAAAAAATCCTTACGTGTTTGTTTTGTATCAGAATGGGATAATCCTACGTTAGTCCCTCTGGTATTATATATTCTGTATTTTAGTCCACTAATTTGGAGTATTGTTTTTCATAATCCACTAGTTCACTAACCATCCTTTTTATAGTCTCTACAGTTCTAATTCCGTTAGGAATTTTCAAAATTCTGTCAGATTTACGAGGATAAAAGGGAAAGACAACATCAAAGCTTCTAGAATCTTATGTGATCAAAGGGTGTACTGGAATTTACAAATTAATTAAAAAAATAATATTTATTATTTAATTAAGAAAAGCCAAAATTAGGAAATAGCGAATACAAAAATTGAGAAAAAAAAATTAAGGATTCGAAGAAAAAAAACGTAGGATTATATACTGACTACTGACAACGCAACCCATTAAACAATCCAGATTTATCAATACAAATACACAACACAAAACCCAGATTTATCAAACACCAAACAAAACTCGGATTCAATAACACAACCCGAAATTAATAAATTAAGGCATCAACATAAAACCCATCTGTATCATCACTATCACCAAACCAGTTATCATAAAAAAACCATCCACATCAACAAACAATCCACCAATAACAATACATATCGAGATTGTAAACCCAAATTTATCAATACAAAGCTCGGCGGCGAGCGTGGAGGAAATGAATCTCCACCACAAGATCTACTGGAAGCCACCAACTTCTGCCCGCCTTTTATTACCGTTGCGTTGTCTGTCGTCGTGACCACCGCCTATGCAACTGGTGCGGTCTCCTCGCACCAGAGGAGATATGGATTGTGATTGATGAAGCTGTGAATGTGGTCCAAGATCTCCACCAATTGTTTTCAACAACAAAAAATTTCACCATTGTTAATGGTGGTAACATAGAATGGAAAGATAGATGAGAGGAGAGAGGGGGAAAGAAATATCAGGGATTCGTCGGATCTGGGCAAGAACAAGAAACGGAGTTCCTCTCTATCTCTTTTTCACACCGACGGGTTCGACCCGGGTTTGGTTGTCGATATGGGTTCAATCATCAGGGGCGGACCATGGCGGAGGTTAGCAGAGGCCACGGACACCCCAAAGTTTTTTTAAATTTTTTTAAATTATTTTTAAGTTATTATTTTATTATTAAAAAACAATAGTAATGCTTATACTCTATGGTTTATGTACACTTTCTCTATCAATCTAATCACTTTGTATTGTTTTTTTTTTTAATAAAAAACATTATAAATATATTAAATATTAATAAAATTTCTCTGACTCGTCTTTCTAATTTTATTTTTAAAAATAAAATGTATATTTTTACTCATATTCTCACATCTTTCTACAAAAACAATTTTTAAAGTCCATCCAAATTTCTGATTTTTTACACACATTTGAACATAGTAAGGCTTCAAAGATATATTGGTGGTTATAGTATTTTCTCGAATGCAAGGAAGTAAAAACGAATGCACTTTCATGATGTTTTTTTAAATTGATATGTTGTTACTCTTTTAAGTTTAATATATGTATGAGAAATTACAAGTTTGATTGTTTATGTTATCATCATTCATACCATAGAAAATTTTGGTAGATACACTTTGACCCCTCCAATATCAGACTTTTAGTTCTGTCCCTATCGATCATGTTCCTCTCTCTCTCGTCATCATCCTTCTCGTTTTGTACGGGTTCAAATCGACGACATGTTTGGTTTCAGTTAATGGTAGTGATGGTTTTGATCGATTTGGGTTATGGTGGTGGTGGTGGTGGTGTTTCATTTTCTGATTTGGTTTCGGTTGGTAGTAATGGTGGTTTGGGTCAATATGGGTTTCGGTTCGATATGGGTTTTGGTTAGCGGTAACGATAGTGGTGTTTTGGTAGTTGTGAAGGAATTGGTGATGGTCACCTGGTGGTGATGATGGACTATAGATCCTGATGGTAATGATGAAGGACTGAAGGTTGATTGGTGGTTGGGATGGGATAGTGATTGACGTCCCTAGATTTGTTGAGACTCTAAATCACCAAAAACCCATTTATTATTATTTTTAAATTTTTAATTTTTTAACGAGGGTAAAATTGGAAGGTATTAGGGTCATTTTATCAATGTAGGCAAAACTCAAGGGTACCAGGATAATTTTGCCCTCTACCCATGTCAGAATGTGTACTTTTAACTGAAAACGTGACGGAAAGATTAAAAGAGACAAATGTACAAACTAGTGGATTGAAATACGGAATACATCAAACTAGAGAGACTAAAAAGGATTATCCCTATAAAAAATTGAGACATAATTAAGGGTAAAATCGTCTTAAAACAACAAAATAAAACCCTACTGTGAAGCATGTCAATCGTATATATAGAGCACTTTAAAAACCTTAATTCGTCTTCGCAGTCGGCTACACGCTTCAGCTTCAGTAGACGAAGAGCCTCTCCTCTCCTCATCGCCGAACCCTGCATCCAAAATGGTACGCTGTCGTTTCAAATTTCTATTCATACAATGTGTTCTTGTACTATACACTTCTTCATGTGGTTTTAATCTGGAATTCTCAACTGGGTTCTCGATCTATATAATTAATCTGCTATATTGTGTGTTTTTTGTGTACCCGACTCTGCTTTTGCTTGTTTTGAAAACTTGTTCTCGGTCAGTTTTGTTAAATATCTGGAATGTATTGCAAGTTTTTATTTTTATCTTTTGGTTGGCTTGAATATGCTATATATGTAATCCTTGTTATATATTGCTGGTTTTATAAACTCGGCTTCGATTATTTTTGTAAAATGTGCTTTTAATTGTGCGTTTTGTGTGTTGTGTAAATGAAGTCTCTGGTGGCGAATGAGGAATTCCAGCACATTTTGCGTGTGCTGAACACCAATGTTGATGGGAAGCAGAAGATTATGTTTGCTCTTACCTCAATTAAGGGTATTGGAAGGCGGTTTGCCAACATCGTCTGCAAGAAGGCTGATGTTGACATGAACAAGAGGTTTGCTTTCACTTTTATTTGTACTTTGTTGCATCTTTTTGGTTGCCTCTGAAATCAGATGTTTTGACTTTGTTTTGGTTTTGAAAATGGGAACCTATTGAAATCTGCTGTTTGAGAGGTTTTGTCTGGTTTACTGATTAATTTTATGGATTTTACTCTGGTGTGGCTTGATACTGAAATCATAAACAAAGAATGTTTTCTCGTTATGGTTTGAGTTATATCTCTGGCATTTTGATTTTTGGAATTTCATTGTTACTTCTGTTGAGCTTTCTGTTTCGGTTGGTTATTGATTGGGTTACTTACTGGCTTACTGCGGCTGTGCAATTTCTTTCAAGGGACTGTTAATCTTTTTGTATGTTTCTGATTTCTGAATTAAGTTTTATTTTAATGTAGTACAATTTAGAGTTGGCTGAAGCATTGAATTCATTACATTATGAATTTATTTTAAATTTACTGCTGTTGGTGTCAGGGCTGGTGAACTATCTTCTGCCGAATTGGACAATCTCATGGTCATTGTTGCAAACCCCCGACAGTTTAAAATCCCTGATTGGTTTTTGAATAGACAGAAGGATTACAAGGATGGAAAGTATTCTCAGGTTGTATCAAATGCACTTGACATGAAATTGAGAGATGATTTGGAGCGTCTGAAAAAAATAAGGTAATTCTTATTTTACCATTTCTTCAGTGGAGATTGGACTTAGAATAACCTTTACTTGTAAATTAATTTTACAAGTTATTGACTTTCAAATAAAGAAATTGGTTGTATTTTAGAATATAATATAGACGCCTTCTATGGAAAGGAATTTTGTTGTACAGTATCTGATATTTTGTACCTATGTTAGCAACTGCACTGCATAGGTTACATCTTATCACCCTAGCAGTTATGGTAGTTGTACAAGTACAATCAAAGGCACCCTAGATAGAGTTACTCTTATCACTTTTACTGGCTTTTGTAACCTTATTTTCTTATATATGCCTGCTTGAGAGGCTCTAAAAGCTCCCTGAACTTATAGGAGAAGTGATATGGCATTTATATTCACAACTATAATGCCAAAAATGCAAGAGGAATTTTTCAAGGCTAATGTGAGGTGTTTTTAATGAATATGTGATCATTTTTGTGATTGCTGAGATCAGTGTTCTAAAACACGTTTTCAGTATTGAGGCGATTTCCTCTACTGAGGTGAGGCATAAGCCTCAATGCGTATTGAGACGTAAGCTTCATTAGGAAGAGATAAAAACTTAAAATATATAAAACAATCAATAAGTTTATAATTCATCATTCATAAAACAATTAAAGAACCAATAAGATCATAATTTCATATTATATAATACAACAATTAAGGCAATAAGTTCATAATTCAAATGGTAACCAGCTAATCATATAAAATAACAAGTTCATAACGTTTTTTGGGATTGCGTATCGAGGCGGGCTTATGAGGCGTATCGAGGCGTAAATTGAGGCGTAAGCCTCATTGACCAGTTATGAGGCGTAAGCCTCATAACGCTTTTTCAAAAAAACGTGATGAGGTGCTCATCACGTTTTTTTGAACAATGGCTGAGATTGAGGAAGGACCTTACGTAAAACATATTGGACGTTTTAAGAAGTGATAAATAGAACGTCAACATCTGATATTGGACATTTGTTCTCTATTGCAGTGGTTTTGTATGAAGTTTTCTTTAAACTGCCACTAATTCCTGATTCCTGTATCCCTGTTTTCTGGGAAAAAGTAGTTTTTTGTTAATTTGGTATCATTGGCCATTTTAGGGCCAATGGATCTTTTTTTTTGAAAGATGGCCAATGAAACATCTTGACACCAACTAATGTTGCAACTGTCATACAGGAACCACCGTGGTCTGAGGCACTACTGGGGTCTTCGCGTGCGTGGGCAGCACACCAAGACTACAGGTCGTCGTGGGAAGACGGTTGGTGTCTCTAAGAAGCGTTGAGTTTTTCTTTATGGTTGTTTTGAACAATTTTATGCATGGTCAGTCAGAGCTGTTATTTGTTTTAAGGAATGTTTGGTTAAAGATATTTGTTATTCTTACTTTGGATGCGTTTTTGATGATGTAAACAGTGATGTGAACAAATACTGTTTATCTATGAATTATTCGATCTTATATAAAAACAGTGTTTGCAAGGTATACTTGAGATGTATTTTCTTGTCATATAATAGAAACCTATTAGTAAAATGGTCAGCCCTTTTGATGTGGGAATATTATGTCGTTTTATATATTATTTTTAATTTTAATAAATTTTATTCATAGTTTAAAATTTTATTTATCTAAATTATGAAACAAAAAAAAATTAAAATATAAAATATATTATAATCAAACATAAAATGATAAGCAAGTAAAATAATAATTCTATACTAAATAAAAATATCAGTTATATCGATATATATACATAAAAATACGAAAACAATATATGTATAGTGTATTGAATATTAACATGAGAAATAAAAGTCTATGTATTAAATATTATGTGAAACAGAAGTATCATGCATTACACATTGTTTATTAAAATGAATTTATTTAATAAATGGATAAGTGTAACAAGCATTAAATATATTAAACTTATTACATCTCTTAAAAGCTAAACAGACTTAAAAACCAAAAGAAAATAAATTGAATCATATTTTTTATTTTTGACTGTATAAATTTATAGTCAAATCAATTTGAATTTTGAAACCTGAGATTTATTTTATAGTATTTTTTTTTTCCAATATTTGTGATTTGAAATTCAGTTGTACTATAAAGAAAGCTTTGTTTATCAACCAAATTTTAAAAACAAGTCTAGCAATTTTTTTTGGCTTTGTTTTATTGAAGCTTGAATTATTAGTACTGTGGTACTGGTTGAGTATCATTTTATTTTATTTTTTATTTTATTTTTGAAAGAAAAAGATGGAGAGAGAGATTGAGAGTAGGAATAGCAATGGGCAAGGTAGGGCTCAGGCGAGTTTGGGAAAAACCAAACCCAAACTCATACACGAACCTATGAAATCTAGTGGGTTCGGGTTCGGGTTTCACCCGCTGATCTTAGCAACATCCAGACCCGTCCACGAACCCGCGAACTCCTGAGGATTTATTGTTTCAAAGCGACTCACTCTTGTGTGCGTAACTCGATCCGAGTCAAAACCGGTTGTCGATAACTATTCACGTTAGTTTTCTCATTTCAGACTTAAGAGAAAATGAAAAAAAAAGTGTGAGCAAAAAGTCTTTAAAATGTCTGAGAAGAAGAATATATGAAGAAGAAGAAGAGTTTAAATTTTGAAAAGAAAAAAATATATAAAGTAAGTTACAGAGAAAATAAATTGGGAAAATGAATTTTAATTTTGAAGAGAGAGAAGAAAATGAAGACAAAAGATAAAAAGAAAAAGAAAAATAATAATGAAAGATATTTTAAAATCTGAAAAGACAAATAATGGGGGCTAACTGTGTGTGATGTAAGACAAAAATGAAATATAAAAATAATTATTATAAAATTATTTATTAAATAATTATTAAATCAAACAGGTTTGCAGGTTTAAGTTTGGTTTTTTTCTCTACACCCGAACCCGAACCCGAACCCGTAACGGGTTGAGATTTCAAATCCAAACCCGCCACGAGTCCTATATGCACATACCAAAATCCTCTCCAAACGGGCTGGGTTCAGACGGGTCCTACGGATTCGGGTTTAATTATCATCCCTAATTGAGAGAAGAGAGAAGAACAGTGGATAGAAGAAAGAGAGAAAGAGGTGGAGGTACTGTAGTAGTAATTGAGTGTCATTTTATTTTGTTTTTATTAGAATGATATTTTTATAAATAAATAGAAATTCATTAAATTTTACTATTCATATAAATAGTTCAATTTTAGATCAGTTTTAGTATATATAATAATGGTGATAAAAGGTTAAAATTTGAGAAAGGAGTTTGGGGTAGTCATCCAATGGTACAATACACTCCCATATTCCTTATTTGAGAAATGATTTTTTGAATGTATTTGGATTTCATCTTTGCTTCCACTACTTAATCACATACTTAAAAAAAAATATTTAAGGTGTGAACTTTGGACTTTACTGTATATTTGAACAATTTTAAATGCTGAATAAAAAAATTCAACTATATTTGTTTTGGGATTTTTTTTCATATATGTCGGGCGACTAATTTTGACTAGCATAGTTGAAGTTAATTGATCAGAATAACTTCTGAATCATTTTAAAATAGATAATTGGGAATGTCTTGTATATAATGAATCTTCCATTATCTATAGTCGTATCATGATCCATGAATCCTTTTTTTTAATTTAATTAATTATTTATTTGATTACGCTATAAAGGTTTGATTTTATTAATTTTTGACAAGTAAAGAACTTGAATATGTGGCTTAGATAGCATTATTTAGATTTTACACAAATTTTAGGTAACAAAAAAGGCAAAGGATAAAGATCTTATTAAATGGTTAAGTTGTGATTACTTTTTATTGCTATTTTATTAACAACCAGTCATATGATTTAAAAATGTAAGGAAAGATTTTAAGAGATGTAATGGTTAAAATGTGATTGATCACTGTCATTTTATTAACAACTATTTAGATTTGAAAATGTAAGGTGACAAGAAAAAGACCAACAAGGATTTGAAGAGTAATGTAATATTGGAATTGGAAGAGTAATTTATTTCGATTGAACTCAGATCATGTTAAATGCTCTAATCATCATTAGGTATATTGTATACATTTTCTTTTTACATCCAATATGCATTTTTTATAAATTTTATTTTTTAATTTTCAAATCTTCAATTTTTATATACCTTTATACTAAATCAAATAATTAACAATTTACCAGATAACTAATCAGTAACTATAAATCATAAATCATAGGATGTGATGTAAAAATGGGATGTTTACTCTAGATTGAAACTCTTCTGCACGTCTTTGCATTGCTCAACTTGGAGAATATTTAAAAATCTAGTTAATATAATAAAAGTATAAAATCAATCCCATTATATTCATTTCCAAGTAATACTCGTATCCGAAATGGTATGTCAAGCTACGACTGATCGAAATTACCTATCAATTATCTAATTATTCACAGCATAATTTGGAGACAATAGAAAGCGCAGTAAATCGTGAAAATAGATCTAATTATCAAAAAGTTGAATGACTGAGATATAACAACCATCAACTGTTCATCAAACCTCTTCCAGAATTAAATCCAAATTACATCTACTAATCTAACAGGCAACGAGAATCTTCGTGTTGTTTCCGGTTTCCGGCCTAACGAATAAAATTACACAAAACACAACATAAAACCTCATCAACGCCCTGTCTACCGTTTTACTATACACTGCAAGGACATTAAAGATGCTGTGTACCTATATAACTTAGAAGAAGTAAATAAAACAGTTTTCTGTATCTTTGAGGCCAAGTTCATCAGGTCTATTCCTATCTGTAATTCTCCCTTGGTAAAATAAATCATAACGACAGACCTGATTATAAGTTGTAGGAAATAGTACAACCTAATTCCTTGGCAGCAATATCAAGAAATTGAACGGGCAATCCTGTTCCGAGTCTGCTATGAGCTTCCCAAGTCAAGCATTTTTCAACGTCGGCATGCCAGTCAATAGCATCTACGTTAAAATACTGATAGGAGGGACTGCGGATGCCATTTATGTCCATTTGTTTAGAATTAAAATTACTTGATGTGGTATACATTATATCGCGAAGGACTGAAGTGCTCAGAGCACGTACATGTGCGCTTGGATGAGAAAGGCATCGTATTGTAGCTGGTAGGCGACACTGCAAATGTTGATAGAAGAAAAGTCAGTAACGGCCTTGCATTAACAAATTATGTGAACAAGGTTAATACTTATTTTTTGTTCGTCTACGTTTCCTGATTTTAATTCTATTCTATGTGATTGGGCATTGGAGGCTTCATACTATATTTTGCATTCAGCCTCGAGTCAAATAACAAATTAAATGCGTGAATGAAAGCAGTTTGTTTACCTTCAATAGGTTTGAAAGACCATCTGCAACTGCTAACCCAGATTCTCCCCACTCCAAGATGGGCTGTATTGCTCTAGCTGTTGCTTCCAATAACTGGTCATTCGATAGATTAAAACACAAGTAAATCAATGAAGTTTTGGTGATAAATTGGAAACAGACATTGCATTGAGCCAGCTATAGCCTTCAATCAAGAAAATTTCTGCTGTATAAACTATTTCTAAGGAATATTACGGAAAAATATTACAGTAAACGCACATGCTTCAGAATTCAGAAATAAAGGAACTAGCTGCCAATTATGTTGTACTCCTGTTTAGGTATAAATCATGTGATTTTATAAACTATTTCTAAAAATGTTTTACCTCAAGTTGTGGCAGTGTGCAAGCTTCTCCATCAACAAGCATCCCATCTGTGGCACGTAAAAGTAGATCCGATGCGCTTGCCAAAATTACTAGGGACTCTGGACTTTCATGATTTCTCATGAGCTCCACGATCAGTTTAACAATCCGTTGGTTGACTCTCCACATCTTCTGACCCTGATCATCATCTTTGGCGATCCAAGGCTGCAATTCTCTCTCCGCCTGACATGAACACGAGGCCATGTATGTGACTAATCAAATGGAAAACTTAAATAATAATATAAAATAGGACAATGCTCTACTGATTTTAACATATACTCGTTGACACCACCTCCAGTACAGGCAATCATCACAGATAGTTGTCAATTACAAATTTCAGAAAGGAATTGAGTTTGCCTCATTTAGGAGATGGTGTCACCCATAGCAACAATGAGGTGATGTTCAAATCAGTGGCCAGTAAGTGAACAATATTTTTCCTTTTTTGAGGCAATTATTTACAAGTTGAACAAAATCTGGACCTGAAGAACAATGGCTGTAGCTGCTTTTGTTGGTGATGCTGATACAACATTGCATAACGCATCAACTACCTGAATGGACACAAATAAATGGTCAAGGCAAATACATTTTTAAAGTAACAATAACAACTTGAATGAAACCGATTAAAACTGGCTTTATTACATTAAACTGCTCTACAACTGCTTTTCGTCTCATATACCGTAACTCAAGTCCTCAGACTAAAAAGTATCTAGCATTGCAATGTATCTTGTTGAGTAACCCCTGGACTCAAAAGTTAAGCTTCTAAGGACAAACAACAGTATTAAACTATTCTAACACACCCCTCACATGCAAGATCAATGAGAATGCACATGAACCAAGCTCAAACATGGATGCAGAACAAATGCACAAAACAAATACAAATTTAATCACCTCATAGTCATAGATTCAAACCAAGAACTTATTGGCAAATCAACTTTGATACTATTGTGAAAATTTAAGTTTTTCACATTCTACCTCTCTAAGAACAATCATTGACGGTTAAGGGGTTGTTTTATTTAAGGAGAACATGAATACCGGTCTTGTTTGTGTCCAACCTGACAAAACAGAGAACTTTCCGTGCTGGTATTTCAGCCAAACATGTACCTCCAAGAACTTTAATATCATACCATGCAGATGTAGCACATAAAACATTTGCAACATGCTTAGGGCCTAATCAGTCAGTAAGTTGTGAAAAGAATTTGTACTTGGTGCATTACCATCACTCTTATTATTCAGCCCGACCATTTGGAGGCTGATTCAGTTATTGGGGATTAAGAGTCACAAGACCTTTTTAGGATAAAATTTTGTTAAATAAACTCTATTCTACCAAATCCTTTTGTCATCCTGCCAAATTGAACCATACTCATTACGTTGGGCATCAGATAACTGCCAATGTTTTTGTAACTTTTTCATCCCTTCTTAGGAATGTATCTTTTCCCTTTTTATGAGGTTGACACTAGCTACTGTTAGAGGCAGTCTTTCATGGGGGTAAAGGTAAACTGAGAAAAGGTAGTTGCAATGACCTCTCATCGGATGGGAGAATGATTATGGTTTGACATCTCCCTTCAGATCAAGGGGGAGTGCTGAATAATGTGCTACAAAGAATTCATGACAAAGGCACTCCAGATTGTACGAGAAAAAACATATATTGACATTTGATTATAGACTAACTATAAGTTAAAATAAGAATCCATTGACCCTTATCTAGGCTTATCATGCATAATCCAGATCTTATCCCTTCATCGTGAGCCCACTGTGTAGTCAATAGTTTCCTAAGCCACAGGGGATCATTTCTAGCATGTGCTAATAATATTGAAACATGTTAAATTACCTGTCTCCATCCTTGTTGAGCAGAAGTGCTTTCTGCACTAGGTTGGGTTTCAGGGGCAGCAATCAATTTGTTCCATAGGAGTGAAACAACAGAGAAACATAATTCTTGCTTCTCTGCAATCACCGATCTTAGAAGAACTTGTGCGCTGCAATTGAATCCTATATGCCTGTCCATGGTGAGGAAATTAGCCAAATCGGAGGCATCCAATAGAAAATTTGCAAGGCCTTTTCCCAGGGTATGTCCTGAGCCTTCATCCGATCGAGATGCTCCTTCACTTTTAAGATGAATATCTGAATGGATTGAATTGTCACACTGCAAGGCAGATGATTTCCCTGGACCAAAGCAGCCACTGTTTGTACGTTTATTTTGCTTTCTGCTACCAAAACACATACTGGAGTCCTTCCAGATAGGTGCATGCATTAGGTGTGCTTCTAATGGCTCAGCTTTGCTAACAATGGATGCAACTGCTTTGCCGTGAATATCAATGAGGTCATATAGAGATGTTGCCCTACTATATATTTCATTGTCCCATTTGCATCGCATCAAGACAGAGAGAGCATGCATGCAAGCCTTTGACCTTCTAAATAGTTCAGAAACGTGTGCAGCAACCATTGCTGCAGCAACTATCTCATTCGAACTATAACTCCATGAGGTACCAATAGATGAAGGCTTCAGTGAGAAAAGTGCCTCCAAAATTACTAAGATTCTGTGAGTATGATGAACTGCTGAATCAGTACTACTCTTGCACTCATTGGTAAATCCGTTTATTTTGGCAGGCTTGGCTATAGCTTGTGCATCTTTGGAGTTTGAATTACTACCACCCCTTTGAAGCAAAGGAAACAACTGAAGCTCACAGGCAAGAGCACAAACTGCAGCCAAAACATAAGAATCAAATGTTGCTACTGGCCCTTGTTTTTTCAACTTTCTAGTTTTCCCATCTCTTTGTTTTTCATAGGTCACTTGCAAGTCAGCTCTTTCATCAGGAAAATAACTTTCTTCACCTCTTGGTCTCTTGGTCCCGTTGGACTGAGCTTCATGACTAACACACACAGTTAAGACAACAAAAAGTAGGCGTGAAGCAAGCTCTACAGAGGCACAAGATTCTAGAAAGAGGGAGTGAACCATTGTTCGAAGCTCCGCCACAGCAAGGTTTTTGGAGGCAGACCCTATGCTAGAAAAATATCTTGTTCTTCTCGTGTGTTCTCTGGACAACTCAGCCGGGAATGTTCTCTGAAGAATTGCTTCCACAGTGGCAACAAATATCTTCATAAGACAAGCTTCAGATGGACTTCCACGAGGAAGATATTCCAGGACCTTAAGGAGAGGTATGTAGAGGTTCCATGATAATATGGGAGGTTGCAAAGGAGTTGCAACTATGATCTCAGGAAGATCAACTGCTGAGGAACTTAAAGGAATCAAGCCATAAGCAGCTTCCCATATGGTACAAATTCTCCATTCAACCTCAGGGCCGTGGGCACAAAGAACTGATGCAATCCCTTGGGCTGTAGCTTCAATAGTCGCTTCAGCAGCAGGCACTTCTATCTGATCAGATATATTTTTGGAATAATAAGATACAGAAAAAATATATCTTTATGTGATACAAGAAAAAAAAAGACACAGAAAATTTGAAACACCAGATCATAGAAGAGTAACAGGTCAACAATCAAATCATACAATTTGTACCTGCTTCCTATAGCATGAAATATAACCACCCAAAGGTTCATGTTGAACATCCACTCCCTCAACTTGCCTGAGGGGAGGAAAAAGCAATGCAGGCTGCGAGAGTACGCGAAAAAGTAACGCGGCAGCAGCATCAGCAGCTATACCTGCTCTCATGGACATCGCTACCCCAATTGCTCGCAAAAAATGCAAATGCATCCAGTTCCTAGGAAGCTAAATCAACAAAAACAAAGTGATTGAATATTAATAGATAACAAAAGCTATGTCTCAAAACACACACTCCAGAATGTTGTATCGCCCTCTAAACATTTCATTAAAAGGCATATATATGTCGTATGCCAGTTCTATTTACATTTAGGTATTATCTTACAATTCATTTGGAATAGACTAAGTGATGAGGAATTAGATAGGCTTTATTAGGTGATATTAGTAGTTATTATCTTGAGAATAAATTATCTCCTTCAGAGATAAGTTTAGATTTTATTTATCATTATCAGGTTTTATTTATCATTATCAGGATTTAGTTGTTATCTTTTTGTTAGCGCTATAAATAGGCCCCTTCAGAGCCTATTGTAAGCAGATTTGATGAATGAAATAAATTGACTGATTAGTTTCCCAATCTCCTTTTCTTCTGAGTTTCTCCCCTTTCTGTTTCAAATCCCTAATTCTGTCTGTTTTCAATCTCTATTTCTCTCCGTTCTCTCTATTTCTCTCTAAAGTCTCTATCTATTTCTTATCTCTTGTGTTGGTACTACATCACTAAGCTAGACTAAGCACTAACATAAATCAATTAGTGCTTGATATGCATGGTCACATGACAGAAGGCTTTTCCTGATACAGTGTAGTGTCAATAAGATACAGAATCCCTACCCAATGTTAGAAGCCAGAAAAAAATCACAATTGCAAGATTTATAGCCGGAGGCAGAATCCTATTCTACAGCTAGTGATTTCTGTTGGCAGTTTCATTTGTGATAAATAATAACAAGGCCACCAACATTTTAACCAGGGAACAAGGACTCCATTTCATACCATATTTTAGCAAGTTGACAAAGGGCTGACCATGGGCTAGATGAGGTTCATGTTGGGTTGGATAAAATTTGAGAATTCTGATAATAGTAAGTAAAATATTTTCTATTTTATCATGTTTGATGTATTACCATTTATACTATCTAGTCTCATTTGCCTATAAATAGGCTCCTTGTGTATTTGTAATAGGCAAATTAATAAAGTGAAATCTCTCTTTATTTTTGTTCACAATTAAATTCTAATTAAACAAATACTAACAAACTTTTTTATATAATAAAATTATCTACAACACCCTCACAGAAAAAATAATAAATAAAACAAATAAATTCTGATTCGATCTAGCAGTTGTGAGATCAAAAGAAGAGAAATAAAAGAAAAGTGAAGTCTTGATCTTGGGCATGGTGAAAATTGAAGAGAAGGCTTGATCGAGGCCAGTCTCTCTCAGCCTCCCTTTTTTTTTTAAAAGACTTGTTGTGGAAGGAGAAAGGAAGAAGAACTGAGAATGGTTGGGTAAAATAGCTTTGATACGGGGATGTGAGGAAGATAGGTGAAGTGGTGAACACATGGGACAAAAGTTTTCTGGAAGACTTGACATTTGCATTTGCTCATTGCAGGAGAATAGGCTTCTATGTGCAACATGATGTTTGTCAAAGCTTCAACAAAAGAAAACCATCCCCAAGTCTTTTTTTATTCCATAACTTACCAAATTCCAAGAGAGTTATAATGCCACATACTACCATCAGAGGATAATTTGGGTTAGTAAAAGGGTACAAGTGCCACATAATAGCAGGACTAAAAGGTTTATTTCTTCATCACTCTATGCACTAACAATGAACACAATTATTGAACATACAACCACAATTACTTGAGTTTTCTTCAACATCTTCATCTACTCTAATGAGTACACAAGTGTAGATAGCATGGCACATTTGTCACCAGGTATCAATAAACATTCAGTAAAAAAATCCATAACACAAACAATTTTGAATGCCAAAAGCAAATAAGAAAGCACGAGATTAAAGATTTATAATGTAAAATACACAATCAGATTTGCATCTAGTTGCTTTTCCAAAAGGACACGCAATTCATAATTAGCATCTAATCAAACAGCGAAAAAGATTCTATAGAGATTTGATATATGAAGTTTAGTTTTAAGAAATTAAAATGGTGCAAGAAAATGACCTGCATTAAAGAAAATGAGATTAATTGCAGGTATCACAACACCTTCAACAGAGTAATCAATAGCATTTGACTTACCCTTATGCCGGTTGCATAGTCTTCAGCTGCCCGAAGAAGTTCCACAAGCTGTACAGCAGCATCAAGTGCATCTGGGGCCCACGACGGCGGTGCTTCTAGAAGTCCAAGGAGTAGTCTTTGAGTGGCACTAGGAGTTGCAATGGCATAATATCTGAAGCAGAAAAACTTTTTTCATAAAAAAAAAAAGCACGACAACATGTAGAGTATCACAATTTATTGACTCATGACATCTTCAATGCTTGTAAACATGACACCCCAGTCCATCCATGTACAGGGCCTATCCAGACACTTTAACAGATTTACACCTTTAGATATTTGATGAACCTGCTGGATCAAAAGGTTACCATGTCTCTTTGTTGAGCAATATAGTTTACAAACATAAATAATCAAGCAAACAATCAAGATTTTAGAGAAACATCATGTCCGACTGCAACACTCATGTTCATACTCATGGATTAAAATATAAATTCAATGAAGAAAAGCTGGACAAACATGCTAAAAAGTTCAGAACTTCACCGATGAAACAAACGTGCATATGGCTCAAGGGCTGGAAGTCCAGCAACTAGATGCTCATCCAAAGCCGTTGTTGCAGGAGGAAGCAGAAGTGCAGGGACAGCAGCAGCTGTTAAAGTAGCAGTCTCATAGCGAGCAACTTCGTCGTCACACACACTTAATATAACACCTGCACCATTTGCAACTGCCCACCTTGGAGTTGATGGCATGAGCTGAGGATGCTTTCCAGATCCACGAGATGAAGCTATGAGAAAACAGCAGTCAATTAACAAGTCTCACAAATCAAAGTTCCACTATCTATACCTTTTGGAAGAAATTATTCAACTAACCAGTTGTAGGTGGCTTCAGCTCTCCACCGTTATATTTACCCATGACACCACTGCACCTGTGAACACAAAAAGATCCTTAAGGTTGAGAAAAAGAAGGCAAGTAATCCCTAAGCCATTAAATCCACTCATAAACACCAAAAAAAAAAAGACAGAAAAGGTAATTACTGGGACTTGTTATATGAAAATATGACCTACAAAAATGCAGAGGTAATTTATTCCCACCAACTACTACTCATTATCACTTATATGTTCAATACCGTATCATCAATAAAATCTTGATGTTATTTGAAGCAACAGAGTGCCGATACTACAAAAGAAGAAAAAGAGACAGAGAGATAGAAAGGATGGGAAAAACTTAATTAAAGGGAAAAGATAAATAAGAAAAGTTGTAGATTGACTAGGTGTGAAAGAGATGCAAAATTAAAACAGCTGCAGTTTGAACAAGCATAAAAATATATAGCATTTCCAACTTGCTACCATTCTCATGACAATAACTCCAACAAACAGCCAGTTTCAAGCATTTGTCAATAGTTGCTACAAGTTGCCAATTGAAGCAAAGTCAGCTATGTACTCTCCTAAAAGAAAATATTTCAAACAGGAGGCAATATATATCCTTGTCTGCATCACGAACACAAATTTACTAGTAGAGTAGTTATACACCCCTACCACTCATAATTTAAATTGAAGGGTCAGGCTATATCAACACAAATTTGTCTCAATTTTTTGACTTCACCCTCTCAACCATTGGATTGAAGAGCACACGAGCAAATAGGTGGTTAAGATATTGAAGTCAAAAATTGAGTCAGAAATTTGAGTTGATATAGCCTGACCCGATATAGCCTGACCCTAAATTGAAACTATATATCTTTTGTATGTGCTATGTGCCTTGACCACAATTACTGCCTTTACACACAGGACACAGCAAATCTCTCGTCATATACGAAACTGTGTCAGTCCCTTATGACATCAACATATGATGGCAACCTAATATGCTATCCAGAATCAATTATTTGTAATAAAAGGATTGCTACAAAATGGCAATATTTGAAGTATTCTTGATTGCATGAATTAAATCATCACACTCAGGAAGTCCACCGTGTACTACACCAATTCCAGTTTAATTCATCATTACCTTACTTTAAATAGTGCTCGCCATCAATTCATTGAAGCATGTGCTTTGGCCAAATGGGTGAAGTAAATTGGTTTGACTCCTAATTTACCAACTTTTCTCAAAGTTTTTTCCAAAGAGGTTTGAATGTCCCCATTCAATCACAAAGTATCCTAGAAGTCTTTAGTCCTTAAAAACTCTGCAGCAAAAAACACTAAACAGCACTGAGGCTTTTCTGGAACCAGTATAATTAACAATCATTATCACATTTTGAAACTATAATGAAACCTCTAACACTTCTTAGAGTGAAGAAAGATCTGGTGCATATACTGCCTCTTCTAAGAAGAAATTTGACCCTTCCATTTATGCAGGAAGTATCCTTTAAAGTGAATTAATCTTTTACCTTTTGCATCCAATACCTGAAGCCATAACATTTTTCCCCCACATCAACGAGCTCCTCTTTCAGACTGAATTACTCTACAGAACTGCTTTCTGTAATCCATTTGATGAACTTCCATCCACAAAAAGCAGCAAGATGCATGCGCATCTAATTCCAATAACTTAAGAGTGACAACAAAATTGTCAATGGTTCGAGTGAAATTCCTGTGCAACTAATTTGATTTCAAATGAAAACTGCTAAACGCCTCATGCATTGCTCCCATCACATATAGAAATAAAAATCCTGCATCATGAAGATGCCAATTGGTTTGCCTGTAGGCTCAAGTTTGCCAAAACCTGCTATAAGACTCCTCCAAGGCTTAAAGACAGTTTTCTGTGTTTTCTAGCTCAAAAGAGGCACTCTTTGCCTTGCGCTCCTAACCTGGGAAGAAAAATTGTGTATCTAAAGACCAAAAATGAGAGAATTTCAGACTGATTTCTCTATCAAGTCATGTTCTCCAGCACAAGTCTGTACCTTGAGTTTTCCCTAGCCTTGACAAAAGGAATTTTAAAACAGATATAGTGTATTCCACTAGGAAAGCAAACTGAACTGAGCTACATAAATCTTGGTTCAAATTGACAAGTAACTTTTGGTGATTAGGAGTTACCAATAGAGTCAGGTCAACACAGTTAATGGCTTATCCCTGAAATGCACATCCATTTGCAAGCAATCTTAATCGGTATATCCTTCATAGTTCATTCCTAATTTCCATCTGCTCCCAGTCCCGAATAAAATCAATTGTTTCTTCACTGAGTCAGTACCTGATCCTTCTTTATTTAAGGGGATACAAGACTGACAATATCCAGTCACTGTTGCTTAAATAGAATCTTCTACATTTCCTGCTCTGATTTATGTCTTAACTCTACAACCACCTGTCTTCTTATAGCAATGTATCTAGATGAACCTATCTCATGAGAACTGTTGTACCACTGAGTTTGATTGCTTCAAATGATATAAAAATAGAAATCATAGTCCTTGACAGTGATAAATCGGAGAAGAGAAGGTGACAGATATGAGGAAATGAAAAATGTATCATTCAAATATTTATTTATTTTGCTTTCGACACATAATATGATATAAAGAAATTTCATTCATTTAAATATAGATGTTAAATGTGTTAAGCACCCATTATATTCAGAATCTTAAGCTTACAGGTAGGGGCCAAAACAAAAGTGTATAAGTAGTCTTACAGCCTCACGCAAGCAAAGTCAATAGTCTTGATAGGGACCAAGCCCAAATACAGATACAAATTTAGATCCTAACAAAATGGGTGAGTTAATTAGTGCACAATGCTAATAACCAACAAACCCAAAAGCTTGAGCAGTCAGGTAAGAGCCCAAACAATGATATAAAGCACTCTAACCACCCCACTCCCACAGCCCCATCCCCCACCCCCCGTGCCAAACCGATGAGCTTGGCACCCGGATGAGCCCATATACAAATGCAGATTGCATAATAAGTACAAAAACAGATACATGAGAGGGTATTCGAAATCGGGACTCCTGGCCAAACCAAGTTAACAAGCTCCAAGTTCCAATACATGTTATTAACCAAAATACCCAAAACCTTAAGCTATCAAGTAAGGGCCCAAACAATGATATAAAGCACTCTAATACCCCCTGACCACCAGACGGACGAGCTTAGCACACATACCAAGCCCATATACTGATGTAGATTGCATAATAAATACAAAAACAGATACATGTGGGGGGATTCAAACTCAGGACTCCAGGGCCAAACCAAGCTCTGATACCATGTTATTAACCAAAAGACCCAAAACCTTAAGCTATCAAGTAACAAACAAAATAATTATAAAGAACTCTAACACACATGCTTCCATATTATGATCTGCTTACTTATGGAGTCAGAACTACACCAATCCATATTAAATTTGTAATGCCATTCATGTCAAACCGTTTTGATCGGTTGAAAATTTAACCTAATAACACCAACATTCCAGAAGTCCACCAATTAATATATATATATACATATGGAGAGCAAGAAATATATTTTATGGCTTTAATGCTATAGTAGAATTAGGTTTTATCTAACCATTTCCTTTTATTTTAAGTTTTTCTTAGGATTTTACTTATATTTGTTGATTTTATCTCTGAGTTGCCTATAAGTATACCCTAAAGAAAATTCAGACTTGCTGATGGATTAATAATAAATTGAATTTCTCCCCTCTTATTTCTTCTATTTTTCTCCCCTTTCTAAAGAACTCATCACCTTTCTATTATAATTTCTATAAAACCAAAAACCCCATACTCACCTCTTTTCCTGTCCTACAACAAATTTACATTCGCGAAATATGATTTCTATGGCTAGGAAACATACTGCTTGATGAAAGAATACTTTATTAAATAATATCTCACAACTCAAAGACATTACCAATTAAATAAGATAGTTCGAGAGCTTAAAAAAACAGGCAATCCAATAGGAAACTCCTTAGATGATTTGATGCACTTAACATGACAGAGCATGGGCCAAACGGGTATGTCAGTGTGTTTGTTCAAATTTTATTGCATTAGAATGGTTCAGGTCCAAGCTTATGTAGTCATATGTACTAATTAATGTACATGACAGGATCAACATAATTTTATTGACTTCACAGTCAAAATGACAACAATTTTCAAGCATTAAACAATTTACTCACCAACGGAAGTAGTCACTTCTGATACCCAGAGGGGCAGCAAGCAATATATCAGTAATCCAGGGTGACAAAGGCCTTAAAGGTTTTCTTTCCTGTTGCACCAACGGTTCATGGCAGGATTTCACATCTGTAGAGTCACTTGTCGTAGCATGGCTGCCACTACTACTTCTCTCTGTTTCACTAATATGTTGTTCCATCTTGTATATTGGACGATTGTAATGAGTTAAAATCCGCAAAATTTCTCCACATGCCAGAGCCCACTGTTCAGAGTATTCATTCTGTGGAAAATAAATTATCATACAAATTAGCACAATGAATTTCCCTTCAACTTGTAACCCACATCACAATCTCTATGGACAAATTTGATCGTCAAAGAAATAGAAAGTAAGTGAGAAAACTAAAATGTGCAGTAAAAACTACAGTTTATCAAGAAAAATAACCTTCAGCATTTAATTATCACAATAATAACGAAAAAAAGGAAAAAATAAAAATAAAAAATAAAAAAGAACAAGGATCTAAAGGTTCACCAAATTAACCCATTCAGTATCGTACCTCACTACTGGGACTGACTAAGGAAATGAAAGAAGCAAACGGAGGGCTAAGTTTATCATAAACCAGAGTTCTTTCAATGATACAAGATATAATTGGAAGAAGAACAGCGTGTCCATGCTCCGGATGATGAAGGACAAACATTGCTGTATATTGGATATATGCAAAAAAGCAGTCAAACATCTAAATTAAAATGTTCACATAAATTTGATGATTCAATAGATTGTTCTATAAACTACTGTGGGTAAAGAATTAATACCCAAAACATCATCAAAAAGACGCATCTCCTTTGATGGATAACGGTTACGAATCAGCTGCATAAAATTATAACAAGTAAAATATCACTTATAAATCCTCAATTTCTCAAGTCCAACTGAAATTAGCTTAATTTCTTATCATACTGAATGAATCAATTCAGTAGATCTCCATTTGATATTCCACATAACAAAATAATGCAGAGATAAAGCATACCTCAGCGATATCCTCAGGAAATTGTTCTGATGTAAACTGCCCAAAGTACTCAACATAGGCCGTAGTTTGAGCCTGTAAAGGAGCCAAGTGATAAATAAATATGCAATCAAAAATAGTAGAAGATGGAACTAGAAAGACAATCTCTTAACCAAAAATGTTAAACACTAATAACCTTAAGAGGATTCAAAAAAACTCACAAAAGAATAAACATTACATGATTCTCATTCATATTCACATGCTATATGGTGAAAAAGATTTTAACAGTATAACCTTCAGAAGATCAGTTAAGTTCTACAAGTAGACAGTATTTTTATTTTGGAAACAAAATTCTACAAGTAGACAATTTAATTGTTGCTAAACACAAATTAACACTAAAGAATAAAACTGTAAATATATCAAGGTTAAAACCACTTATAGGTAACGTTTCATGACCTCATGTTAAAAAAGATTTCTATTTCCGCTCCTGTGAAAATTCTTTTTATGTCTATGAGTCTATCCAAATATATAATAAAACAAAATAAGAATGATATTAAATTTTGTTATAGTTTTCTCTATATCTATATGATTGTTCTTGCCTTCTAGACATATCATACAACTAGGTGATTGGTGACTAAACAACCAGTCAAAAGAAAGAAGAAGATTCAAAGATCCCAGAAATTGTTTTTTTACAAAAAGCCAAAGGAAGCATAACCCGAGCCTACAGCAAGTAGACAATAGGCACCCCTAAAAACAATATAATATTTACAAAGTGAAAGCAAAGGCATAGAAATAAATAGTGAAGAAAAAAACTTCAAAACCAGTTAGACAGTATGATCTAAGTGTTTCCAGCCCTCCCACTACCTAGTTGTTAATTTAGTCCTTTTAGGTAGACCAAAAGAGTCAAAACATGGCAGCGATACAAGCACCACACTTCGAAATACATATCCCCTTCTCTAGCATGCCAAAAAAATCTGCCTCTCGAATTGAACAAGAGATTACCTTAAGAACTCATTGCTGACAAGTAAAATATCAACCTAAGAACTCAACAGCACATGAAACATCCAACTTCAGCCCATCCATTCAAGACATGAAGTCATGAACCAAGGGGCTAGGATATATCAGAAAAGAGGCAGCACAAGTTCGTTCCAACTTCAGCCCATCCATTCAAGACATGAAGTCATGAACCAAGGAGCTAGGATATATCAGAAAAGAGGCAGCAAAAGTTCGTTCCAGTAAAATTAATTCAATAGAGCCAACCCAAGCACTTTGATAAATATAAAATCATGGTCAAACCAAACCTTGTATCTTGTACAGACCAAACCATACTGGTCCATCTGATCAGTTTATAACTTTATACCCTTTCGTAAGATTGTCGGGGAAAGAAAAGGTAAATTTAAGGCAATAAAATCCTTTAGGGCCTTGAAACAAGTTATATACCCAATCAGTTATCAAACCCGATACCACCAACTCGCAATTTATATCACAGGAAATACTAATCCTCCTGGACACCATTTTCCTCTTGATCTCTCTTAGCACCAATTTTGGACAGTAGGAAAGCCTGATACAACTTTAGTCTTAATAAATAACTAGCCAAATGGATTTTTTTAACTAACTCACATTTAATCTAGAACATTCATTATAACTTTAGTCGGTATAAGGTATTCTCCTAGCACTATTCTTGCTCTTATACCAACTCTAAAGAAAATGGTATCTGAAAGACCAACAAACATTGCACAGATTGGACTCAGTACTTTAAAGAAAACAGAACAAACAGCCATATCAACATATAGTCAGATACTGGTCTCCAAGAATCCTGTCATACAAAATCTAAGAATAAATTCATTTAAAGTCGCAGTTAAAGAATATTTGAATTTAACACACTATTCAACTTCAATAACCTATGATAAAAGATTATTCATTTTTCAACACAACAGAAAACACACAGATTTTTTTTTCGTCTTTCGTCTGTGCTACTTGTTCTAAATTTAACCAAACAAAACAAATATATATACACACACACTTGTGGAAAAGAAGATGAAGAAAGAAAAAGATCACACCTTTCGTTGTTGGGGATCTTGCGGTGGAGGCCAAAACAATGAGGAGAATTGAAGACCATCAATCCACCTCTCCGATGAACTGGCCATGGCCATCTTTTATCTTCAAGACTGCCCTCTTCTTTATATCCAATCACAAAAAAGATTAAAAAAAATCTCTTCTTCGTTTTCAAACAGCTACCAATCAAGAATCAAAATAACGTAATTCAACATTCCAAAATCAACCGCCCCAAGATATACTATAAATTATCAGTTCAAATCAAGGAATTAAGCTTTACAATTTGAAAGTCTGACTGCTGTTTCTGCTGCAGCAACTCTCCAAAAACGACGAATTCACTACTGTCTGTGACTCTCTCTCTCTCTCTCTGCCTCTGAACAGCCTCAAACTCCCAAAATGTCAACAAATATGTTGACACAAATTCAACACTCTGCCAACCAAAAAAGAAACAAACAAAACAAATATAGTCAGATTTGGAAATTTAACTAGAATAAAAATAAAAACAAAAACAAAATCACATAGATTTGGTAAGTAATTAAATAAAAGCATATATCAGACAACTTTATTTTCTTAATTTTTGTTTTTGTTTTGCTTCTAATAATCGCAATAGAACCAGTTCCCACCTGTTCATTTCAGCTACAGCTAAAACAGAATTAACACTAACTTAACCACAAAAGAATAAAAAAAATCAAAATAAAAAATATATAAACATCGACATAAGAAGAATCAAATGAACTTCAAAAACTTTCCTAAAAAAAATCACAGAAAAAAACAGGAAAACAAAAAATGAAATGAAACTAAACAGAGTACCAGATAGTTGTGTGCTTAGAAATCCAGTTTTTTTTTTTTTGGGATATTTGTTTCTGTGAATACAATTGTCGCTGTTAGAAAAAATATAGATTAAAAAAAAAAACAATTCTAAGAGATTGAAATTTTGAGAGAGATCTTTAAATGGTCTGTGAGTTCAGATTGCTGCGTACGTGGCAATGATATTTTCCTCTCACGTTAGAGGCCGCCTGCCACGTCGTCATCATCCCTCTATCATGCATCCATACATGCGGATGCGGATGCGGATGCTGATGCCGATGCCGATGCCGATGCGGATCATCAACATGGATGATCCACCAGACGACAAGCCGTTTGGAGGTGTGAAATTACGCGGTTGCCATCGCAACGGTGATTAAAATATAGATTTTATAAAGGTAGAATTATTGGTGTATATTTTAATGCTTTTATAAGCGAAATGTCAGAAGATATTTTCGGGAGAGTTTGGTGTGTTGTCAAGCTCACGAGTACCTGCACCTTATTGGCTTATTTGTACGCCGCTTCTTTGAAAAAGATAGATTTCAGTTTCTGATCATCATTTAAGGTAGATATAATTTATTTCCATTAAATTAAAATCAATTAAGTAAATAAAATATAGATTATTTGATCAAAATATTTCCAAAATATCAAATTTAACATCTATGCTAATAGTTTCAACAAATAATGCATCGTTCACCGTAATGTTTCATTGTCACAGTATAATTTGCCACGTTATAAGCTCAACGAATTTTGGGTTCATGAGATATTTTTCCCCACATTTCCCTTTTTTTTTCTTCTTTTATGATTCAGTAGACCCCAACTCTTTTATGTACGGATATATAGTATTTTCAAACAAAACAAAACAAGAAAAAAACTCTTTGTATACAAACTTTTTGTTCTTATATACAAATTTTTTTCTCATGAAAACACAATTTGAGTATATTAATACACATCATCATATTTATGTTATATTTATTATTAAAATAATACTATACAATCCAAAAAATTAAACAAAATGATGTGGTAAACGAGTTGTCATCATCACACAAATCATGGAATGATCTAGTGAATGATATAAAAAGAACAAATCACTTCGGTTGAAATACGCTCAAGTGGTTTCAACGTTGTTGACGATGAATTTTGAATCAACCACACGTCAAACAGATAATATGAATAAAAATTAAACTACAAATCCAAATAAATGAAAAACAAGAAACAACACAAAATTTTATATGGTAAAACCCTAAGACGGGGGAACATCCATTGTTAAGAGAAAAAATATCCACTAAATTGTCAAAAAAAATACACATTCAATCTCGTATGCTCTCATTTATGTTTAATTAGCGTTTATTCCCTTTATGGGTGTTGTTAGGATCTATTTATACATACATAGAACCCTAATTCTTGGTGTATAAGTAAGCAAAATTCTTGTAATTAAACAAAACTCTAACTTATTGGAGTCGTGTTATTCTTCTTCCTTGTTTTGCGTCGATTGTCTTTTGATTATGTTAGATCTCTCACTACAACAAATTTGACTTTTCATAGCATTGGTCAATAGCATTCTTTTCAAAAAGCTATAAAATCTCCATGTATAATAGCTTTTTGTTATGAAATGTTATAACTGCTATTTAACAATTATTACAATAAACAAATTGATTAAATAATCAACCAATATAATTTTTTTATTGTAATTTTTAAATTAAATAAAAATAACACATCAAAAATTAATTCAAAAAAATATATCAAAAAATGAATTAATCAAAACTAAACTCTTAAATTATAAATAATATATATTAAAATATATATTATAATAATATATTATATTATATTATATTATACTTTTATATATAATAATACATAATTATATAATTATATCCTATATAAATATTTGATAAATATATATATAATATTATATAATATATTTATATATATATATATATATATATATATATTATTACCTGAATGCTTTTAGTTCTAGTTGTAAATAAATTATTCTGAAATATATATATAATAGGGGTACTTTGGTTATTTGAAAATCCTATCTCGTCTTGTCCTAATCATATCAATTGTATAATAGTAATATTAATAGTTTTTATAAAAATGATTTTTTTATATAAAAAGGTGAAAAACAAAATGAAAAACAAAAATAAAAATAAAAAACAAATATTTTGTGTTTTTCAAATCTTTCAGTTTAATACTGGTTTTGTTTTTCTTTTTTTTTCGAAAATAAAATAAAATACGGTTAAAGAACACGTTTTCGAAAAATAAAAACTAAAACAGACTAAAAAACAGTTGTAGGATGGGGACATAACTTTTCAAAAACAACAAATTGTAGTTATTTGGTTGGTAGATTTTTTAAAATGTCTATTTAAAAAGCTTCTCTCCATGAACTTTTAACTAGTAGAAGATTAAATTCTACTAGTATCTACTGAATTTAAAATAGATAATATTAAAAACTTAACCAAACAACTCTAAAATAGCTAAGTAGAAATTTGCTTTTGAGACAGTAAAAAACTCAACCAAACAAACATTAAATAATAATTTTTTAATTTTTTAATTTTTTTTTATTGTAATTTTTCGGAAGGGGGACCATGGTCCCTACCAGCCCTCTCTTGCTCCACCACTTCTCTTCATCCATAGATACTATGAGATGTTGTTTATATCTATTTTTAAAAGTTGTTTTCTATTTTAAAAAAAAACAACCGTAAAGTTGTTTGTTTGTTTGTTTGTTTATCTATTTTCGAAAATGAAAAATAGTGTTTTAAAATTTATAACTTAGGTGGTGTTTGGTTAGATGGAATGGAAAGAAATTCATTTCATTTGTTTAGTTTGTTAAATTACAATGGAATGGGCATGACACCATTTTGGTGGAATGAGCATTCCATCCAAAAAGCAATGGAACGCCAATTCCATTAACACATTTTCCCTTCCAAAAATAACCCTCTATGTCCCAACCATATTCCAAAAATACCATCATTTTCAAAAATAATATATATACATACATACATATATATTATCATAATATATATTATTATGTATATTATAAATATTGTCATATGTGAATATTATCATACTTACACGTCATCAACAAAGATGATAAATTGTCATGTGGACATCCGAATAGGCATTCAGAAAATATCCTACAAGACATCACCGAATAAGAGAACCCGAGTAAGTAGATATTGAACAAAACCTACTCAGGGTCAATCGACATCATATATTACTCGGGATCAGCTAACGACACTCGGGACTGATTAAATGACGCTTCTACTTGGGATCAAATGATGTTACTCGAGACCAGCAGGTATTATACTTGCTAGGGATAAATATGAAGAAAACCGAATAAAAAGTCTAGCGCTTAGTTCACATGGATTAGATCATTAAATACACGAAGATATCCATCAGGAAGGAATCCCAAAGAGAACAGAATACTGAGCTAGAAGGGTTCCCAATCATGCAATTAACTCTATTTCTTTAAAAAGACTACACTCTTATAAGGAAACGAGTCCAAATTGGACTGCCTTACTAGAATCTCATTCGATTTCAATACAAGACTCCGAAACAATAAAGAAGACATTCAGCTTCACAAAAGAAAATAATTGTAATTAAATACACAAATCTATTACTTGTACAAGGCAGATTAAGGCTCTATAAACATATAAATAGACTCATAATCTGGCCAACAAAAAGAGACATCACAATCAATAGAAAAATACAGAGAGAAGAAAGAGAGATCGAGAGCTTGTAACATTCTAAATTCATAGTGGATTTTAGCTCGGTTGATTATTCAGCCACCCGTGGACGTTTTTCCGGTCATCGGAGTTTTACCACTTAAAAAACTCGTGTCTTGTTTACTTTATCCTCCACTCTCTCTTTGAAATCACAGCCGAAATTCAATCCTTGTTGGCTTTTCTGATCCAATCCAGAAATCAACGTCAACTATTGGTGCTAGAAGAAGGGGCCCTAAACCTCCGACTTGATTAAAAGCAATGGTAGGAAGCAGAAACAGTTCTGGGGATGTCCAAAAATCTTCGGATAACTTCCATGTTGGCAGTACCTCGCGGGATCTCGCTGCAACAACAGAAAACCAACCTATATTCCTGGCGGGGATCCAGCAAGTTCCTCCAACCAGTGGAGATCTAACACAACGTTTCCGAGAAGCGTTGCAACAACTGGTGGCAGACGTAGCAAATGAAGAAGTGGATCTACTGGCTATAAAATCACAAACTCCTAACCTCCTACCTACAAGGCTCCGTTCGGTGGTAGTAGGGCTAGAAATAAATACACTAGAAGTTGGAAGTAACCTTACTCCAATCAAACAGACTTGACGTGAAACACCTAAAGAGGAACGACCACGCTAGAAGCAGAACCAGGATCAGACAGCCTGGGCTAGACACCGCAAGCATGACCGGCACCGGGATCGGTCGTCATCAGAAGACAACAATCAGCACTATCGTAAGCATCATCACAGAATCATACGTGAAACCCGGCGTCAAAGTGAAGAACCTGAAAGAGGAATGACAATCACCCAGCGGTTCAACCATTGGGGAAGTCCAGTGGGAAATAGGGACGTTGTAATCCAAAGCTTAACTCGAGAAGTCGAGAACAATAGGCGACAGATGGACGCATTGGTCAAACGTTATGGGTGTAACGATTTATCTGATGACAATTCTGACAATCCATTCACCAGGAAAATCTTACGGACCTCATTCCCAGAAAGGTTCAGGATGCCGCACATGGAGCAATTCAAGAAGGATACAGACCCAAAGGAGCACGTCAGACGCTATAAAAGTGCTATGGCCCTATATGCCCATAGTGATCCTTTACTATGTCTTTACTTTCCACAAAATTTAGGGGACATGGGCTCAAGATGGTTCGGGAGATTGCCCCCAGCAAGCATTGAAAGTTTTGGTGAACTAAGCAGGAGCTTCTCAAGGCAATTCCTGAGCAATGTTCACAGGAAAAAGTCAATGGCTTACATTTCTCAAATAAAGCAAGGGAAAGATGAGTTGCTGAAGAAATACATGGGGAGATTTGGCCAAGCAGTATCAGAAATTGGTAGTGCAAACGATGAAACAATAATTGATTCATTCATCAACAACCTGCAGAATGGACGACTATCTTTCTATTTAAGAAGAGTCTGTCTGACCAGATATGCAGATATGATGGACATGGCAGAAGGGTATGCATTAGCCGAAGAAGAAGAGTTAGCCACTGGAGGAAGCTACATGCATGGAGGAAAACCCGAGAAGAACGCCGAGTCCAAGGAGCAGAACCAAAAGGGAAAACAAAAAGGAAGCGGCAAAGAAAAGAGAAATAACTGGGGAAACGAGCGTAATGTCGAACAAACCACAAAAAAATACCGAGGCAGATACACTAACTACACCCCTCTTCAGAAAAAGCAGGAGGAAATCCTGGCCATTCTGAAAACAAAGAATATGTTACAAGAGCCACACCGTCAATCTCAGTTTGCTCTGTGAGATACAACAAAATACTGCAGGTTCCACAAGGAAACTGGTCATGAGACTTCCAAGTATTACCAGCTAAGAGATTACATAGAAACCCTTATTCGGGAAGGACATCTACATGATGTGATCTTGAAAAGGGATAAAAAATCAGAAACAAAGAAAGAGATCAGGGCCGATCACAGCTCTGGTCGAAATCAAAGGGCCAGTCCAGAGGCCAATCAAGTAATACATACGATCTTTAGAGGACCATCCACTGGAAGAAGTAACCGAGAACGAACTCAGGAAATCAGAGAAGCAGTAGAAGCAAGAAATAACTTTGATGTAAACTCGGTCGAGCCAGACCTGAAGAGCATAAAGGAAGGATGGGACCCAATAACATTCACAGAAACAGACTCACATGGCGTCGATGTTCGGCCAAATGACGCATTGGTCATAAGTGCCAGGATTGGTCACCTGGAAGTCAGAAGAATCCTGATAGATAATGGAAGCTCGGCAGACATTCTCAACGTAGCCGTCTACGATCAACTCAGGTTAGACCGAAAGGACCTACAGCCCTTCCTTACCCCACTTAGAGGATTCGGGGGAGTTGAGGTCGGGTCACTCGGGACGGTAAAGCTACATGTGAAGATTAGAGTGGCACCTTACCAGAGAACTGTATTGCTCGACTTCGTGGTGGTAGACTTGGACAATTGGCCATATAATGCACTATTGGGACGACCATTTCTGAATAAAACTAAGGCTGTAATAACCACTTATGCCTTAATGATAAAATTTCCGACCGAACAAGGGGTCGGGATAGTCAAGGGATCCCAAGAGATGGCCCAAAGAGCCAACCTGTCAGTATACAAGGACAAGAATGAACATGTTTGCACTATAACACAGTTGAGTCAGAACGAAAAGCCACAATCATTCGAATTCGATCCAAGGGAAGAGCCGAATGAATCCAAAACTGAACCGGTTGAAGAAATCATCTTGAAAGAAGATGAACCAGACAAAAAGGTCAGGATCGAGGCCAACCTGGAAGGAAGAGTCAAACAAAGCCTCATTGATCTACTTAAAGAATACAAGGATGTGTTCGCTTAGAGTCATGAAGACATGGTCGGGATAGATGCCCGAATAATATCTCACCATCTCACAGTGAACCCAAATGCAAAACCGGTGATACAAAAGAGAAGATCATTCAATCTTGAAAGAAGTCAGGCAATCAAACAGGAAGTAGAAAAGCTACTCGTTGTAGGATCGATTAGAGAGGTCAATTACCCTCAATAGGTGGCTAATGTAGTCCTCGTCCAAAAGAAGAATGGAAAGTGGAGGATGTGTGTAGATGTCACAGATCTGAACAAGGTATGCCCGAAAGATAGTTTCCCACTTTCAAGGATAGATCGGTTGGTGGACGCTATATCAGGTCATGAGCTGCTCAGTTTCATGGACGCCTATTCGGGATATAACCAAATCCAGATGAGCAAGGCTGACGAGGACAAAACAGCGTTCACAACTGATCAGGGTTTGTACTGTTACACAGTAATACCCTTCGGATTAAAAAATGCAGGAGCAACATATCAAAGGCTGGTCAACAGAATCTTCGCACAACAGATTGGAAGAAACATGGAAGTATACATTGATGACATGATGACCAAGAGCATCACGACAGATAAACACACTTCAGACATGCGAGAAACATTTGATGTCTTGAGGAGATACCAAATGAAGTTAAATCCGAACAAGTGTTTATTCGGGGTTCCTTCAAGAAGATTCCTGGGTTTTCAAGTTCACCAAAGAGGAATCGAAGTCAACCCCTAGAAGATCCAGGCCCTGCAGAAAATGACTTCACCGAGGACACTTAAAGAAGTACAGCGCCTAACGGGATGTTTGGCTTCCTTAGGAAGATTCATCTCAAAAGCCATAGACAGATGTGCACCCTTTTTCAAAGTAATTAGAAAAGGGAAAGGACTTGAATGGAATGAAGATTGCGAGCACACATTCTTAAAAATTAAAGAATACTTAGGACAGACTCCCATCCTTTCAAAACCTCAGATGAGGGAGATACTCCAACTGTACTTATCAATTACAGAACTGGCAGCAAGCTCAGTTCTAGTCAGAACAGAAGATGGAGTATAAAAACCGGTGTACTACACCAGCAAGACACTTATACCAGCTGAAACTAGATATTCATAGGCAAAAAATATGGCCATGGCACTAGTTTTAATAGCAATCCAGGTTCTCACCGATTGCCCATTGAAGCAGATTTTACAGAAACCAGAGATTTCAGGGAGATTAACCAAATGGGTAATCGAGCTAAGTGAATTTGATATCCACTACATCCTCAGGACATCTCTCAAAGGGCAAGCAGTGACAGATTTTATAGCAAAGTTCATAGAACCGAACCTGGAAGCAAAAAAGATGTTGGGTAAAAGTTTCACATGGAAACTGTATGTTGATGGCTTTTCAAACACTCATGGTAACGGGGAAGGGATTGTAGTATGCACTCTAGAAGGAGACGATGTCGAATGTTCCATAAGGTTTGACTTCAAAGCAACCAACAATCTAGTCGAGTATGAGGAGCTACTAGCTGGACTCAGAGTCTGCATATCTCTCGGGGCAGATGAGGTTGAGATATTCAGCGATTCACAGGTAGTTGTCAACCAAGTTATGGACGAGTACCAAGCCAAGGATGAAGGCATGATAATCTACCGTGACATTGCGAAACAACTCCTCCAAAAGTTTAAAGAGTATAAGATTGCCCAGATCCCCAGGGAGGAGAGCGAAAAGGTAGACGTATTATCCAAGCTAGCGTCAGCAACAACGACAATCAGGCCAAAGACTATTCCGGTTGCACATCTCCTTAAACCGAGCACAGCTGAACCAAGAAACTTGGAAATTTTAGAAATCCGAACACTGTCAGAAGGTTGGATGACTCATCTGAAAAGGTTCCTGGAAGAAGGCGTGCTCCCAGAAGATCCCTTACAAGCAAAGCGTATCAGGTATAGATCAGCCAGGTACACATTGGTTGGAGGAGAACTATACAGAAGGGGGTATTCCCGAACACTCCAAAGATGTGTATCAGAAGAAGATGCATATCGGATATTACAGGAAATCCATGGAGGAGTTTGCGGAAACCACACTAGGGGTAAAAGTTCGGCATATAAGGTACTTAGGCAAGGTTATTATTGGCCTACTCTATTCTCATATGTACATCAGTGTTCAGAAAGTTGCAATACTTGCCAAAGGATTGCTAATGACATCCGACAGCCCCCTAAGCAGCTCAGAAACCTCACGTTGTCATGGCCATTTTCCATGTGGGGTTTGGATCTAATCGGCCCAATGCCAGCTGGGACAGGGGGTAGAGCGAAGCATGCCATAGTAAATGTTGACTATTTCACGAAGTTGGTAGAAATTAAAGCATTAGTGCATATCACAGAAGCAAACACCACAAATTTCGTGAAAAAGAATATACTTTATAGGTTTGGAGTCCCAAGCACTATAATTACTGACAATGGCACTCAGTTCGACAACCTGAAATTCAGACAGTTGTGCAAAGAGTACCGGATTGCCAATTACTATGCCACACCTGCCCACCCTAAGAAAATGGGCAAGTGGAAGCAGTGAACAAAATCATCAAGCACACAATCAAATCAAAGCAAAGCTAGATGCCAAGAAAGGAAGCTGGGTTCCCGAAGTATTATAGGCGTATCGGAAAACATCGAGAACTTCAACAAGAGAGACTCCATTCACTTTGGTGTTTGGAACAGAAGTTGTTATCCCTATAGAAACGTCATAACGACACCCCGAGTCAGGCTATATGATGAAGATCAGAACGTTGATATGCTGTTGCAAAGTCTATAGCTCGCCACTACAACTCTCACGTTCGGGGTCAGAAAATTCTAGCTAGGAGACCTGGTACTTAGGAAGGTGTCATTGAACATAAAAAGTAAAGTTGCAGGTTCCCTAGCTGGCAAATGGGAAGGCCCGTACAAAGTCGAAGGAATAGTTGGCCATGGAGCATATTAGATTGCACGACCCAATTGAGGGGTTTTACCCCGACCATGCAATGCCCAATACCTGAAGATTTTCTATTCTTAAAATTATTTTTTGTTCTTTCTTCTAGTCAGGACAATTTTAGTTAAGATAAATATTAGTTGTGGAATTTGAAACTTTATTGATTTTGCAGTTATGAATAAAAAATCAAACTCGGGATTTTGAAAAGAAAGCATATGATAATAAAAACATATGGAAGACAAGCATGATAATAAGAACATGCAAATAGAATACTCGGGACCATTAAATCCCGAATGGGCGGAGAAGCTCGAAGGAGCATGCCAGCCGAGCAAGGTCAAATGACCTTTGTAAAAAGGTAAACCCGATGCACCAACTCGGGACGCTATCGGAAAAAAATCTGGTGAAATGTGTAGCTGTGTTAAGCAATTCAAAAAGCTTAACGATTCGGCAAACCCTTGCACATAAAAACTGGGGAGACGTCCTTGGTAATGCGTAAGGACTCGGATGTATGATTATGGAGAGCTATGATGTAAGGTTCGGGTAGCAACCATGTATGAAACACAAGTATAAACTCACTTGTCTGTTTTAAGATGACACGGTTAAAAATACTAGCCAGTTTAATAAGATACTTGGCATCAAAATTATACATGTGACAACCGGTTTAATAAGATACTCGGTGAAGTTACCCGAACATCAGAGAGCCGGTTTAATAAGATACTTGGCATTAAAGTTATTCGAGTGACAACAGGTTTAATAAGATACTCGGTCAAGTTACTCGAACACCAGAAATAACCAGTTTAATAAGATACTTGGCATAAAAATCGTAAGAGCCAGTTTAATAAGATACTTGGCGGTCAAAGCTATTCGGAAAAAAATCGTTTTAATAAGATACTCGGTGAAGTTACCCGAACATTAGAGTTGAATAACATACTCGACAACAGTCAATAAATTTCTTTGAAAACAGATCAAGACCATTCAGCTCAGAAAAGATAAACTTGGGATTTTATTAAATCTCTCCAAAGAATTCTTTACAAAGAATTACAAATTTCTACAAATCTACAAAGAATTACAAATAATTTTTTACAATCCTACAAAAAATCAAGGCTGTGAGGATTTCGAGTCATTGCCAATACTCGGGTCGGGCACCATCTCGTACTCGCGGAGCAGACTTTCGTTAGAAGGCCAAGCAATTGTGTCAACTGAGTCATCCATCCATTGGCTATAATCCTCTCCTGGAATCGGCCCGATATCAGGCTCCACACCATCCGCGACCGACTCTTGACTGGCATAGAAGGTCGAGAGGGAGTGTTCGGATGAAACCTCTAAATACATAGGATGGGGCTCTTTGCCTCGGCTACAGCAGTAAGCTCTCCATTCGGGCATCTGAGTTTGAAGAGACTTCAAGGACCGATCCACATGATGTTTGATTGACAACTCCCAATTGGTTCGGGCCTTCTCAGTTGCCCGATTCTTGACTTTAAAGAATTTGCCAACAGAAACCAGCCCTCGTTGAAACTCTCGAAGAAGAAGAGCATCGTAGGCAGGGATCTTTTGAAACAATCCACGCCCTGTACTTCAAGTTCCATCTTGGCCTCTCGGGATAAGGATTCGACTGTCAATGCTTGGCACTCAAGATCTTCAATTTTCTGCTTATGCGCCGACTTAGATTGCTCCGCTTCCTGCCTGGCCTTAAGCATTGATTCATGGGCAAAAGACAATAAGTTATGAAGTGATGTTGCTTTCTCTTCTACCGAAGAAACCCTTTCCTCGGCCTCTATTTGCTTTGCTAGACAATGGTCTGTACAAACTTGGGCAAAACCAACCTCTTGTTGATAAGCCGTTTCGACCCGAGCACGTTGGTTCTCACTTTCCTTCAGCTGAGCTTCGAGACGCCTTATTCTATCGGCTTGATGTTGCTGCGTCTGAACTAGCTCAACGAACTCTGCCACCATCTACAAAGGAGTTCGATTAAAAATCTGCCAAACAAACAAACAAACAAACAAACAAAGCAACTGAGGGAAGTTAAAGAAACTTACATAAGATGCACCGTTAAAAACGCTTTGAAGACATTCAGCAAGGGAGCCATCCCGAAAATAGCTCCAGCGATCGTCCTAGATAAAAGCCCGACCAGATGACATCTCCCGCAGCAAATCCTAAGAAGAAGAAGATAAAGGAACCCCGAGGGTTCAGCCCCTAAATCTTCAACCTCGGGGGAAGGGGAACCCCTGTTCGGCTCCGAAGCCTTCGAAGCCTCCTGAGTATCATCCCGGAAGGCTTCAAAAAATTCGGGACCTATGGGTACCTGTCCCGCAAAGGTATTACCTCCAACACCGATGTTAATCCGCTCGGCAAGCTTCTCACCGAGACCTTCACTCTGCCCTGGCCCATCGCCAGGCAGCTGAGTATCGGTCGGGCCACTTGGACCACTAGTTTCCCCAGCTGTCTGTTGAAAAACGTCCTCAAGGACATCTTCGGGGATTTTCTCTTCAACCGCATCAGTCTCCTCGTCAGACTTGGGCGGGGTGATGCCTTTATTACCTTGAAGAGAAGTTTCTTTCCGACTCGCCTGAATAATTGACTTCACTTGACGATCCTGAAGATCGCAGACGACGTCCGTATCATACACTTGGAAGAAATAGGAACCGCGTCAGAATGCAAAGCAAAAAATATATAGCAATGAAAGGAAAAGGTTACAAAAATCGCTTACATAGCCTATGGTAGCCCGAAATCTTTTCGAAGAAGCCAAACTCAATCATCTTCGATTCAACGAAGAGATAAGTCTTACTCCTCTTCTCCAAAGTGAGAACCGCTGCCCGAACAAGTCTAGTCAGCTCCGTATCGTTGTACTCAATTTTTTTCTTATTCCAAATCTCGAGGGAACAGAAGAAACGGGGGACCTTCAACACCGACCGAGTACCCCTAGCTGAAACAGTAACCTCAAGCTGGAGACTCCCTCCGGTGAAAAACTAACTGTTCTTCCAGAACTTGTTGGACATAGAAAATCCCCATACAAAACCCCTCTTTTTAGGGTCATCGGAGATATCAGCTTCTTGACTCATTTTGGTCCCCTTATGGACCCAGCAATCCGGCGAATCAGACATGAGGAAGTAAGTCCTCGACTTGCCCGATTGCCTCAGTGTAAAGAAGTGTCTGATTTCATTCGGGGATGGCGGCGATAAGTTCATCCGGCTGTACATGTTCCACATGCATATCAAAAAATTTTAGCTATTCGGGGCTAGCTGAGCCGGAGCAATCCCTGTTTCAGCCAAAAACTAGGCAATGAATGGCTGGAAGGGAAGAGTGACGTTGTAGCAGAGCATGGATCCATAGATCGTCACCATACCCGGGGGAGGATTCCACGCAGCTCTATCACCCGCTGGAATCAGAGTGACCGAGTTGGGCAAATCGAATCGGGAATGATACTTTTCTAGTTCATCTACCCCGACTACGTTTGGCTCGGTATCAAATCCACTCGGGCGAGTAGCAGAGAAAGAAAGGCGAGACATTTTGGACGCCTCTTCAACGTCTTTCTCATTGACAGTCTGCTCCCTGATCAGAATACCGTCCGAGTTGTGCTTACGGACTTCACTTCTACTTTGATGTTTTCCCATCCTTCGAAGAGGTATCCTGTGATCAGATATATCAAAATCAGAACTAGATGAAAAACTCGATTCATGGCTAAAAGTGACGTCAGGGTGAAGCCCAGAAACATCAACTTCTAAAAATTGAGGTTCATCAGCAGAGATTTCCCTCAGTAATCTTCTAATGCAAGAAACCAACTGGAAATCCCCACGTTCTAATGCATCAAGAGTGACATTAAAAAGACGATGACGGGAAGATGGCTCCATTAAAACTAACCTTTAATAAAGTCTGATACAAGATCTTCAATGGAAAGTCACAACCTTCTACGTAAAGAAATCTGGATTTAAAAAAAAATCTACTGAGAAATCTCTAAGAATGAACCAACTCTGTCTCAGTGAAGAATTTAAAGAAATAAAAGCACGAAACCCTAGATCTCAAGGCAGGAAAAAACAATGATAAGAATTTATGACGTAGGCGGCACACGGGGAAGCGCGTGAGTTATTTCTCATAAATGATATCGAAAAACGAAGAGGCAAGAGACGCGTGTCAAAAGAAGAACTGGCTTTCGCCGTCAGAACTCCAAAAAGTCGCCATCATTAAAGATCTCACGTAAAGAAACAAATCAAATTTGTAGGGTCTTCGTTAAGACACATCATTATGACAAGATATTTACTCGGGTATTGAAAAGATACTGAAAACTAATTAAAATACTTTTGCCCGAAGAAACCTTGTTCAGCAAAAATATTTTAAGGGGGTATTGTCATTTGTGAATTTTATCATACTTACACGTCATCAATAAAGAGGATAAATTGTCAGGTGGACATCCGAATAGGCATTCAGAAAATATCATACAAGACATCACCGAAGAAAAGAACCCAAGTAAGTAGATATTGAACAAAACCTACTCAGGGTCAATCGATATCATATATTACTCGGGATCAGCTAACGACACTCGGGACTGGTTAAATGACGCTTCTACTTGGGATCAAATGATGTTACTCGGGGCCAGCGGGTATTATACTTGCTCGGGATAAATATGAAGAAAATCGAATAAAAAGCCTAGCGCTTAGTTCACACGGATTAGGTCATTAAATACACGAAGATATCCATCAGGAAGGAATCCCAAAGAGAACAAAATATTGAGCTAGAAGGGTTCCCAATCATGAAATTAACTCTATTTCTTTAAAAAAACTACGTTCTTATAAGGAAACGAGTCCAAATTGGACTGCCTTACTAGAATCCCATTCGATTTCAATACAAGACTCCGAAACAGGAAAGAAGACAATCAGCTTCACAAAAGAAAATAATTGTAATTAAATACACAGATCTATTACTTGTACAAGGCAGATTAGGGCTCTATAAACATATAAATAGACCCATAATCTCGCCAAAAAAAGAGACACCCAAATCAATAGAAAAATACAGAGAGAAGAAAGAGAGATCGAGAGCTTGTAACATTCTAAATTCATAGTGGATTTTGGCTTGGTTGATTATTCAACCACCCGTGGACGTTTCTCAAGTCATCGGAGTTTTACCATGTAAAAAACTAGTGTCTTGTTTACTTTCTCCTCCTCTCTCTCTCTTTGAAATCACAGCCGAAATCCAATCATTGTTGGCTTTTCTGATACAATCCAGAAATCAACGTCAACAAATATCATACTATTATATAATATATTATATATATATCTCATACTATTATATAATATATATTATTATAAATATATTATTGTATTATAATATAATATATATACATATATACTATATAATTTATACTTTTATATTTTGTTATTATTATCCAAAATATATATTATATTTATTTATATTATAAATATATATTAATAATATATATGAATATTTTATTATTATTATCCAAAATAAACCTTATATTTTCTAACTGTATATATTATTATATTATATAATATATATTATTATATTAATAATATATATAATAATACATATACTTTATACTTTTATATTTTATTATTATTATCCAAAATGAACATTATATTTTCTAATTGTATATATTATTATTTATATAAAATATATTATTATGTAATATATGTATATGATATATATTATATAATACATAATAATATTAATTAATAATATATATAAAAAATATATATATTATATATATATTATATATATATTATGTAATATATTTATATGATATATATTATATATATATTAATAATATTTATATATAAATATAATATTATATATACTTTCATATTTTATTATTATTATTTTCCATAATATATAATGTTATTATAAATGTTTTGTAATTAGGGGTATTTTGGTCAAAATACAGTTGATTCCATTACATTCAGTTATTAACCAAACAAAATGTTATTGATACAAAGAAATCATTTGTCCATTTCAATTCGCATTCTCATTATCATTCCAATTCTCATTCCACCATGGTAATCAAACGCTATCTTAAAAGTTAAAAATAATACTATATTGTTTTCCATTGTTTTCAAAACAGGTTTTCAAAATCAACCACAATTTTTCCATCCAAATAACTATATCACTCATTTTAGGAAACAATAATATTTACATCGTTTTCCATTTTAAAAACTAATTTTATCAAACATATTATATTTTTAATAACATTTTTTTTTAAACATAATTTTCTTTTTAAAAAATATTTTTCAAAAATTCTATCATTAAAAACAATAACGAATAAGCCCTAAAATTTTAACCACTTAAATTAATTCTAATTATCGTACATATAGTTTTATAAGAGTGGTGGAAGAAAAAAAGAGAAGGGAAAGAAAGTGGAGGAGGTTTTTTTTCTATGTTAATATATATATGGGATATTATTGTTTTTTTTTACTCACTTATCCATTTTTCACAGGATTAGTCCCTATGTTTTCAAAAACCACTCACTTTCGTCCATATGACCAAAATTTTGATTGTCAACTGTCACAAAAAATACAAAATGATATTTTTACCCTTGATTATAAAATAAAAAATAAAATAAAAAGAAAACTTTTATTTTCATAATTTTATTTATAATTATATATTAATTCTTTTTTTAAAAAATAGGAAAGAAAATTAAATTGAAAAAACTATTCATCATCGTCGATTCATCATCGACCTCCAACTGAGACAACATCCAAAACCACCATCACTCCACCATCACAGATCTTCGTCAATTCATCATCGACCTCCAATTGAAAAATAATCCAAAACCACCATCACATATCACCAAGACTCCACCAACACCATCACAGATAACCAAATCCAAAACATTCACCCACACCAATCCTCCACCATCACAGATCACCACCACCATCACAGATCACCAAATCCTAAACATCCACCCATACCAATCCTCCATCATCACCATCAAATCATCATCAAAACCACAATCAATCATTATTATTTATCAACACCAAAACCATCTCAAATTATCACCACCACCATACAATAACCTTAAACCCAGAAAACCAAACCACCATCTAATACCCACGAAATCAAACCTAATCGCCCAACCCTACCATCAAAATCAATCTGCAATCACCAATCTACCATCATTAACCCATAAAACCCAACAAACCCTCCACAACCACTACCGAAACCAAACCTTGTCCATCTCCCAACACCAAAACCCATATCTGGGCTCGTTTCGGTTAGAACTCAGATCCAATTCGAACCAAAAATGGGTTACTTTTGGTTTGAACCCAGTTCTGGTTTGAACCAGATATTGGTTCGTTTCGCGAAACCGACGGGATATAAGAGATAAAATAAGCAGATCTTGACGGCGCGAGAGTAGAGTCTTTTGGGTTTCATAGAGGTTAGAGAGAGACCGAGAAAAGAAGAGAGAAATCAATAAGGAAGAGAGAGAGATGGGTTTATAGAGAGGTCGAGAAAGAGAGATCGTGAGAGAGATGGATTTTGAATGAATAAGTTTAGGTTGAGAGAGAGAGAGATATTGGCTTTTGGGTTTAGGTTTTGTTGGTGGCCGATTTTGATTTTAGGTTTTGTTGGTGGCTGAGTTTGATTTTTGTGGGAGAACATCAATGAAGAATTGATACCTAGCCACCACCACTCAAAGAACTGATTTTTGCTGGGATTGGTTTTAGGTTTTGAGTGAGAGATGTATTTTATTTTTATTTTTAAAAATTTTATTTTTATTTTTAAAAATTTTATTTTTATTTTTTTTATTTTGTATTTTTTTTTAATATTTTTTATATATATTAATTTAATTTTTTCTATTAAATTTTGTATTGACACGTAGTATATCAATGTGTAAAGACAAAACTACCCTTAGAACCGTTTATTTTAACTAACAGAAGGACCAAAATGAGTGTTTTTTTAAAAACATGGGGTTCCAGTGAAAATTGGATAAGTGAGTAAAAAAACAATCGAAAAAACATAGGGACTAAATCAATATATATATATATATATATATATATATATATATATAAATATGTCTGGGGGGGAGGGAATAGAAAAAAAAACAATAACATCGTATTTTATTCCTACGAAGTTAACAAAGTGTTAGAATAATTACATACAATTATTATATCCTATATAATAGTTATTCTATCATTTTCTTAAAAGTTATAAACATTCTATCATTTTTTAAAAAATTATTAATTCGCTAAATTAACTCTCATATAATAATATAATTAAAACATACCAAAATTATTAATTCGGTATATTAACTCTTATAAAATAATATATATACTCTACAATATCGAAAATAAAACTCATAATCTATATATTTATAAAATACAAATAGTAAGATTCTCAATCGCACGACTTATACAGTAGGGAGGTGACCACTATGGTAGGAGTAAATGTACACATTCTATCATTTTAAATGAACTTAATATATTCTTATCATTAAGGGGTCAAATGACGTGTAATGCATATTCTCTATTATATGCTCAAAATGGAAGTCCACGCTAACTAATTTTTGGCCTTTTTTTTAAAATAATTCATAATTTTATATGAATCAAGTGTGATTGATATCGATGGTGAGTTGATAAAGATTATTGTTATTATAGTCGATTATTGTGGTTTGAAAGAGAGAGCACATAAGGTGGTAAATATCAATTCTTGCAAAATCAAGAAATGAAAGGGCAAGGGAGCACTTGGACTTGATTTGTTTGGTCACTTGAGAAATGAATATGTGGATGGTGGGTTTGACTTGTTAAATTAAAAATTAAAATAAGATTTTAACACCTACAGAAAACGATTGTCCCACTTTGTAGTGGAGAAAACACGTAATTGTAATCTTGGCATTGGGTTTGTCTACTGTATTATCAACAATATGTTTTATGTTTAAGGATATTTTAAGAGAAAACACTACATGAAGAATGTGTACATCACATTGTCTTGCCATTTAAAATTGGACGTTTAGCTACAATACAGTTATAGGTAGTATTTAATTTATCATATATATATATATATATATATATATATATATATATATATTTAATTTATTTATTTATTTTCATTTTTTAAATCCTTAAATTTTATGTATTGATTAAAATCCAAAAATTCAGTTTTCACTCCATTAACAATACAGATCCTGATCAAGTTAAACCCTAAAAAGTAGTCAATTCAAAGCATTTTTTTTATTCAAAAACTTTGTATTCATTGACATTATAACCATAGTCATCATAGTCATATAAGAAAGGAACCTTAGTCAACCATTTATATAACACACACGTACATATATATATATTGAATTTCTTATAAATGATTCCTTATTTTAATTTCGGTAAGGACTTTAATGAAATCACATCGATTTTTACGAATTTTTATCATAATTTTTTTTATAGATGTTAAGTTCATTGAAATCTACAAATGAATAAAATTTAAGAATTTTTAAGGTACTAATTTTTTTTCTTGAATTTTTCTATATTTTACCAATTTTTTGATGCCTTCATATTTAACAAAATCGGAAAAAATGGTTGTAATGTTTGAATTTTTTAAAATTTTATCCATAGATACATTTATTTGAACTTATCATTTATAAAAAAAAATCAGATCAAAATTCATAAAATTGATGTGGTTTTTATCGAAATTAAAATAAAAATATCTGATAAGAGATTCAATATATATATATATATATATATATATATATATATATATATATATATATTTGTAATAGTTTTGTTACCATCCCATCTCAAATTGCAATTCATGTTCCCATTCGGAATTAATATGGTAAATACATCCACGTTCAATTGACATGTCCTTCACAAGCCACGTTTATATGAAATAGATCATAAATAAGGTATGTACACTTATTGAATTCGACTTTCATTTCTTGAATTGGATCACCTAATACATACATTTGTTTTTGTTTTACAAGTCAACTCGACGACTGAATTATTTTCGGCACATGTTATGACCTGAACCCAACAACACTATGTCTGATTCCTCTGAACGTGAGCCTCAACTTCAACACTCAAAAAAAGGTGACATGCATCAAAATTATTCTGATGTAGACACGTCAAGAATTCAATGGCTACAAATCCATGAAACATATATATAGTCAGAACTTGGCTCCTATTTCCTATGTGATCCAGATCGAATTCAATCGATAAGCGTAAGTGGTTTAGAGGAGTCTGATTGGTATGGGTGGGGTTTGAAAGACATCTTCGGGTTTGGGGTCGCTTAAGGCTTCTAGAAGGCACAATAGAGTAAAGCCTTTGGCTCCAGGTATGCTTTGACTCAAAGCAAAAGCCTTTGGCTCTTAGCATAAACTTTGGATCTATAAAAGAATGTGGTTTTGGCTTAAAGTAATTGCAATCTATAAATAAGGTGGCTTATGTCTGGAATATCTAGGAGCCGAGAGATATTTGGAAAAATTAGAGGTTGAATGAATCGGAGAAGTGAGATTCTTGGAAGATCTTGAGGGAAACTCGAGTGATATCCAAGAGCAGAAGACCTAGGGGATATTCGGGAAAGATCCAAAGGGAGATTCAGTAAATATCCAGAAAGAGATCTAAGACATATTTAGGGTATACCTAGAGGACATCTAGGAGACACTTTGATGGGTCTACTTTTTTTTTTTCTTCACATGTTCAATACAATCATCTAAAATTAAATATGTATCTATTTTATAACCAATCGTAATAAAATAATTATTACGTTATCTTTTATTTTTTATTTTACAATTAAACGAAATTTAATATTATTGGTTAAAAAAGTTAAAAATCCTTGTTAGTATATTTAGAAAAATTTATAGAATTAGAGACTTAAATCTATATTTTTTATTTTTTATTTCACATAATTTTCTATATTTAATTTATATAATTAGAATAGAGAGATTTTTTAAAACTTTTAATATCTATATTATATTATGTAACACCCTATTTTCTTAAAAATTAGGGTAATGGATAAAACCTTTTGGTATCCCGTGGAATACGCAGCCTTTTAGATATTTATGGTGTGAAAAAAAAAAATGACAAGTAGGGGAAGGGAGGACATACCACATATGTGATATGTGAGAGTGGCGGGTGAGGTGTAGCCAATGAGACGCTAGGTATAGATATATACAAGTTAGATCTGGGCTATCACACACGTGGCGCAATGCAGTGATAGGAATATATCTTCTTCTGATCTCCCCCACTTGCGGCTTGCGAGTTGCGCTCCTTTGATTTTCTGTGGACCCCACCTCCCATGCCATGCTTCCTTGTTTTGCTTTCTCATGCATCATGATGCATGGGCATCCCCCCGTGTAGTGCCCATCACTTTGTGCTGTCCACGTGTAGATTCCTGAGCCCTTGGATTCATATCTTGTTTTCTCCGTATTTTAATTGTTTAATTTCTACCATTTCCTTAACTTATTTTAAAAACAGTAAATACTCTAAAAATAAAAAAGATCAATATAATTTATATGACATTTTGTTTGAGTTAATTTTTAAGGTCGTGTAAATTGCTCCTTTAAAAATATTTGTCTTTTACAATACCATTGATACAGACAAAGAACTCTTCGGAAAAGATGTATTGTAGCCATTAATATCCATTGGATTACAATCTTATGGTTTTAAAATTGAATCAAAGACTTGTCAGGACTTTATACAGAGCAGAGTCTATAACAATCACAGACATAGAATGAAATGTGTACCTAACAACTACACAACTCATATACAGTACAGAAATTCATTTCCACAGTAGATAAGATGCATTTATGTCAGACTTTTTTCCTTTTGTATCAGTGTTCTACCCCTGTAATAGTAGGAAGAATGTTTATTACGTAAAATACATGATGAGAATCAACTAACATGAATGAGAAACATGTTAAGAATTCTTAACAGAGATGGTCGTTCACATCCCTTAAATATTTAATAGTTCGAATCCCATAATATGTATTTTATAAGTATGATTTATGGAAGCAGTCCTCTCTCGATCGTAAGAGTTGTAGTTCTTATGTAACCCCTCATTGATATTGAGAATAGTATTCGGACCATTCTTGTAGAGTCGATTAATCTTATCGGATCCCATTAATAGTTGTATTTAAAAAATACTAATATGAATGAGAAGCTACATTAAAAGATGTACGCGTGTATTTATTTCATGATATTATCATTATTGGGTAAGAAACTAAGAATACATCAAATGTATGTCCCTTTGAACTTTTTCAAATTGTGTTTTTTCTCATACATTTTTTATTCTTATAAACTAAATATGAACTTCTTATACAAAATTATTAGAATCTATGCAAACGAAATTGTGACCGAAACCAACTGGGAAAAAATATAATATTTTTTTCGCAAAAATCAAACAAAGAACGCAATTGATATAAATTATGACATTCATAGAAGTAAGCGATAATCAACTTGCAACACCTTTAACGTTTTTTTTTTCCTGGTTACGATTTATTGGGCTTTGTCTCCTAAGTTGTAAAGTATAATTTTTTTATAAATAGCGTTACCATCATTGAGTTTCTGTCATTAAGGAAATGACAACCATTACTAACACGAATTTTTATTTTTAATACACAGAAAAACCATTAATAAATTCTCTAAAATGTACTTGGTCACTTAACTAGGTGGAGTAAATGTAATCATGCAAATTTTGAAACAAAATAGAACAAGTTTGAATTGTGAGCCTTTTTAAAAATAATAATAATTATCTAATGGGACCTATACGGTAAGAAGTGGACTCCCAACATTACAACTTTATAAACGATGAGACAATATATATGTGTTAATGTTTTAATCTTAATGTGATGATGAGGACTGAAAGTCCACGGAGTCAATACTTATGACGCAGTGAAAACGTAACAAGAATTAGATCGACGTCTAAATTCTTTTGAAAAACTGGAATCCACCAGAATAAAGTTAAAACTTCTGAAATTTTATTGAATGATAATCTTTCCAGCTTTTCGGTTTACAAGGCTATTTTAAGTTAAAGAGCCCTAACCCGAATCCTTGTTAGACAAGAAACGAGATTATATACCAAAAGCTGTCATAAATAGTGAAACTGTCAAAAATAGCGAAATCACAAAAGTTACGGAAATTAAATATACTAACGACCATAAACAAACCGGAATTAACGGTAGGCGATTATGACTTGCCAAAGTCAACTTATGATAAAAATGGAAATTTCTCAAAAAGGAAAGAATTACAATTCCGAGGTCTAAATGATGTAATTTGGCCGAAAAAGGACGTGACACAATATCATAAGTGTTGATTTCTGAAGACCTCGGCCGATTCCCTTCAATTAAGGTCATTTGATCTTGGATTTAGGATGATCCCACCAAACCATATAGGACTCAACCACTTGTTCTACATCACTTATCAAGAGAATAAGCTTATAATTTTTTATGTTATAAAGCTCTTTCTTTGTTTATTTTTATTTATTCATTAAGAAATGTATAGGTTGCGATTTAGACCGATCTAATATAATAATTATGGACTTAAAAAAATTTATAATTACAAATTTATTTACCTTATAAAATTTATATAGTTAGAAGGTAGTTACGAAAGTGATTTAATTTTATTTTTGAACCATTAGATTAGAAGTAATTAATAATCAGTAACCATCCTTGTATATAGTAGAATAGCAGTTGATTTGGTTGTATTCGAAAATTGTATATGGTGATTAGATGATTGAGTATGAAACAAGCTTGAAGAATTAATAAAGTATTGTAGTCAGAGTAGACTAGGGAAGTAGATAGAAATACAGAAATGGAACAATCTAGAATGGAAACAACAACAACAACATTGGCATAAAAGTTAAGCTAATCAAGCGAATGTCGGTTGCGCACTCACAATAAATTACTTGAGAAAAATGGAGTGGTGGCATTGTCGGTTACTTGCTTGCTCATTTGCAAAAAATAAATAATTAACAATGGCTCTTCGAAATGGAAGGGTTTAAGTGGACACTGTAATCAGCAAACACGTGTTTGCTGGTGGGGTCCCTGAGTGTCATATTGGTCATTAGCTTTGAAAAGATATTTGGACGGCTGGAGATAAGACAATAAGTCAGATAACAACTGCTATTATTATTTACTACGTGTCTATTAAACTAAACTTGGCAAGCCTTATAACATATTCGATATAAATACGTCACTTTAACTTCTAAATAATATCATATCAATATCTTTATTATGAATCCATTTAAAAGTAAAATAAAATAAATTATTTTAAATCAAATATATATCTATTTTATGGCTAAACAAAATAAAAAAATTATTCTACCCTTTTCTCTTTTATGTTATAATTAAATAAATTTTAATATTATTGATAGAAAACGTTAGAAATCCTAATCAATATTTTTAACAGAGTTTTTAGAATTAGAAACTCAAATTTATATTCTCTATTTTTTTACCACATCATCTTCATTGAAGTTAGATAATTTTATTGGAAACAGTTTTTCTAATTTTTTAACAATATGTCTTATGTGGCAGTCAATTTTCTCAAAATGCATATTGACATTGGAGATGCTTTTAGAAACCATCAAATTCTTTTCACTCACGGGGAGCATGTAAGCATTATATATAAAAATAATAATAAGTATTGTGTGTATAAGTATGAATAAACGCGTACCTAAAAACGTAACGGTAACCAACAATGTTATAGAGAGTCTTTTACTCTCTACTCACTTTTCTTCAGAGCGCCTAATGGGGATGCTACTTTATTCTGAATCAATGTGTGATACGTAAACGAGAGTATGTACTATATATATGAAACTTTTCTCCTTAGTGTGCACTGATAAATATATATTAGTGTCTTGCATGTGGACCATTAAAATCAATTATTTTGACTCAGTTTGCATGTACTTATCAATATTTGTCTATAATCTATGACCCACATACAAATCAGTGAGCACTGAGGAGAAATGGGATATATATATATTGTTAGCAACCTTTTTTGGTGAGGGACTAAAGAAGAAATTTTCATCTGTCTGATACCTGGCAAGATCTAGATCGGAACCTGTTCCCAAATACCAAGGATACTCGATACCATGATTTGGGAACGGGTTAGTACCACATCACACATATTACTAGATACATGCAGAGTCGGTACCATGGTACCATATACTTGGCACCTAGGTACCACGACATCTACCCGGTGCCCAAGTATCACGATATCAGTTCAAGATCCAACAGAAATATGTGTCCTACCTTCCAAATGAGAAGAATGTTACCATGAAGATACCATCATGCTAGAACAAGTGCCACGCCAACAAGAGTAGACCGGTACATCAGGGTACCGTGCCACGAAGGTATAGAGCTAGCAATCTTCTCTAGCAAATGTAGAAGAAAAGGGTTGACCCCTTCGTCATTTAAAGCACCATAAAAGAGACCAATTAGGTCAACTGATTCGTAATTCAAATATAAACTGAAACATGATGTAATTGAAATGAGCAATTCCTCGCGTTAATTGACATCCCCCGTCAATGTCAACCAATTTTGTTAAACGACAAATCAATTGAGCAAAATAATAAGGATTTGATTCGGAGGAGGGGAGGAGTTAAATACAACCCCCTAATTCAGAGAAAATGATTGGATTTTTGAGACCTAAGGGAGAATACGACATAGAGACGATTCACCATTATAGAGAGTTTTCACCATCAGATAGAGGAAATATCCACTTATCGACATAAACAAGATCGCCATCTTCAACTGTGTGTGTGTGTGTGTGTGAGAGAGAGAGAGAGAGAGAGAGAGAGAGAGAGAGAGAGAGAGAGAGAGAGAGAGAAGTGGAAGACAACACCATTGTATTCGTGTGATCAATATTTAATAAAACAATATTTACCTAATTCACCTTATTCCTCCATAGTTTCCCTTCTCACAGTTACCTCACTTTTATTTTTTATTAAAATCACGGTACGAAATACCAACCCCGCTGCAACCTACCGGGCAACAGATTCTTTATTCGACCTCGACTACTATTGTAAGCTCTCCGGAACACCTACGTTATACTATTTTGCTATTTGTGTAAGCTCCTCAGAGAATTCCTTGTGATATATATAATGAAGCGTATCTCTCATTCCTCTAGATACTGCCTAGGGTTTTTCAGTATATGATCATTCGTGATACTTTTTCCCTCTAGGTCAGTCCACTTCTAATAAAAGAATTGTCATTCTTCCATCTATCTCCTTTATTATGTATGTATGTAAGTTAGGCTCCGACCCCCTGGTCCTAGCTCTATTATCCATCTATTTGCATGCCAAGCCACATATAAAGATGACAAAAACCATCTGAATCCACTAGAAAGAAGTTAGAAGAACCAGAACAGGGTTTCGGCCCCAACTGGAAGAACCTAGAGGCCAAGAATCGCTACCGGATGGTCCAATCCTTCACGATCACATCTATATCATTGAGAAGCACCAATCCTTCCTCTTTGCTTGCTATTTGGGTAGGGGATTTATAGAGGAGACCTAGAAAAGAGGTATCGTGATCGAGTACTAGGACTGGGTGCCAAGACTGAGTACCAGAACCAGGGACCGGAACCAGGGACTAAGGATCAGTACCAACCCCTCACGCCATCATTGGAACCTCAAGTGCCATCTCTTCTCCATATGCTCGAAGCCTTGGCGGACGGGGTGATTTCTTCTCCTACCTACTGCCCCTTACTTCTTACTCATACAAAACCCCGGTACCTAGAGGTATCGACCTCGCTGTGATCTCCAAGGTTGCAGTTTGAGGATGTTGATCAGAATTTTCTATCCCAACGATTAGGAGGTTTATTGTTTTTACCAAAGATTAGTATTTTTATTGTTTCTAACAAAAAATACACTTGTTTTAAAAAATTGCCCTTATTTTTTATTGATTTTTATTTTTAAAGTCTAGTTTTCTTTATAAAAAAAAAAATTTCTTCTCTATTTTTTTTTTTTCTTCTTCTTCCCATACCTTAATCATCCTTTTCTTCTACCCAGACCTCCATCTTCTTCTTCCCGAACCTTCATTTTCTTCTTCTACAATTTTTTTTGTCCCTATGTGTTTAATTGTGTTAGAATTGATGTGTTTAATTTGGTCTTGCCTTAGTGTGTTTAATTGTTTTTTCATGATGTGTTTAATTGATTTACACATAATCTTGCCATGGTGTGTTTAATTGAATTTAATTGGTCTGCCTTGATGTGTTTAATTGGTGGCCTATTGTGTTTAATTGATCTGCTCTGGTGTGTACTGGTGTGTACTGGTGTGTTTAATTGGTCTGCCATGGTGCGTTTAATTGGTCTACACCTTGTGTGTTTAATTGGTCTGCCCTGTGTGTTTAATTGGCCCATCATGGTGTGTTTAATTGGTGGACTGATGTGTTTAAAGAAATCTGACAAAATTTCTAGATTTGTAAATTTTTCAGATTTCCTCATACCAAAAAAAAATTTAAAAAATCTTTAAAGAGATCTGGATGGATTTTCAGAATTAAAAAATCATTGAAAAGATCTGGATAGATTTTCAGATCTCTTCAAATAAATATGTAAATAAAAAAATAAAAACTAAAAAAGTTTTGAATAGATATGAAGAAAAAAATAACTTTATTTTTAATCATTATCATCAAAAATTCCCCAGTTCATCATCAATCTCAAACATCTTCATCATTAATCTCAAACAACAATAGTACAACACCAATCTTCATCGTTTTTTTTAAATGATAAGAAGAAGAGATCTGGAGAAAAAATAGTAAGAAGAAAAAAAAATCTGAAAAAACACCGTGAAATTCAGGACAAACGAAGCCAAACCCATGACAAACACTGCCGAATCCGTGACAAGTAAAAAGAAAAACTTCCATTAAAGCATTAAACCGACGCCATTGCTGTTTTGAACTTGACAGAGCTCGTTGGAGAAAATAAAAGAAATAAAAGAGATGGAGAGAGAGTGTGTGTGTGAAGAGTTGTAAGGAAATAAAATAAATGAAAAAGCTGGAGTGAGAGAGAGTGAAGAGTCACCGGAAAAAATAGAAAAGAGAAGATAGAGTGAAGAGTCTAGTACTGACCAGAAAAGAGAGAGATGGAAAGAGAGAGAGTACGAAGCGTTGTAGGGAAAGTAAAATAAATGGGAAATATGGAGTGAAAAGTCGTCAGAAAAATGGACGAAAGAAGATTAAATGAAGAGTCTAGTGATTGGTGACTTGGTGAGGGAGATGAAGAGAGATAGAGCTGAAATGAGAGAGTATTAATTGAGAAGATAAAAAATGTACGGTAAAATGAGAAGTTGGTTTATAAAATCAATATAGTGGGTGAGTTAATTGAGGAAAACATGAGTGATGTAATGACGTGGGATCCATGCAATGATGTGGCGTTGATATCAACTTAAAAAAATTAAAGTTGTTGGAAAAATGTTTCTAATGGGAAAATTAGGGGCATGGCAGTCTCCAAAGTCAATTATTGGTTAGAAACAATAAAAATGCTAATCATGGGTAAAAACAATAAACTTCCTATTTTTTTTTACTAAAAAGGGGTATTTCCTCTATCTCTCTCTCTCTCTCTCTCCCCCTATATATATACATATTTATATTGTTACTTTCGTTAATCCTAACCCATAAATGATTCATAATATGAAACCTCAAAAGTGAAAATAAACCAGCACGTGTGTCTAACAACCTAGAGGGGATGGGATGGGATGGGATTGGTGGGGGGGGGGGTGGTGGTTGAATAGGTTTTAATCAAGTTAATTACCAGTTTTTTTTTTTTAATTTGTCAATATTAAAAATTCACCCCATAAACAAACATACAAAATCAAGTATAAAGTGAGTAAATCTAAATAACACTTGATTTTTACACGGATACCCTTCAACAAGGGAAAAACCACAGGCTAATCATTTAGCCACTTACGATCCTCAAATCCACTATTGTAATGATGTTTACAACCTAGGTTGATCACCTAGTCACACTTCAAGGTTACTAACCCACCACTATTACCCATCAGACCTTTATAGTGATTCGTGATTGATTTTTGCCAACCACACGTAGGTTGCAAGACTCCATTTGCTTGTGTACTACACCTTGTAGTCACAAGACTTAACTCTAAAAAAGATATCAACAAATAGCCTATATGAATATTTAAAATATTCTAAATACAATTAATGCTAGGCAAAACACTAAATGATTAATTAGGTGTTGAGATGCAAATCTAACAACTTAATTATCAAACAAAGCTATATCAACCTAATTTGTCATAAAAAGGCAAGGACAATCATACAATCACAAAATGCAATCAATTGGTCATAAATCCTAATTAACAATGTCTAAATGCAATACACAGAGACTTAGCTAGATGACAAGTATGACCTAAATGCTTGCTATCACAAACAAACCCTAAACATGTCATAATTTCAATTGATATACAATAAATATGAAGATTTGTTAACCTAAGCAATAAATGACGTGTCTTGATAAGATAGAACAATAAATGAGCAAGAATGATAGTTCTACTTACCAATTAATAAAGACTCAGCTTTGAATGATGCTAGAGATGCAAGATGAAGATGAGTTGTGGGGTTTGGAGAGTTAATGAACAAAGCTTGAAGCTTTCTCTCTCTCTGATATCTCTCTCTCTAGGGTTGGTTCTTGAGAGTCATAGAATGAAAAAGATGAGTTAAGGATGTATTTATAGTGGGGAAATGAAACTACATCGTTTTGGGAAGTTAAGAAACGAATTTAGGCATCAAAAGTGACCTTAGGGCGACTTGGATGATAGGTCGCTTTGCTATCGGGTTTGGGTGCCAAAATACGCTTGAAAAAACAACTTGGAAGTCAGGTCGCCCTAAGGTCGCTATGCTCTCGTGAAAAACACAACAGCATAACAACTCTAGATTTGAGCTACTCAAAACATGACCAAACGACGTCGAAACCTTTCATATAATATAGGAAAGGTATGGAAGTCTACTTTCTACTGCAATTTACAAAACATGATTTGGAAATCTGTAGTAAGAGTTATGGTCATTTAAGTGACAAAATTTTAGAGGCAGACAACAACAGAGTTGCCCTGTTTTGGTGGTCACTTTGGAGATTTTAAAACCACTTCAAACGATTATGAAATATTACTAATAATATACCGTTGGAAAGGTATGAGTGTTTAGTTTGTATAAAAATTTTCAAAACTCATTTTGAAGCATTGTATAAAATGTTATGGTCACAAGACCATACAAATATCAGTTTTGAAAAACATTTACATCATTGAAATCCACTATTGTGAAACTATACACATTACTCCAAATAACCAAACCAAGTGAATAATGAGACCTTCTCAAATGGTCACTCAACGTGCTAAGACAAGCACAATATCATGCAAGTACAAACACAACACAAATGCACTACACAAAACCACACTGAAATCTAGAAATGAAGTGCAAGTGTGATTATGAAGGAATGCACACATGAGCAATAAGGAATAAATGCATGTCAATACAAATTCATGTAAGTGTGTGTGCAATGTGTAAATAATGCACACATATAAGCAATACGAAACACAAATGCAAGGTGAACAAAACATGCATGAAGTGTGTGTGTGTGCGTGTGCAACTAAATCTCTTCAAAGAGTTAAGTCAAGTGAACTACCTCACCCGAAGCACTTTGGGACCTTGGAAGCCTGTTGAAGACGAGTCACAATTGGAGACCTAAGCTACCCATTACAAAAAAAATCCCAATGTGGTTTGTCATGAAATAAACCAATACAAAATAGAGGTCCTTACAAAAAGAATCACCATGCCCACACATATATAATAGCCCATCACATACCATATCCTACATAAATAATATAGCTAAGGTGCACCAAGCCCAACAATATCGATCACATCAGTAACGAGATTTATCCGGTCAGCTCTCTCTTACTTAAACATTCCAATCAATTCGGTTTTAAAAAACTCAAAAATATAATGTCATATGTTGCTCACAATTTTTATAAAAATCTTACATTCTCCCACTTGAGTTGTATAGACATTATCATTTTAGATTTAAAAAATTCATTTTAGAAAATGAAACTCCGAATTAACAAACAATTATATATGGAAATGTTTAAGAGAATAACACTATAACCTCCCTCTTAGTCCAATAGACCTTAAGCATCTAACTACATAGATCATTACATCTTTAATTGACACAAGACTATATGTATTCAAAATAACCTCAGCTCTATCTACCTAGGTAAAAATGGTATGTTTGTGTGGTATGGAAAATTACATGCAAATGTGATCATCATGTCAATTTTCCATATAGGTCTACCTTCGCTTCAAGCGAAGCATCTTAGGATGGGAAACTTAATTTTTAAGTATCTTACACTCATTGGCCAAACTTACGAACCATGAGTTATTCCTCCTTAAGATGGGAAAATCCTTATGTCTTAAGTATCTTTCCTTTATCAGTAAAAAACCTTCATACCTTATGAATGAACTGCCCTCTCATAACTAAAAAGCTTTGAGATTTCCTACCACAATCAAACATCTGTGTGCACACAATAACAAGTATGACAAACATCTTAACATGCATATACACCACACTAACATTATACTCAAGAATATAAAACAAACATGCATAGAATAAATGCAGTAAATCTAATAAAAAACAAATCCCACTAACCAAACACATCAAAAATATCAACCATCCAATGTAGAATATAACATGCTCCATAAAATCTTCGGAGTCATATATATATTGGTTGGTATATTAAAACTTATTTTACTTGTGGTTATTATTATTGACGGTGATTTTTGGATCAGTCTTCCGTCACACAATTAGAGCAAAGTAATGGCTAAGCATAAACAAAAGATAATAAGAAAAATAAGTACGACACATGATTTTTCGTGGTAAAACCCCAATACGGGGAAATGTCCACGGTTGCTGATTGCAGCAACAAAAATTCACTATATGAAAAAGAGATTACACACTCAATCACTCTTGTCTTTTCTTAAGAAATTGCATTCAACCCTGTTGGGTGTTTTTTGGGTCTATTTATACATGCTCAGAACCCTAATTCTTGATATACAAGTAAGAAAAGTTTCTGTCATTTAATAAGATTCCAACTTCTTAGAATCATACTATCTTTCTTCCCTGTTTGGGGTTGATTTGTACTTCAATTGTCTTTAGATCTCTTTCCTAATCTGGACTCTGATAACTACAAGGAAGTTTATTTCCTCATCAAAGTACGCTTGCAAAAACCTTACTCAAATCAGACTCTTTTTCAGCGTATTTGAGTCGTGATTCCATTGGATATGGGCGCTATCCACGTGCCACGCATCTGATTGTCTATTATCCTGACCATTCTTGTTTCCCTAATCATTGATTCAATTTGACCTATAGTTCTGACCATCTTGACAATGCGATCGGGTTTTCTAACTCGATCATCTATGTTATCTAGTCAGGGAGAGCTGGTCGGGTTTAGTTGGTCTGTGTTGACTCAACCTGATTAGATTCAAGTGACGTGGTATTCCGACCCTAGTCATTTGCTGACTTGTCGTGTTACTTAGAATTTTCCAATAACAACACCCTCTTAAACATACGAGACTGAGCATCTTGTTCGAAAAAGAACTCGTTCGGCGAAGTATGTTTAACTTATTATTTCTTTCCGTCGTGGTGCTCTTGAGTGCACATTTAATGCTTTGCGGTTGGATGTTAATGTCAATCACGCTCATTTCGGCTGACACAATCATTTATCCATTTTTTTAAAATTTTGAACGACGTGTGTTTCTTGTTCTGCACGCACCTACCCCCATTCGCGTATGCATATTGGTATGATGTCACTTGGCCCTATATATAGCTCGAAAAGTTTTCATTTTTCTTACGCTTCCATAGTGATCTCTCATAAAAAACCCTAACTTCTCTTTTCCTCTAGATTTTGGCTTCCTATCTTCAAACTTCTATGTCTTCATTACTTCTACGCATATCTCAGGTATGGACCCGACTCTTCGTTATCGTTATTTTGAGCTTCTTATGCATGCCATCGAGGCTGGCGATAAAGAAAATATCACTGGGTTCGAGTCTCTTCTTAGGGGTTATTTCTCCTCATCTCAACCTACTGCTTTGAATGTTGACTATTCTATGGTTTGTCCCGGGTTTTTTCCTTCTTCCTCTGATCCTCTTGGTTCTACTTCTGTTGATATCCATCTAGATATGTCTAAGAACACGATGCAAACTTCCAGGGCTTCCCCTAGAGAGACTGCTCTCTTGGCAAGCAACTTGAAGATAACTTCTCAGATGTTAAAAATGAAAGACATTTCGGGGGAACGACAGGCTCGTTTGCTTAGATTCTCTGCGGACCATCCTTGCCTTTTTTATTTGAAATAAACGTAGTGACAGATGAAGAACTCGTGAAGTTTATGGAACGTTTCAACCTCCCTCGTTTAGTAAAACTATCCTGCAGTGGCAATCGTACGGTGTGGAATCTACCCCCTAACCCGATCGTAATTTATGGGGCAATGCTTTCTTCTAGGGTAACTTTCCCTTTGCAGCCCTTCATAGCACGTTTCCTAGCAGACGTGGGTGTAGCCCTGACTCAATTAACTCCAAACTCGTATCGAGTGTTGATTAGTCTATGGCACTTATGGAAGAAGATCGATGCTAAGTACCCCCTATCCCTCAAGAGATACATAATTTTTACACCTTGAGTCGATTAGATACATGTGGGATCTTTTACCTTCAATCGACGTTGCCTAGCAGCTGGATCCCTTATGGTTACAAGGAGAAACTTGCTTTTTCAACGCATAAGGACCATAAGGGCTTCATCTGGGGGTTTCCATCGTCTAACAAGTATTGGAAGAATAGTTGGTTCTTAATTAATAGAGAATGGGGTGAGGTTGTGGTAGCCGATCCATCCCATATGCTAAACCGAAATAGAGTTTTGAGGCATTTTTATAGTCCCAAGCTATGGAACAAAACTGTACCTGTTATGACTCTGGAACAGACTGATACGGTCGTCACGGCGGTGCAGACTTCTTGAGAGGTTCGGGATCGCCGTAATCTGTACTCAGAAAAAGAGTTGATTGAATTGGGTCTCTTTCCCGAGATATCTACTCGACGTAGACACATCAAGTCTTTGTTTCTGAGCTATCCTGATGGTGGATTTTCACTATTGTTGCCACTCATTATTCCCTGTGATGTTTTCCTTTTCAGTATACAAGCTGGATATTATCGCTGGCGAGCAAGCTTAGAAGGCTAAGAACCTCGATCAGGTGAGCCGAAAGGCTACTACTGACCATATGGCCCAAGGCATAGCCCCCACAGAACATGACTTGGTGGAGCACATTTACGAATCTGGTCATGACTATTCATCGGTTCCCACTGACTAAGTTACGGCAAGCAGTCGTAATGCCCCTTCCCCTCAGAGCAGTCGGAAGAGATCTTCTAGAGATAGGTCCGGTCGGGTTCATTCTTCTATTGTGGGATCTAACCGTGAGAGGTCGAGGCAGAAGAGATCGAGCCAGCCAAGATAAACCTTCTGGAGATAGACGGAGTCAAGATGAACCAAATAGGGGCCAATCTCATGAAACTAGGTCTAATGTTAATGCCTCTAGGAGTAAGGTGGCCAAGGTGCTCGAGGGATCTTCTGCCCTCAAAACTGTCCGTAGAAGAGAGGAGATTATAAACGTGGTACCCTCATTGCCCTCTCAGCCGGAAGTTGCTCCCATTCTTTTGGATGAGGAGAAGGATGATGATTAGGGGACTTTAACCGATCTAATTTTGAGGGAGCAGGGTCAAAGAAAAAGAGCGATCGGGTGGTTACGATGTCTTCTACCCCCTCATCTGATACAGTCAGGGTCCCTGATATGGCTATACCTTCGCCTAGCCCCCCGTTTCCTCAAATTCAACCCGATCGTTCACCTGTTGGTATTCCGATACATCGTCCGGGGAAGGCTCCCATGGATTTTTTGGTCAAACATCAAATAGTCTTCACAGATTCAAACTCTGATGATAGAAGGCGTGAATCAAAGGAGTTATCTCTTGACGACAATGTGCTGGATGTCACAGAGAAGCCGGCGCTTGACCTGGTATCAAGGTTGAAGACTGATGTTACGGTTAAACTAACTGAATATGCTCCAACAACCCAGCTTGGGGATAAGATCCTTCTTACACCGCCTGAGTCTTTTGCTAAGGATGGTGTCAGTGGTGGTCAAGTTCGCAAAGCTCCTAGGGTTACCCCTAGGGCTGGTAAAGGTGTCGAGGCTGGTCTAACCCTTTTTATGGTGCTCCCCGACCATTTCTACTTTCGACCGGCCCGTTCCATCAACAACTCCCAACGTTCCAACTTCTGGGTCTCCTCACTGGAGTGAACTTCGAGCTGACCCCCTTTTTATGCTTCCCTCCATGTCAGCTGGTGAGGGATACATTGGTGATGGATATTGTAGAGGGGCAAAGGTTGTCCATCTAAGCGGGGTTCAGATGGTCTTTAATATCGGAATCTTTGTAAGTGCTTTCTATATTATTTTCCCTTTTCCTACCTTGTGGATTCCTTAACTGTTACTTTGCTTTCAGGCGGTGAGGGAGCTGACTCGGGCCTTGGCTGATCATAAGAGGCAGGCCACAGAGATATCCCAGCTGAAGAAGGCCCTTGCTGAAAAAGAATATGTACTCAAGTCTTCTTCTGCTAGTGGTTCCAAAGTCAAATGATATGTGAAGGAGCTAAGAACCCATGCTACGATCGAGCTTGCTTTAAGAAAGACAATAGCCAATGTCCAGAATCGGGCTTCCACATCTGAAACAACTCTCGAACAACTCACTTCGAAAAATGATGAACTAGAGAGGAGGGTCGCCAGAGCAGACGTTGAACGCTTAACTTGAGTCGAGGGTCATTTTGGCTGAAGCAGCCGTAAAAGAGTCTCGAGAGGAGACTCGACTTGCTCAAGACACCTTATCTCTGCTCAAGAGGTTATGCTTACAACACAATAGACATCTGTAGAGGATTGGATGCATTATGAATTCTTGTCTAGAGACTTGGAACAACAACATGTTAGCATGGAAGTGCTTTCACAGGAAGTTAGGTCAGCCCTCGAGGTTCAAAATGTGGATCGTTATAAAAGATACCTAGCTTTCGATGTTGTCATGCTGAGGGAATTTAAGAGAGGGTTGACCACCGTTCGGGCTTTCTTCGGAGTAAGAGAGAGGTCTTCTGATGAGGCTTATCATAAATTGGACTGAGCAATCAAGAAGCATAAGGATGAGTCCCTGGAGGCCATCAGGAACCATAGGATTTACTGGAAAGCTTACTGCTGGTTGATCAGGAAGTACCTTAATCTTACGCATTTGGAGCTTTCTTCAACATCTTCTTTGGTCGCTTTTCGTGCCAATGAAGAGAGTAATTCTTTGACTAAGGGTGCCGATGTTGGTCCATTGCCAAGCGCAGACTATTTTTCTTTTATGTCTGATGACCTTGAGGAAGCATTCACTTGACTGGATTTTGAGAGCCGAGTCAAGATCATGGGGGTGATTCCCCTTCTGGTGGTTCTGGGCTCGGAGGCCTATCTTAAACCTCCAATGTTTAGAAATTTACTTTTATCATTTTTGTAATCTCAATCTTGTAACTGCATATTTCTTTAATGAATGAAATTTATTCCATTTGTTGTTTCTGAGTACTTTGTAACTAACTCTTGTCATTTATCAACTCAAATTATGTGAGTCGGGCCACATGTAAGTTAATTGTTCTGGTTATGATTACATCTTCTTCTGCAATCCCTTTAACCCTGACCAGGACGCCTTATCAACCCAAACTAATACTGAGTTTGTCATTCTTACTTTGGCCAAGCAACTCTGGGTGGCAGAGCTTATAATGGTTCTTACGTAGGGTCGGGGGAATTCCTCGTGTTTACCCATAAGATATTCGATCCCTGACTATCATGCCGTTGCTATGCCAAGAAGTGTTCTTTGCGACCCATTTACATGGTATCTAGTTTATAGACTCTTGTCTTTTATCTGTCAACTAGGTCATTGGGACGTCTCCCAATAGTCTATTGACCAAGATTTGTTGCAACAGGGCATCTTGTATTTTACTAACTTAGCAGGTGCTTGGACTGCACCTATTTTTTAAGTAAGAATATTAAACCCTTGTTCAACTCATGGCGCATCCCATCAGGGTTTATGTCTTGAAGGCGCCCTAACAGTACTTTATTGCACCCAGTTAGTTTCGACGAGTGTATACTTCCTTTGCAATATACATTTTTGGTCCCCTCACTAGGCCTCTCGGGCTCTCTCATCTAACACCAAGCAGTTTCTAAGTTCCCCGAGATTGCTTTTGAATACGAAAGCAAAGTTTTTGAACACTGTTATTGATCTTTAAAATTATTCCCTCGAAGGGGATTTTATTAAATGCTGAAAAGGAACATAAATAATCATGTAACAAGATAAAACCAATTTCTAAAGAAGTAAGAGAAAATAAGAAAGACTAAGGGACCCCTAAGGGTAAACCAATTTTAAGTATTGAGCATTGCATGGTCTGGCCAACTCGCTTCCTTCTGATAGGAAAGGCGGTACGCCCTGTGTCCTGCCAACCCGACCACAATGTACGAGCCTTCCCATTTGTCCGCCAGGGTTCCTCCTTCAACCGCTTCCATTTCCAACACCTCTTATTGGTCCTCAATGCTCAGTCTTTTGAGCTGAACGACTGGGATGGTCTTTGACTGCACACCGACGGTGGCTGATGCCAATTTTGATAGAGAGTTTTCTTTTTCATTCCTCTCCCTAGAGATCTGGGTGATTTTGTATGTCTTGAATCTCCATAGTAATACTTTGACTATCCCCAAATATGCAGTCATGTTGCCATCTTTTACTTGATATTCATCCAATATTTGGTTCACAACCATCTGCGAGTCGTTGAATATTTCTAGCTTATCTGCTCCTAGGGCGGTGAAAACTCTGAGTCCTACCAAAAAGGCCTAATATTCTGCCATATTGGTGATGGCTTTGAAGTCAAAACGTAAGGCACACTCTACTTGATCTTCTTCTGCGGTAGATATAACTATCTACATGTAGCTTCCACGCAAATTCAATTTTCTCTTTCAGCATTCTGACTACCTCGCTATTTGGTTTAGTAAATTCTGTGATTAGGTCAGCCACAACTTGCCCCTTTATTGCGGCCCTTGGTATGTATGCTATCTCAAATTTGCTCAACTCCACAACCCATTTTGTCAGTCTTCCGGACACTTCAAGCTTGGACAAAATTTGCTTCAAGGGGCAGTCTGTGTAGACCTTGATCTTGTGTGCTTGGAAATATGACATTAGCTTTTTTCCGCTGGTAATAATGTTTTACTGGTATAATACATTGGTTTCTGTACCCCTTCATCCAGCCTAACTAGCACTAACCCTGTCGCTACAGGTGTCACTGATAGGAATAAGTAGAGTACTTCTCCTTCAAGGGGTTTGGACAGTACTGGAGCTCTCCCCATATATTCTTTTATCCTTTTGAATGCTTTTTCGCATTCGGTGCTCATTCTACCCTCTTCCTTTTCTTGATTGCTTTGAAAAAGGGAAGACATTTATCAGTTGACTTGCTGATGAATCGGTTCAGAGATGCTAAACACCCCGTTAGTATTTGAATTTTCTTCAATGTCCTTGGGGACCTCATCTCCTCTAATGCTTTTATTTTTTTGGATTCACTTCTATCCCTTTCTGGTGGACTTGGAAGCCTAAGAATCTCCCTGAAGGCACCCCAAAAATACACTTTTTTGGATTGAGCTTCATACCGTACTTTTACAGCACTCCAAACGTTTCTATAAGGTCTGCTACATGCTCTTTCGACGTTATGCTTTTGGTTAGCATATCATCCATATATACCTCAATGTTTCTACCAATCTACAGGGCAAACTTCTTGTTCACCAATCTCTGGTAGGTTGCTCCGGCATTTTTAAGACCAAAGAGCATGACTTTGTAGCAATACAAACTCTGGTCAGTAGTAAATGACGTCTTATCTTCGTCAGGTTCAAATATCCGGATCTGGTTATATCCCGAGTATGCATCCATAAAGCTCAATAATTCATGACCAGTCGTTGCATCCACTAACTGATCAATGCGGGGGATGGGGAAACTATCATTCGGACATGTTTTGTTGAGGTATGTGAAATCCACGCACATCCTCCATTGGCCATTCTCCTTTTTGACCAATACCACATTGGCTACCCATTCAGGGTATTTTACCTCCCTTATTGATCATGCTGCCAATAGATTCTCTACTTCTTTTTTGATCTCCTTGCTTCTTTATGGGTTAAATCATCTCCTTTTCTGGACAACTGGCTTACTGTCGGGGTCAACTGCCAAGCTGTGCGAAATTATTTTTGGGCCAGTTCCTAGTATATCCTCATGTTTCCATGCGAATATATCTTTGTATTCTCTTAACAATCTAGCTATCTCATTCTACAACTGCTCCGTCAGCCGGGCCCTGAGCCTTACAATCCTCTCGGGACTGTTGTCATCAATGGTGACCTCTATAGTCAGTTCATCTTCCTAGCTTTTCCCATCTTCCGGAGGTGTCTCCCTTGGGTACAGGTCGAACCTAGTCAGAGTTTCTGCTCCGATTTCCATGTCGTCGATCATTGGCTTTCACACTCCTCGAGGGTATACACTTGCATTACTCTCCGACTCTGCTTTCTCCTTGTATATGGTCAGATTCACCTTTCGTGACTCCCACTCGCGCCTCTGTCAGGAATTTTACCATTAACGAGTAAGTTGCGGTCACATCTTTTGTCTTGTTCAAGAAGGGTCGGCCTAGCAAGGCGTTGTACCACCAATTTTCTACGCCCACAACCATAAAATCTAGTAATAGTGTCTTGGTGCAAGGAGGGCATCCAATCTCTACAAGTAACTTTACCGTCCCGGGTGATCTCACCTCCACTCCTTCAAAGCCTCTAAGCAGGACTTTGAATGGATGGGGGTCTCTTCTTTAAAGCCCGAACTGGTCAAACGCTTCCACACTAAGAATGTCTGCCGAGCTTCCATTGTCAATGAGAACCCTTCTTACTTCCCTATGGCCTATACGGACTGATACCATAATTACATCGTTTGGCCTGAATTCTGACGTGTGCGCGTTTGCTTCGGTGAAAACTATAGGGTCCCATCCTTGTTTAATCTTCTTTTGATCGGGTCCTAATAGATTTTCCTCTAGGTTTCTTTAGCCATCTGTGGCTTCTCTAACTTCAGACATTCTTTCCCGGCTATTATTCTCGGTGTATGGCCCGCCAAAGATGGTGTTGATTGCCCCATTACCTGGATCCCTTTTTGGACTCCCCTGGATTTTATCTCGCTCATCCATCACGATATTCTTACTCATATCATCTCCATTCCTGAAGATCATATCCTTAAGGTGTCCTTCTCTAATTAACTTCTCGATATAATACCTCACTGGTAGCACTTAGAAGTTTCATAACTGTTTTCTTGGTGGAACCTATAGTATTTTATGGTGTCTCTTCTGGCGATACTTGACTGCTTCGTGGCTCTCTTGTATAGATTCTTGTCCTTTATCACATTCAGAATTTCTTCCTGTCCTCTGGCCAACAGAGTGTAGTTAGTAAATTACCTTTTGAATTACCTAGAACCTTTGTCATCCTTCTTTCTCCCATCTCTACCTTTTCCTCCGCTATCTTTTTGTTCCCATTTGCTACCACTCTTTGGGTTACTGTCTTTATTCTTCTAACTATTTTTGGGCCGACCCCCGTATATAAGTTCACCATGGGCCAACTGTTCTTTCTCTGCCATGGCGTACCCTTCGACATAGTCTACCATACTGGCATACATGGTCGGTCCCCTTTGCCTTGAGCTCAGGGTCAGATGGTTGTGTTGTAAACTATTGATGAACCAATACCACCACATCATCATTGGGGTCTTGAACTTCTGACACCTCTTGTGAGAATCTGGTCAGGTAATCTTTCAACTTCTCATCCTTTATTTGTTTCAGAGTCAATAAGATCGATATAGACTTCCTTCGCTGGATATTCCCCATGGACTGTCTGATGAATGCTTGTATCAACTCCTTGAAGTTTCTAATATAACCCACAGGCAATCCTCCAAACCATCTTGACCCCTGATCTCCTAACGTTTTTGGAAATATGTGACGCATGGCATCATTGTAGTCATATTATGCCATTACACTTTGATACCTCTTCACATCTCTTATGGGTCGGTGTTGGTCTTGAACTTTTTTCATGTGGCATTTTAAAATTCTTCGAGAAGCGGATCTGTCTTATTAATTCAGTAAACGGGTTTTCAAAGTTTCTGATCAGGGGGTTTCCCAAGCTTTGCCTCCGTTCGAGGGCTTCTATCATTCTAAGAAGAATTTTTTCTAGCTCCCCTTCCGGCTCCTCACGTATTTCAAATCTCTGACGGATTGTTAGCCTGTATGGATTCCTAAGGACCCTTCCGTTGATCTAAGCGTCAAAAGGGTCACGCTTGATCACCAGGGTTAGTTCTCTACGCCTTTTAGGGGCAGTTTCACCTTCACTTGAATATGAGCAGGATCTTTTCTTCTGGTCATCATACTTACACCTGCGTTCAGAGTAAGTTTCTATTCTGTTGTATCTCTCCACGTCTTCCCGTGAACTAGATTCCTGGTACTACCTTATTCCCCGATCTTCTCAGTCACTTCTCCTGCATGAATGCCCCATCCTTTCATGATATTCCACCTCATTCCTTCCAATTTTCTGGGGTGCTCGTGGGTTGATCGCTACTATCTCGGAACATATCTTTGGATTATAGGCTACGATTGTCATGGAAAGTTGGTACGACGAACTTAGGTTAGCCGTGGCTGATATACTTATTCTTTGCTTGGCAACATCTTCGATGACTTTTCGTCGGGATTCCTGAATTTGTTTGAATGCTTTCGGGGAGATGCCAGCAGTTTCACCTGTAGTGGTAACAGTGTTTGGCTTGACAGATGATGGGGTCCTTAAGGGTGGATCTCCTCCTTTAGCGCGACATCTGTAAGGTTTTGGTTATTGGTCTCATGTGTTACATCAACACCGTGGGGAGATTGACTTCTATCTCTTCCAGTGTCCATAATGCCGCTTTTGGCCGAGTTTCTTCATAATTAATTACGTAAACATAATATTGTCAGAGGTTCACGCCCTTCTTCTAGCTCTAAATGTTGACGGTGATATTTGGATCAGTCTCCCGTCACATAATTAGAGCAAAGTAATGGCTAAGCACAAACAAAAGATAATAAGAAAAATAAATAAGACACAAGATTTTACGTGGTAAAACCCAATTGCGGGGAAACGTCCACGGTTGCCGATTGCAGTAACAAAAATTCACTATATGAAAAAGAGATTACACACTCAATCACTCTTGTCTTTTCTTAAGAAATTGCGTTAAACCCTTTTGGGTGTTTTTTGGGTCTATTTATACTTGCTCAAAACCCTAATTCTTGATTTACAAGTAAGGAAAGTTTCTGTCATTTTATAAGATTCTAACTTCTTAGAATCGTACCCTGTTTGGGGTTAATTTGTACTTCAATTGTCTTTAGATCTCTTTCCTAATCTGGACTTTGATAACTACAAGGAAGTTTATTTCCTCATCAGAGTACGCTTCCAGAAGCCTTGCTCAAACCAAACTCTTTTTCAGCATATTTGAGTCGTGATTCCACTGGATATGGGCGCTATCCATGTGACACGCGTCCGATCGTCTATTGTCCCGACCATTCTTGTTTCCCCGATCATTGATTCAGTTTGACCAGTGGTCCCGTCCATCTTGACAACGCGAGCGGGTTTTTTAACCCGATCATCTATGTTATCTGGTCGGGGAGAGCTGGTCGGGTTTACTTGGTCTGTGTTGACTCAACCTGATCAGATTCTAGTGACGTAGTATTCCCGACCCTAGTCTTTTGTTGACGTGTCATATTACTTAGAATTTTCCAATAATAATTATAAACTTGCAAATCTTAAATCTTCTTTATAACCATAATATCCGTATGGTTAAACCTCTGAGATCTCTTAACATATATAAAGAAGATAAACACTGAATCATTACATAATAAGCCACATATTTCCCTCGGTATCTTTTAGACACTTTATCATGATATTGCATATATTTGCAATCATGAATAAAAATAATAATAATCTAAACATAGATTTCAAGACTCCTGGACAACATAAAAAACAACCTTGAAAAGGGTCCAAATACATACATGTAAGCATGAAACACTCAGCCTCCATAAATACGATGAAACACTATTTATCATTGTCCATTGATACATGCCATATTGTTTTAAAATATGCAATTATACTAATTCACCAATACATATGTAGTAAGCATAAATCAAAATATCATTTACAGTTACATACATGACATTTTCATAAGAGAACGTTCCAAGTTATCTTGAAGAATTAAAATTATTTAAGTTTATCATATTTACCCATAAGTACTTCAAATAAGTAAACTCGTTAATCATACTAATACATAAGTGCTCTATTAATATATTTTCTCAATAACATTATGAAAAATAAGCTCGCCCGAGATTTTTCATCTCAAAATGCTAGAGAGAAACTCATTACTATTACACACAGGTGAAAATATTGTTCTAACATGCAAAAAGCCAACATATAGCACAAAGAAGATAAACTTACTCCCACTGACCCTTCGTTATGTCATATGACAAAATAAAACTTTTAACAAAGTCATAAAATGTCACTACATTATTAGACTATATACCATTTGTCTTGAAACTTGTTTAATTATGTCAATGAAATTTTAAAATATGCAAACCAAACACTCTTTTCAAGTAAAACCTGGCTACATAGTTTTCAACATTTAAGTTGAAAAATATTATTACCTTGAAAAATCATTCCTAACCAATTAGTTTGCAACTATATGACAACTAAGTCAAAACCTAAAATCCAATGACATTCATAATTTCAATTCAACAAACATAATATTTATTCAACATAAATATCTTAAGCCCATGATTTTTTCCTTAAATGCAAGTATTTGAAATTATACATTAACATCATTGTCTCCTCTTAAGAGTGTATAATGCTTAAATACAAATATTCTCATAAATAAAATAGGATAAATTCTATAAACTATTATTAATAGTTTCTAATTCTATAGTCATTTCCTTATAATTTTTTAGATTACATTTGATACAATCAATAAAAAACTTAAAACCGCCAGTTTAAAAATAATCAAAATGCCCTACGAATCAATTATCTCCATTCTACCTTTGGTCATGTGATTAAAATGATTATATCTAAACTACAAGAATAATCATCTATCTAATTCTAAAACCAAAAAGTGGAATTTACAATACCAGAAGAGTTCGAAGATCCGTAAAGATTATTATTTATATAAAAAAATACCATATAACTCACTAGGTGAAAATCATAAGCAATATTGTATTATCTTGAATAAACTTCAAGATATTACTTTAAATCTCAGTCTTATTATGAAAATTATACTATGCATTACATGACCAAAATTAGAATTTTCGTCTAACAAAACTTTTAGGGTTTAAAAATAACCTAAATGTTACCATGAATTCATTTGAATTCAAATGAAATCTATACATTACTTGGTCCTTATTAAATGAGGAGTTACTTGGAAGAATTTATAATATAAAATGTATCAGAAGAAACAATCCACTAAGTACTTAATTGGTAATCAATCAAATAAAGCATACAAATAACAAAGTGGTACGTTGCTATGTTGAATTGTCATCCAGACTACTACCTATGGTGTTTGTACCCTGTTGATTGTGTTAAAATTGTGCTATATTTTGGCTTTCATTTCCATATCCTTTGTCTCATTTTCGTGTGTATTTGTGCGTCTAATAGGCTCTATTCTAGTATTTGCAGGCTCTTAATGTAATTTAGGTGCTGGAGACTGAAATTGGGATTTTCGGACGTAAAACAAGCCAAAATTCAAGGAATGGAGCCCAATTGGTAGGTATTTTGCGGGTCCACACCAGCCAAGTGACCCGTGCAACTGAGAAGATGAAGAATGTAGAAATTGCATAGTGCGCGGGTCTATACCCCCACACTACCAGCGCATTACCCGCACAAAAGCCTAGAACCGAAGCTGAAGATTTCCAAGTTTACCAGTGTCTGAGTCACTATACGGGTACCTTACCTGTGCACTACCTGTGCATAACGAGCCCAGATCCAGCCACATCACCATTTTCAGACCTAATTTTGGGAATCCTATAAATATATCCTCTTTTTCTTCCAACACTCTCTCCCCATTTCTTCCAACACTTTCTCCCCACTCTTTTCTTCCATTTCTCTCTTCCACACTTTCCCTCTTACATCACTAACACTAATCCTAGATCTAGGTATCATTCCACACCAAATCATAACCATCTTACATCATCTTCATCCTTTTCTACTCAAGAAAACTACTAGGAGGTTGGAATTCAAGCTCAAGAAGGAGGTGCCTTTACATGGTTTTCTTATACTCTCATCTCCTAACTTTAATTTTGTAATTAGCATGAGTAGTTAATCTCTTTGTGGGAGTTGGTGTAATAATTCATGGATTGTGGGCTTTCCATCATATTCTTAGTATTTGATTATTTAGTGTCATTCAATGATATTTATTGCAATTGATTATTCCTTGAATTAAGTGGATATGTCCTCTCTTGGTTCTTGATTGGTATCAATTTATTTTGATTATTTAATTTAGAACATACATCTTATTGGATTGAGTAGATATGCCCTCTCTCAAGTCAGGTTAGATACACACTCTTAGGTGTTTAAAACTAGCAAAATTGAATGGAATGGATGTGTAGTGAATATGCCATTCCTATACATTCTGACTTCAATGGAAATGGGTGGGTTGTGAATATATCCTTTCAACCCACCCCTAACCATTAGAATCTATCTATGCTTAAAGAGGGATTCTCTCATAAACCAACTAAGTAGTTATGTAGTAGAAAATTTATGTGATAAGAGTCTATATCCCTCAAAATCTGATCAAGTAGTCGTGCGTGACAATTACTGATTCTAAGTCACCCTTAAAGGTAGATTAGCCCTAAATAATCGAAATCGGTTCTTAAAGAATGGGTTGCCCACTATTCATGTATACATTGCATCGACTCCCGTATTTACATCCCTTATCTAATCTTATCACTCCGTATTCTTACTAATTGTTAGTTTAACTTTAGATTAATTAACATAATTGGCTTTTGCATCTTAATGTTAGTTTTCAAACCCAACCATTGATACTTTACTTTTATGCATTTTAGTATTATTAATCCTAATCTAGTCATCACTACCTCTGATCCCTGTGGAAGATACCCTAGCTCATCGTTATACTTGTTTAGAGCAATTTCAAGCACATAGCTAATTTTTTATAAATTTCTTTGACGGACATTTTTTAACGACAAAAGCATTCATGTGAAATGACGCCGTTATCAGGGATTGGCGTTCATAGTAGTGGTTCGATTAGTGATAATAATAGTAGTTAGTTAGTGTGACTTTATTTCCTTTGAGTCTTTTTGTTGTATTGGTACCTTTGCATTTGTTTTTGTTTTTCTTTGTTTTGGGACTCCATGGACTTATTTAGACAAAATCGGAGCCAAGCTACACGCCTTAAGATAGACATGATGTCGGTTCGGTTCGAACCGATGAATAGAACAAGAACTGAATCGGTAAAACGGGAATCGAAACCAATGTCTGTTTCGGTTTTCATTTATTAGGAACCGTCCGGTTCAAACCAGACTGGAACCGGTGATTCTGGTTCAGTTTGAACCGACCGGTTCGTGAATATATATATAAATGGGGTTGAACCGTTGGAGGCCCAACGGTCTGTTGATGTCAGCAGTTCATTGGGCTTCCAATGGTTCAACCCGATTTTAGTTTATTTTATTTTTTCAATCTTTTTCTATAAATACCCCACTCTCTTCATTTTTTCTCACTCCAATTTCCTCCAAATTCTCTCTAATTCTCAATTGGAAACTAAGTTTCCAATTCTCAATGAAATTTATTTCCAACCATTTATTTCCATCAATTTTTAACATTTTTTATTCAAGGATTTTTACAATTCAATTTTTTAAAGGGCAAATGGAAGTCGTGATGGTCCTAGGTGTTCAATTTTGATGATAGGCAAGTAGCGTATGACGGGTAATCCCAGTTTTGATGACACGACCTATCACGAGTATTTACAACGCCAAGTCTATGCTGAAGACCTAGGCCTAAACTCTCCTCAATATCATCCCCTTAAAATAATTTCTGAACTCGATCCCAATGGACCTGATTCCACCCCTAATTTCACAAGCCAATCAAAAAATATGTCCGATCACCATCCAGATTTTGAATTTCATCCACCTTCGGAAGAGAAGTTACCGAAGCAGGTAAAATCTGATATCTTCATACTCCATATGAAGAAAGTTATGCAAGGCATTGTAGTGATTTGCAATTACTGCAAAAAGAATTTAAGTGGCATAAATTTGGAGGATATGTCACATATCGGAAGCATATACTGAACAATAATCTAGAAGCACACGCTAGATCGAGTTCACAAGCCCAAATTTCTAGGTACGCTACCCCTAACCAACAATTATTTAAACATAGTGTTGAAAACAATAGAGAAAAATTAGCTAGAATAGTTGCAACAGAACACTTATATTTTAGTTTTGGTGAAAATGTTGGTTTTATTAATTATTGTCAACTAGCATTAAATCTTGCTGCATGTTGTGTTCCAAGAGCCACACTGATAGAAACACTTGAAAAAAATTTATGACAGAAAAAAGAAGTTGGAAAAATATTTTGAAAATTATAATGGCCGTGTTTCCGTATGTGCCGACATATGGAGTGACCATTGGAGAATGCATTCATACTTGAGTGTCATTTGCCATTATATGGATAATGTATGGACTGTCTAAAAAAGACTTATTGCATTTAGAGTTTTTGATGATGCACACATTGCTGCTAATATTTTTAGATATCTTAAAGTTATTTTTATAGAGTATAAAATTGAAAACAAAATTTTAACAATTGGTTTTGATAATGCTTCTAACAATACCACTGTTATTTCTGCTTTACTTGAGTTGTGCAAACCTTATCTTGGTTGTTAATTTTTTCATCAACGATGTGCATTTCATGTTTTAAATTTATGTGTTAAAATGATTAGAAACTCTTCAATAGTTTATTCAACCTATTAAAGATTCCCTCTATTATTTATGGATACATCCTTCTGCAATGAATGCATTGGCAACATATTGTAAACGAAATGATATGTGTATCGTTTGATTTCCTTCTGATGTTCTAACACGTTGGAATTCTACTTATGAATTGCTTGCTAGAAGTTATGATTATTGTTAGGTTTTAGATTTGTGTTGACTTGATTCCATAACAAAACTCTCTTTCTTTGCAATGTTTAGTTGCTTAAACGGTTCATGGATTATTTGAGCTTCAATGAAGGAAAACAACTTCTCATGCAAAGCTTGTCTTCAAGAGGAAAGGTGATTGCTTGGATGCTAAGGTATCGAGATTCTTCTTCCTCTTGCAAGGCACGCACACACACTCACATATCATACATTTATGTCCCTACATCATTATGTCAAACTTAAAGGCACACACATACATAGCATTCATATATGTCCATGCATCATTGTGTAAAATTTGGTATAACAATTACACACACTTATTCATGTATGCACATGCATTAGATTTAAAGTTGACATTTTTTATAAATTGCATGTTCTAGGACTATCTCTAGGAAATTACATACTTGTATGTTTTTGTATTAATTTTATTGTATTTATAAGATATTGAACTTGAATTTATGTTTATGATATTCCATATTAAGTTCCGGTCATTTCGGTTACTCATTCATTAAGTTTCGAGTTCAAATTAAGAAGTTAGGAAACTTTTCATGATTTTATGGTGTATGGTTTTCATCTTTGATTTTCAAGTTGAATTATATATTTTTTGAAAAAGATTTCTTGATATATTTTGTGAATGAGAGAGTCCTGGTTCATAATCTGAAAACAGATTCAAAATTGGAGTTTGAAGGCCAAAGATATGGTCAAAGTACTTAATGAGACTCAAAGGGAGAAGGAAGGGGACAACATCCCTTTCCTGTGGAGGCGCGTGGAGCTCCACGAGAAAGGAGGCCTTCTGCCCCCGTGGAGGGCCACACACCTCCATGGGATGCAAAGGTGTCCTCCTCCCATTAATGATTGGTTTCCCTCTTTAATTTTCCCTTTAAATATCTCATTTCCCTCTCATTCTTTTCCAAGAAGGAAAACTTGAAAAACTTGTGCATAAATTTTCTCTCAAACTTTCTTATCTTCTAAACACCATATCTTTTTCATTCGAAGTTCAATTTGAGTGATTCAAGTTTTATTTTTCTCATCTACCGGTCCTATATATTTTTCGTAAGAGTTTTGAGTTATTTGATTGAGTTATATGGTAGCTTTACACACAAACGAGATTGCACAGTTTTCACTTGAGTTATTGATTCTCTTTTGATTTTTGGTCTTCAAGTCTTCAATTGCCTTAGGTTTTCTTCTTCTAAATATGTTTGTTTGTTGTGTATACATTGATTAGAGTTTTGAACTATATAGAGCTAGATTGAGCTTTAATTAACAAGCATGTTGAATTAGGTTTCTCAAATATATGGCTTTACATGCTTGTTTTGTTGTATTGTGCTATATTCAATTTTAGGACTATTTGTATGATCATTGACATCTTTTCTATCATAAATAGTCTCTACATATGCTAGGTCCCTTTGATTGAACATTCATTGAAATAGCATATTTGATATGTATATGCATCATTTGCTTGATTGCATATTTTTCTTTAAAAACTAGAATACATGTGATTTGTGCTTATCGATTCATTTCTAGTTTCCATAGGATATATTGATCATATATACTATGTTGTGTGTGTTTGTATCATTTGCATTCACTTAGATCATTTGCCTTGTGACAAGGTTGGAAGTCTCATTCCTTAGAGTGATTCTTTGGATTGAGCATTAGAAGCACATTTGGAGAGTGATTCTACAAGTTGTGCATTGGAAGTCACATTTCTTAGAGTGATTATTTGATTTGTACATTAGAAGTCTTGACTAGAGATTTGAGGTCTTGGATAGCTAAGCATTGGAATCCTCATATTGGGGAGTGATTCTTCGATTTGAGAGTGAAAGCCATATTTTGGAGAGTGATTCTTCAATTTGTGTAAGGTGGCATTTCTTTCATTGTGTAGGGTTGAAGGGTAGCTTTCTAGGTGGAGTGAACACTTGATAGATTGTATCTTTTTTTCTTACTAGTGAAGGTTTTTACCGGTGGTTGTGGTATCAACCCATGGATGTTTCCTCTTTAGAGGTTATACCATATAAAAATCCTTGTGTTGATCTTTGCTTTTTATTTTCCTTGAATTTTGTTGATTAATTTATTGCCTAATTGAAACCATATTCATTTGTTGAATCAATCAACTTGTTAAAGTTTCTTTGTGTATTTGTATTTCTTAATAAGAAAAGAGATTGCAAGAATTTTGTGATATACCTATTCACCCACCCTCTAGGTATATTTGACACTATAAAGGTTATGGGAATTTTCAATTATAGAGATTTATTAGTTAATTTTATTCAATATCATGTTAGTCACATTAATCTTTATTCAAGTCATTAAGATGTTTGCAATAATATTTGTGGTTTGTTAAAAGTGTTTAATAATGCTGCTAACAATTTATCTGTTATTTATTATCCTACAACTGATTTATTTATTATTATGAATCTTAATATTGCTGGTGTCTTTGCTCATTTTAAATCCGACCCACAATTGCTGGAGTCCGTTACTGCTATGAACGTAAAATGATTAGAATATTATATTGAGTTTCCAAATATTTATTTGATTTCCATGTGTTTTGATCCACATTGTATATTAGAAAATTTATTTGATTATCTTTCTGCTTATTTTGAACAAGGTTTAAAAATAGAGTATGATGTTGAAAAATGTTGTGCTAGATCTAAGCCATTATTGTATGAGTTATATGATGAATATCTTAGAGTTTATGGTCCATCACAGAACATAGATGTTCCACAAACTCAAATTGTATCTCAATCCTTATCATCATTTGGATTTATGAGTTTATAGTATAATTTGTTATCCAAAATACTACAAGGTTCTTCTTTATTAGGCGCTAACACGTATTCTGAGCTTGAATCTTATCTAGGTACCTCTTTTGAGTTTATAGAAGATATTGAAGATAAAATTTTTGATTTCCTACACTGATGGAATGAGCATGAAAGGTACTTTCCAATCTTGGTTATGATAGCCAAACAAATTCTTTCAACACTAGTTTCTACGGCGGCGGTGGAACAATAGTTCAACGCCGGTGAGAATATTTGGACTCCAGATGTTTGCTTTTATGTCCGAAATCAATTTAGATACAAGTTTGTGTTGATGATTGGACGAAGGCATACAATAGACAACAAGAAATCGATCAAGAAGAACCCTACGATTTCTTCAAATATGACCAACCTGACGGTGGAAGTGGAACGGATGATCATAACAACGTTTAGTCCACGTCATCACCAAAAAAGCAATAAAAGGTAAGAAAACTACGTGGCCTTTGATTCCTCTAAAGTCTAAACCCCAAAAAGATACATAGACAACTTAATTGTGGTAAAAATTAAGTGCAAGACCTATTTTATATATTTTTAGTTTTATTTTAATTAAATTTGATTTTTAATTTGTCTTTTATTTTAGTTTTTTTTTTCAAGTGAACCAATAAAATGCATTTACAATTTTACATGTCTAATTTTTTTTTATTAAACAAAAAATAAAAAAGATAGAACCGAACCACCGAAACTGGAACCGAAACCGTCGGTTGTAAACGAAGCCGAAACTAGCATCATGTCTACCTTAGGAGAATATGTATACTAAGGATTGGGGAACTCACCGAGACAACTCATGGAGCTACAATGAGGTTAATACCTCTACTCCACCTATCTCACCAATCTATTTCGTGAGTAGATCATTCGAAGATGAAATGCGAGAGTGCATGCGAAATAACCGTTAGATAAATGGGGAAATTATCTCACAACAGGAAACCGTGCAGAATTCCAACAATTATATGTCACCAACCATGCAAAATATCCAATTGAGTCCCCATCCGGGGAGAACTTCAACAGTTCCATCCAAACCTCCAACCAGAGCTATCAAAGGGATTCAAAATTGATGTTGGAGTTAGATCTGTTGAGAGTGGATAGAGATTTACTTTAAGAAAGAGTGTTGACTTCCCAAGAAAAAAAAGAAATGAGAGAAAAATATGAGTGTAAGATGCAAATCATGAAAGAAAATCTAGAAGACAAAGGAAGCCTTAGAAAGGGCAGCAGTTGATGGGCTTAAAAAGGGCAGTAGAAACTGAGTTGCTTAGGAAGGAAGTAGATGAGTTTTCTTCTATCAATAAGGACTTGAGAGAGTTAGCGGAGTGCCTTGAGGTTGAGAAAAAAATCAGCATTGAAGAAGTTGAAAGAGTGTGCAAGATTATCAGAAGATCCGAAGAAGAACATGTTAGAAAGACAAAGAAGTTGCTTATGGAAGTGGAGCATAAAGCAAATGTCTCGGAGTAAGTGAAGGGAACACTCGACAAGAAGAAAGATGCACTAAAGATAGCCTAGGTCAAAGAGTGTAGCTATAAAGTTGAATTAGACAAAGTGGTAAAGTTGGCCAAGTCAATACAAATGGAGCATAACCAAAGACCACATAGTCACCCATCAAAGAGAAGTTCTTATTACTCTTCTTCCATTTGCTATTTTTGTTCAAAGAAAAAGCATGTGAGAGCTGAATTTTATAAATTTCATAGACATAAGAACATGAGAGATGCTAGGAATAGAAAGAGTCAACCTAAGGTAAAAAAGATATAGGTGAGGAAAGGCCTAGTGCACTTAGTGAAAGACAAATGCAAGGAAATGATTAGGAAGTCATCTAAACTCTTTTGGGTTGCGAAAAAAAGTGAATTCCCCAATTTGGTTAAACCGCCCTTAATGAAACCTAGCCCTCCATTAGTGCATCACATTGAATAATTCTGATGCATGGTTAAATTGCACAATTTATTTTTCCTTCTTTAATCTATTATTTCTCATTCCCTTTATGTGTGAAATTGTGCTTGATAATTGAGAGGAGAGAAAAAACTAGGTTTGGGATTTGTTTAGCTTGTTTAGTTTGTTTCTTTTCAATAATAAGTCTGCATGTATTGAGAAAAATCTAGCATGCCTGAACTTTATGATATATGTTCTAGTGTGGCAGATAATCTAAACTTTTGGAGGAAGTGAATTTTTACAGCTAGTGCGATTAATCTAAGGCAAACAAAAGACATAACTTCATATAATAGATTAATCCAGGTAATAGGCCTTAAAAAAACTTTTGACCGTGGGTTAACTAAACTTTACTTATCCTTTAATCCTTGTTAAGGTAAAACCAATTAGAGTGTCTCATCTAATCCATCAAAAAGGTCTATCAACAAATAGCTTAATGACATGTATTTAAAAATAGTTGAGATGTTTAAAAATGAATTAAATCATAGTATATTCATGCTCACATCCGTTTCCATAATCATCTTAAAAGATGATTTAACCTTCATGGAAATCCAACACAACATCATGATCTGTCTTTAGAACAGACCACACCACACTTGTTAAGAACTTTCGTACAAGTGATGAACATCATTCTTCATTTTTCAATGCTCATAAAAATTTACCACATGTGATGACTCTCTAAGGCAAATGATCAACACATGTATAGTTCACCTCAATGTAGTTCAAAACCTTAATCATTGATATTCCAATGAATATTGTGAAATTTTTATGACAGTTCACTACGTGAAGACTTAGCCATCCAACCCCATAAATATTCTAAACACAATTGATTATATAATTTTAACAAGCGATCATTATAAAATCTTAATGACCAGCCTACTACGTACAAACATAACCATCCAACTTTATAATAATTTGGAATATAATCAATTAATGTGTTCAGTGAAACAAACAAATTATAATGAAATCTAAATGGTTAGTTTACTACGTAGAAATGCAACCATTCAATTCCATAATGATTTCATAGGTTACACATTTGCATGAACTGCAAATTCAATATCATTATACCCAATATAAATTTATATAATTTCTCTTGATCAATCTGACATGATCACACATATTTTCCTTCAAAATTATATAAAATAATGAGAAATATATAACTTCCTTAAATTCATGTTGAGTGAATATTATATGTGAGCATATATAATATGTAGGCATCAATAAGTGTTAGGCACTTACATCATTTCATTCAATTAAATGAAAATATATTAGAGGTAACATCCAAAATTTCTAACATTTATAACACATTGTATAATTAAATACCTCAAGATGATGAACCTCATACGGAGAAGAATATCACTTTTCACATGTGTCTAATTCCATCTTTGTAGTTCAAATTTAATAATTGAAAACTTACGAATCTCTCAAAATCTTAAAGACTAGTTCAATTCGTGAAGACATAGTCATCCGATTCACGAGAATATTCAAACATTATAATTATTAAATTTAAACAAACTAATAATCGTTAACCGATGAATTTCTCAAAATCTTAATGATTAGTTTACTACGTGAAAATATAATAATCCAATTCACGAGAATATTGAAAACAGATTATTAATTTAACCTCATCAATAATCAATAATCGATAAATTTCTCAAAATCTTTATGATTAGTTCACTACGTGAAGACGTAATCAAGAAAATTCAAAAAATCAATCATTGAATCAAAATCATTAATAATTGATACCCGACGATTTTCTCAAAATCTTAATGACAAGCTCACTATGTGAAGATATAGTCATCCGATACATGAGAAAATTCAAAATTGATTATTAATTTAAACAAAATAATAATTATTATAAAAACTTAATGATTAGTCTACTAATAATCATCCGAAATCATAATAATTATTGATGAACCACAATTATTCTCACATAATTTTGAAACCTTTCAAAATTGCCTCATGATTTGTTAAATTTTAAGTTAGCCACTATATTTATCATGATATGAATTTGACCCCAAATATTTCACAAAATTATAAATATGCCTAAATACATAACTAATTACATACAGATACCTCAGTTTTATAACTAATTCTAAAAGGGCCAAGGAAAATAGCAAAATAGCAAAATAGTCCAATATTATATCAAATTCTCAAAAGGTGGCCTACACACAAAATCAGTTAAGAAACCCTAGGTTTCATGCTCCATTCAATCCTTACTCCAGCTAGACACCAGAATGGCAGCAACTACTTTCTAGCGACAACCAACAACAAGAAACAACTAGATTCAGTTCATAAGTGAAGACCCACAACACATATTCATAAACAATAATTTAATTCAATTTGTGTGTATAAAAACAAAACACTAATACGATATCAAAACTATTCAACCTATGCAACAATACGACCCGCTCTAATACCACTGTAAGCATTATATATAAAATAATAATACGTATTGTATGCATAAGTACGAATAAACGTGTACCTGGATTCGCAGCGAAAACCAACAAAGTTGATGGAATAACAACTTTAGCAACAACTTTTGTTGACTGAACACAGGTCATACTATGTTCTAATTCATTTAATACAATATTACTTCGAGGTTTACGATCACTCGTATAGTTTTCCCAAAGAAACGTTGTATTTTTCGATACAAACACTGTAGAATCATCCTCTTGTAGTCTATTTGGAATAACCTACAAACAAGCATACATGTGAACGAGGTTCCAATTTTTAACTATTCTCCAACACATGTACTGGACACCCCCATATGCGAAAATATCACAAACTAGCTTTGCGAAAATGTCACAAACTAGCTTTACGAAAATTCCACAACTCTAGAGGAGTCTTAGGAACAGTTTTGGATGGAACTACATTCAATATGTAGGCCACCGTTTGTAGTGCATAACCTTAAAAAGAGTTTGATAATGATGAGAAACTAATCATAGATCTCACCATTTCCATCAGGGACCTGTTTTTCTTCTTTGCAATACCATTTTGTTATAGTGTTCTAGGAGCTATGAGTTGGGATACAATCCAATGTTCAACTAAATAGTCTTCAAACTCTTGGTCAAGTTACTCACTTTCACGATCTGATCATAGAGCTTTGATTGTTTTACCTAATATATTCTTAACTTCAGCTTATAATTCTTTAAAATTTTCAAAAGTTTTTGACTTACGTTGCATTAAGTAAACATATCTGTATCTAAAGTAATCGTCAATGATAGTGACATAATACTCATAACCACCCCTAGCTCTAACATTCATAGGTCTACAAATGTCTGAATGTATAAGCTCTAGTAGTTGTGTGGCTCTAAACCTTTTTCTAGTAAAAGGTCTCTTGGTCATTTTACCTTTTAAACAAGACTCACATACATGTAAAGTGTCGATCGTTAACTGACTTAAAGGTTTGCATTTTATTAGTCTATCAATCCTATCAAGATTGATGTGACCAAGTCTTAGATGCTATAGATATGTTTCATTATCTGGAGAAACTTTTTTTTGTCGCTTTGTTTTAGGTTTTTCAACTTTAAACAATTCAGTATTAAGTAGTGATGTATTAATTTATTGTCTTAAAACATACAAGTTGCTTTCAATCAAACCAGAAAAAATATCCAAACTGTTTCTAGAAACAACAATTGATTTATTATTAAAAGAAACTGAATATAATTGTTCCAATAATTCGGTTACTGAAATCAAATTTCTTGAAAATCTAGGGATGTAATAAACATTTTTCAAAGAAAGAAAATAACTACTAAATTGAAGTCTGACTTCTCCCACTGCTCGTGTTGAAACGACATCCCCTATTCCAATTAGCATTGAGATGGTATCGTCCTCTAGCTCTGTCCAAGAATCAATTCAATGTAGAGAAGAACAAACATGATTAGTGGTCTTTTAATCTACTGTCGAAAGAAAAGTATCATCTTCCACTAAACAATACTCAATGGCAAGTAAATTTGATTAACCTTTCACTTTCTACTTATTTGAGAGCTCCTCGAGGTACTATGAACATTTTCTCTTCCAATGACTAACCTTTTTGCAATGGAAACATTTTCCCTTTGCTTTGTCAGTTGTGGTGCTCTTCTTTTTCTTTTGAACTTGCTTCTTCTTGGGCTTAGCCTTTGCTTTACCAGTAGACCTTTTCCTCTTCTTCAAACCAAAAGAGGATGGCTCAGTAACATTTGCCTCACCTATCTTACCTTTGTTATCTTTAAGCATGGACTCAAAGGTTGTGATCTCATTAAGCAACTAGGTCAAACATAACTTCAACTTGTTCATCTGATAGTTGCTTTTGAACTGATCAAAACTCTTCGGAAGAGTTGTTAGTATGATATTCACCTACCTTCAGCTATATTGAAGTGGGACATCATGCCCAAGACATGTTCTCGAACTGATGCTCCCTCCTTCATGCGAGCAAGCATTGCGGAACGAGCAACTTCGTGTCATTTTTGCTCAAAAGGTTGCCTAAACATGGCCTACAATGACTCAATCATCTCAATTATTGTAGCCATTGTTTCGCGCTTCGAAACAAGCACTTTGGTCATGCTAGATAGAAAATAAATACAGGTATTTTCATCAGCTAAAACCCTTTTCTTGTAGGCCTCACAAACAGTTCATGCTACGTTGGCTGCAGGCTGTGAAGGACATTCCTCTATAAGCACAAATTTTAGGTCTTTGGTGACCAAGAATGCATTAATATTATTCTTCCATTTAGTAAAATTTACTCCGGTCAATATATCATTAGCAAGTATTTGAAGTAGTGTAGACGACATTGCTGAAATAAATATAAATAAAATAAAATTCATTCATTCCATATGTTTATATCAAGTGTCAAGATTCGACATAATATTAGACATGATGTATGAACATGTTTAATGAACAAAAATAAACTCTAAAAAATATGTTTGTACGCCATGACAATCCAACATTCCACAAGCAAGAGCCGCCTTAGGGTCGGTCAAGTACTTGCATGTTGGATCGAGACATTCTCAATTGAATGATACACTAGAATAACTCTTTATTCTTATATCATTCAACCATCGCTTATTTTATCCAAGATTTTAATTAATCGTTTAATTAGATTCTTGTAAGTGTAACCCATCATTTCAGATCTTATGAACTTAACTTGATAGTTGGTGCCTCAGAGTTAGTCAATCCCAAAATACATCCAGAAGTCCTATCCGTTAGGAAGTCAATCTTGGTATTGACTCTTGTGGAAACCTTCCTTAGGGAGGACGAAAACAAAGTTATCTTGAGGCCCCATTTAAATTTCACAGCGTTAAACTAACGATGGAGACTCCCACTCACTATTTTAAGGTTAGGGTTTCTTTAATAACTACGGATATTGAAACTCTAGGACCCTAGATTAACTTAGATGTAACGGCTAAGAAGAATCTAAGTTTCTAGGTTATGTTAATAGAATCTTATCCTATTAACATTTAATAAATTACCCAATTTTTGACTATTAAAAATCTAATTTATTATTGGAATTCTAATCTATGTAAACTATTTAAATAGACTAGAATTAAATGTGAAATTTACCAAGTTTTCACTATTAAAACAAATGCACATTATTTGGTCCAATTATTATTAGGGCCTTAATTGAATTAATCCCAATAATATATTATGCCTAACTAATCTAACTAATTAAACTTGTTAATAAAAAGATTAGTTATTTATGAGAATTACCAAGATTTTACTCACATAAACTAATCTCATAGAGTAGTTAAAGGCTGCACTTAAAATCTAATTGTAAGCTTGGACGTCATATTGTATTTTTTCAAGTAGTGTTGTAAGAGGAATCAAATGCTTAAGTGTAGAATGTACTGTCTTTACTTGTTTGATTAGTACTTTATGCCTTAATTCCCATTTTTGTTAAGTCAACAATGTCCTCGGTCCTGTTACAACAGAATGGAAAAGTCCTAGTTGATCTTAGGAAAGTCTAACTTGGGAATATTAGTTGATGCATGCTCTTTCCATGTTCATGGCACTTGATTCTTTCATGAGACTCATTCACGAAAATGAGCATTTCTTCCATACTAAATGTATGCAACTAATTCGATTCCATTACATAAACTCATTTGCATACATCTTGCATGAGTGTGAACCTAGGTTCAGAGAGGAAAAAAAATAGAGATCCCATGTGAGAACCTAGAGCCGAAACGAATTATGTTCGAGGTGTGAGAGTGAGTAGTTTCCAAGGTGAGGGCACTTTAGGTGTGAGATTCGTGTAGTGAGAGTTCCCTTGAGATATCTTAGAGTTATTTTAGAACATTTCGCATGTGCCTTTTCCTCACTTCCACTATCTTTTGCTTATCTCTCTACTAGTGGCCTTGCAGCAAGCTTTCCATGTGTCTAGGAAGTTTTAGGTTGTTGTCTTTTATCGAGTCTAGAGTTTTTGTATTTTTTTGTGAAAGGTTTGCTCGAGGAAGAGCAAAGATTTGATGTGGAGGTATTTAATCGTGCTAAAATTGTACTGTGTTTTGGCCCTCATTCCTTATCCCTTTTTCCAGTTTTCGAACGTATTTTTGTTCTCATAGGCTATTTTGTAGTGATTGTAGGCAATTTATGCAATTTAGATGTTGGATACGAGAAGTGGGATTTATGGGCCAAAAACAAGTCAAAATATATGGATTTAGAGCCCAGTTCGCAGGTCCCTTACCCACGGATCCACCTCTGAATCAAGAAGATTTTTCAACATAACTTGCCCAGTTCGCGAGTAGGTGTGTGGGTCCCTACCCGTGAAGTCACCGTGCACTGAAAACTACAATCTGCATCATGTCACATTCGGCGGCCATTGATAGGCATTTTTATATCATATTTATAACACTTAATTTAGATTTGTTAGCTACTTGAATTATTTATTTTGTTTTAATTAGAGTTATTTTTATTTTTTAGATGAAATAGCATGGAACTTATAAATTAATCAAGTAAATGAATGAAATTTGTTGTGAAAAGGAGCAAATCACGTGGGCCTTCAAAGAAATTCAATATTTAAAGACCCAAGCACAAGAACAAGTTTAAACCCAAGTCTCGTTATATCAGCCAAAACCCCAAGTTCAAATCCAAAGCACAGTCAAATTAAGGGGTCGTTTGTTTTTTTGTCTGAAAACTGAACATTTTTTTAATTTTTCTAATGACTGAATATGGATTGAAATCTGAACCTAAATGACATGTTTATTATTTTTTTCTTACATCTAAATGTATTGTCAACACATTTGTTTTTTAAAAGTAAAATTGTCTAATATAAGTAATCTTACATTTATACCTATGTTAAACAACTATACATATAATATGGAATAAAAATAATCCAAAAGTAATAATTATATATGAACACATATGATCATGAATATTCATGATCTTCATCTTTGATTACAAACAAACTTAATTTTTCTAAGAAAAGAAAATGTTTTTTTTTTAAAGACATCAGGAAAACTCGCATAAAACACTCTAATATATATATCTCCATAATATCATAATAAAGTATTGATATTAAACATCAGTATGAACCATGATTATGGTTCTTTTTTATTTGAGTTCTTTTTTATTTTTAAAGCTATTTAAAATAAACAATATATTAAAATAAAGATTTCTATACCATATGTAATTTTGATGAAATTGAAAATATATTATATATGGGGATAGTATGGAAGAAAAGATTTTAAATTGCATTTAATGCAATTCAGTAATTTGCAATTAAGTTAAAAGTCAGGATTTTTTACTTTTTATTTAAGTTGTTTTTTAGGATTTTTAAGTTATTTTTTAGGATTTTTAAGTTATTTGACTACTTCAAAAAACAAACAAAACAACTTAATAATTATGATTCAGACCCATTAAATTTTAAGTGGAAAAAACAAACCACCCCTAAATCTAATTCAAGTCAATCTAAAGAGATAGAGTGGAGACGTGTACCAGTCATTTTTCCAAGTCAAAAAGAAGTTCACTTCTGCCCAATGTTGTTGAGAGAGAATTGGATTTCCTATTCGAATGGGAAGGGAGTTCTTGGAGGGGGCATTGATGCGTGTGCAAGGCTGTGGAGAAGAGTTTCGAATTTGAACACAGAGTTCATTGCTATTTTAATTTTATTATCTTTCTAATTTTCTTTATATTAGAGTAAACGATGAAACCTGTGTTATGGAATAATTTTCAGATATATTTATTTATTCTCAAATATTGTTCTTTAATGTTTATGGTTTTTGCTTTATTAGATTTGAAATTATTAAACCCTTTCATCTTTGATATCACGTATCAATGATAGTTAGATATATATTAATCGATGCTTGATTTTGTAACGTTAATTATAATTCCTTTGATCGTTTGTTTTTCATTAATTTGGATACATATAATGTTTAGGTATTATATTTTGAAGCGGATGAAAACCAAATTAAGATTTTTATTATTTATGGATAGACAATAAATTGATTTTTAATTATCACTTTAATTTGGAGAATTAATAAATTATCATGAAGCTAAGAAATTTCTGGATTCTGATATCTTAGTATTCCTTAATCAAGCACGACTCAACAGTTTTTAAGGCCCTAAGGGATAAAAAAAGAAAAAGCACCAATTATATAATAATAATAATAATAATAATAATAATAATAATTAATAAAAATTAACTTTTCGTGCTTTTTGAGATACACAATTTTTAATCAAACTTTTGTATTCAAGATTTTCTAAAATTTCTTTAGTCGATTTTAAATAAGTTTTTATCAATTTTAATTTTGAAAAAGCCAAACAAATGTCACATGTATTATTAATAATATTCTATAGGATATACATGTATTTGGAAAATAATTAAAAAAAAAACGATTTTTTTTTAAATATAATTTTTCAACTGCAGTTTGTATTTTACTATCTAAAATCTCTATTAAGATTTTTAACTCAGAAAATAAATCAATACCATATATATCAAAAAGATAAAACAATTTATAACTAAAAAATAAAAAATAAACGACAGAACCTGATTACTCCAACTAAATTGCAATTGGAAATTTTCTTCTTGCAATATAATCTGTAATAGATAAACAACACAATTAGTAAGTAGTAATCCAATGAAAATTAACCACTTGATTTATCAGAAAATTAGAAAAAATTAAAATAAAAACTAAACTTTTAAATTTGAACTGTACCTGTTAGAATCTCTTTAGCTCTTTTTAAAGATAAATAGATAATATAAATAATATATTTAAACAATGATTGCAGATATTTAACTTGTAAACGGTAAGAACAAAAACTTTTAGACAAAAAGAGTTATGTTTGTAGTGATGTACTGTTATACTTGATTGTTGTAGATAAATATAATATATATATATATATGAATAATTTTTAAACGGTAAAAAAAATAAATGGGGAGAAATTTAAGGGTTTTTTTTAATAATAAAATGGTTTTTAAAGGGGAAAAACAAAATGCTTGAGAAATGGATTATGGATACTCCGATAATCAATGATGATTTTCAATTGTTATCTTTTTAATAAATAATTTATAATATTATTAATATCATCCTATTTTTTAGGTTTAAAAGAATTACAATTTTCTAGATAGTAATAATAACAGAAAAAAAAGAGGTCATTCAATATCTTTTGAACGGTAATTATTATTTTTAATAATATTATCAAGAATTATCATAAATGATGTCCTTAAATTTTTGCCTTTTTTTGAGACCCCAAGCTCCTACTTTAGTGGCTTTGCCCAATAGCCGACACTGTCTTTAATTGATTGCTTTCGACATTATTTTCTTTTAGATTAGTTTAATTTCCATTTTAATTCATCACATTCAGTTAACTAGGTTATGATTAGATTAAATTTATATTCGATTAGTTTTTTATCAGTCCTCGTGGGATCGACCTCGTATTCCGCATAAGCTATTTTACAATAGACTCATGCGATTGCGAGTAAATATTTTCAAAATTTAGCATAACGAGTTTTTGATGCCGTTGTCGGGAATTGGTTGAAAAGTTAGTTTAATCTAGATTAATTTAATTCTTCCACTCGTTATAGTTTAGGTCTTATATTTATTATTTGAATAAAAAGAATTAGACTGTAGCATTTTTTTTAGTTTGTGTCAGGTTTGTTATTTTTAGAGTTATTCTTTTGATTTTATTACTATTATTATTATGTTCTGTTCCGTCAGGTCTTTGTTCACTGCATGTCATTTAATTATTTTTGTAGCCTTGGTTAGTTTTTGTTTCCTTTTTAATTTTAATAAGTTTCGTTAGTTTTGCGCCTGTGTTTGGCATCATAATTCATCTAGGTATTTGTTGAGGTTAGTGATTTTTCTGATTAGTTTTGACATGGTTGAGATTGTGGAACCTAATGAGAAAACTCTTACGAAGTACTTTTCACCTGTTATAGCTAATCATCCATCTTGCATTATGTTACCGGATACTGTGGCTACACACTTTGAACTTAAACCAGTTGTAATTCAACTTATTCCGTCATTTTATGGGTTAGATAGAGAGGATCCCTGCATGCATGTTAAGGAATTCCTTGACATTTGTTCTACATTCCTTTTCTAGAATTTTTTAGATGAGTCAGTTAGGCTTCGTTTGTTTCCCTTTTCTTTGAAAGATAAGGGAAAAACATGGTTGAACTCCCTAACTCCTAGATCTGCCACTAGTTGGGACATATTAGTTAACAAGTTTTTAACTAATTTTTTCCCATGGCCAAAACTAATGCCCTTAGGAGAGAAATTTCTGAATTTTATCAAAGAGAGGGTGAAAAATTTATGAGTGTTGGGAAAGATTTAAAGACTTGCTTTTAAAATGTCCTCACCATGGTTTTGAAGTTTGGAGACTTGTGCAATATTTTTATAATGGTTTGACCACATCAAACCGACACATGATCGAGCTATGAATGGTGGAGCCTTTTTAAACGTTAGAGAGAGGGAAGTATGGGAGTTCCTAAAGACATTGTCTGAAAATTCTCAACAATGAGATTTTTCTACCTAAGGGGAGAGGTCAATACAAGTACCTAAGAAAGGTGGATTGTATGAGGTGAGAGATGATGTACATGTGATGAGTGACAAGTGCCTTAGTTAGTCTCAATAGGAAGGTAGAAGCATTAGTTTTGAGTCAGAAGTTAAACATTGCCAATAGTGTTAGGAGTGAGGTGTGTGCTTTGTGTGTCAACCCATCATCTACCTATTCTGAAAGCTATGCTGAGCAAGCAAATGCACTCAATTCTTATATGAATTTCCCAAATTTTTCTTGGAGGCAAAACCAGTCTCCAAAGAGTCATGAAGGGCAACAATTTACTTCTCATAATCCATCATATCATCCTGGTTTGGAACCTACTCCCTATTTTGTTACTCCTCAAAGGAAACCTTCAGTAGAAGACACTTTGCCTCAATTTATGTAAACTACCAAACAAGCTATCTTGAAGATTGAAACTCAAGTGGATTAGTTAGCCACTGTCATAGGAGAGAGAAAAAAAGGGAAAATCTTAAGTCAGCCAGTTCATAATCTAAAGGGTCAATATGAGATAGGATTGTCATCTGCCTATAATGTTCATCATGAAGAAGCTAAATCTGTCACCACTCTTAGGTTCGGTAAGATAATTGATAATCATGTGAGTGTACCTAGAGAGAGGAAAGAAATTGAGAGACCTTGTCATAAGCTTAGTGAAGAGAACATAGATGAGAAATCCATTTCTAGAGAGTCACTTGAGCCTGATCTGCCTATTGTACCCTATGTTCCTAGAGCTTCATTTCCACAAAGACTTGTTCCCTTAAAGAAAGGCACACCACATAATGATATTTTGGAGGTGTTTTAAGCAAGTTCAAATAAACATCTCTTTTCTTGATGCTATTCAGCAAGTGCCTGCATATGCTATGCCAATTTTTTGAGAGATCTCTATGTTGTGAAAAGAAAAATAAATGTTCCAAAAGAGACATTTTTGACTGCGCATGTTAGTTCCATAATCTAAATGAAAACTCCTATCAAGTTTAAGGATCCTGGATGTCTTATTATTTATTGTGTTATATGTGATCATGTGATTGATATGACCTTACTTGATTCAGGGGCGAGCGTTAATTTGTTGCCATATTATGTGTATGTGCAATTAGGATTAGGGGAGCTGAAACCCACTCCTGTAAGACTCCAATTGGCCGATAGGCCCATCAAAATTCCTAGGGGAATCATAGAGAATGTTCTCATTAAGGCTGATAATTTTTATTTTCCTGTGGACTTCATTGTTATTGATACTTAACCTGTAATGAATACTAATGGGCAAATTCCTGTGATTTTGGGTTGTCCTTTCTTGGCTACATCTAATGCGATAATTAATTATCGTAATGGTGTGTTGAAGCTGTCTTTTGGGAATATTACTTCGAGCTTAATGTTTTTAATGTTAGTCAGCAACTTCAAGAGCAATAAGATTTAAGTGAGATTAACATGGTTGATCATGCACATCATTATCCATTCTTAGAATATTTTGATGATGACCTAATGAAAAGGAAATTAGCTCAGTTTGGCATAGGAATTAAGGGAGATTGTGTGAGTGATGGACCAAATGTTATGACTAAATCTTTTTCATCCTTTGATTCTACATCATTGTTATCTGTAGAGAAAACTTCAAAGTTTGACTTAAAAGTAGAAAAGATTCTTTTGGATGATTATGGTTGATCCATTTTGTTGTTATATGTTTTTTAGTTTCTTAGGATTTTTCCCCTATATTGTTTGTGTCCTAGGTTGTTAGATTTAAATAGTAAAAAAAAAAAAAAAATAGGTTCAGTCTTCAATTTTCTATTTTTAAGTTTTTTTTTCATTGGTTAGTATTTTTTGTTTGTTTGTATCTTTTAACTTTTACCTATTTTGTTTTCTATATATACATAGAGCTAATTGTTTTTTCCTAACATGTGTTCTTGATTTCATATCTTTTTTGTTATAAGGTATTATGGAACCAACCGGGTGTGATTTCTCCCTTACTATTTGATATTGTCTCTTATTTCCTGTATCTTTTGTTATGTGCATTGATTGTTACTGTGCTCATGAAACATTGAGGACAGTGTTTATAATTGGTTTGGGGGTGGGGAATTAAATTTGCAACATAAGTTTGTTTAAAAAAACAATTTTTTTTGTGTCTTTCTTTTACAAAATAACCAAGTTCGGGATGCTCTTAGGTTTGCCTTTAGAGAAGTAAGTGTATACTTTACTCACTAAGTTTAGACTAACGTCTTGCCACTTTGAGTATTGCATTGCATTTTTACAAAATTATGACTTGCTCTTGATGTGATGGTGGATAGGATGCTTAGTTGGATTGCCATGATTAATAGTGGAGATCACCCTTGTGAGTTTACTAAGACAAATAACGTACATATTATAGGGTTTATTTGTTTATACTCCTAAGCACTTATCAGGTTCTTAGTATAAGAAATTAATCTCAATAGGCTATGCATTGGATATTAAAGAACATCTATCATAAAAAGATATCACATGTGGAATTGCTCTTGATTTTGTTGAACCATTAAGTGAAATGTGTGCTTAAACTCATTTAAAAAGCCTTAAATATTTCCTACCTTGTGTGTGCTCCATTGCCAATTTTGAAGCCAACACTATAAGCCTTTTTCTTTTGTCACCCACATTGACTGAAAACCCAATAAGCTTTAATGTTTAGCCATACCTTATAGCTTGGGGTCATATTGAGAAAGTGATGAAGAGGGTTCGAAGACACATGAATTGCAAAAAAAAAAAAGGTGGATCGTGAAATGTACATACATGACAAAAGAAAAAAGCCATACGACTCATACGTAAGCAATGTATGAGAGGTGTTGGAAATTATGAAATTAATGTATAAAGCTCTCTTCTCATTTAAAAAAAATGGAAAAAAATAGAAAAAAAGGAAAAAATAGAAAAAAAATTGAATTGAAAAAAAATAAAAAAATTGAATTGAACCAAAAAAGTAAAAAAAAAGAAGAAGAATGAATGAGAAGATGAATCGAATGAAAGTGAAAAAGGTAAAGAATATGTTCGTGAATGGTTCAAGAAGATTGAATGCAAGTAAAATGAAGACAAAGTTCGAAGAAATTCAACCGAGTATTGAAGGTTTTCAAAAGAATTTCTCGATATGGTCCTAAGTTTTGTTGCTTACCTTTTTCCCATTCTTCTTAACCTTTACCCAATGTCCCAATTACAATCAAATTAAAGTCCTAATTGATCTTTTGGGAATGCTGGGTTAAGAGTAAAGAAAGCATGTGCTCTATCTTGTTTTTACTGTCTGATTCCATTCATGAGATCCTTTATATAAATTCAAGCATTTTCCTATATTATATATTCATATGCGATAATAATTTGAAAATTCTAGTGCATAAACTCCATTTGCATATGCTTGATGATTGTGTTTGTCTAGGTTCTGTGTGAAATATGAGTGATATATTGTGAGAATTGGAGTCGAGGCAAATTACATCTATGACATTTGATGACATTTGATGACATTGTTTTTGAAGCTAGAACGTCTTGAGTATGGGCTTTTCATCAAATTAGTGATGCATTGAAATAAATGACATAATTTTAGTCTTTATTAAGTAGCTATAGCATGTATTTGTCTTTATTCGCATTTCGAGTTGCTTCTTGATCTAATTGGTTTTTGCAGAAATATGTTTATGGGTATCATAGCTAGTAAACTCTCAAGAGACAAAACCCTAGGAAGTTGCTTAGCTTAGGTTTAGTTTGGATTTTAATTTTTAGTTTTCTTAGTTTTTGTTTTTATTTTGTTCGAGCACTAGCAAAATCTAGGTTTGGGGTATTTCATGGGCATTTTTTATATCATATTTATAACCCTTAATTTAGATTTGTTAGCTTCTTGAATTATTTATTTTGGTTTAATTAGAGTTATTTTTGTGTTTTAGGTGAAGTAGCATGGAACTTAGAAATTAATCAAGGAAAGGAATGAAATTTGGTGTGAAAATGAGCAAATCACATGGGCCTTCAAAGATATTAAATATTTAAAGACCCAAGGGCAAGATCAAGTTTAAGCCCAAGTCTCATTATATCAGTCAAAACCCTAAGTTCAAATCCAAAGCAAAGGCAAATCAAGTCTAATTCAAGTCCATTTAAAGCAATAGAGTGAAGACGTGGACCAATAATCAAGTTGGCCTAATGTTGTTGAGTGAGAATTGGATTTCGTATTGCGTTCAAGTAAAGATGTACATTTTTTCAAGGGGTTCCAATTCCCCGTGTTCCCATCCCCATTTGGAGATTTTTTTTATAGAAAAAAATGGAGAAATTGGGGGGGAGGGGGGGATGAAAATAATTATAATATAATTTTTTAGTATCTTATTTTTATACTTTGAATCCCTAAGTATATATACATATTTACTCTTTTTACTGTATTAATGGATTTTATTTTGTATTTGTAATGGAATGTTTGTTTTTTTCGTTTAATTTGTAATTTTTAGTTAAATGGAAAAATGAGGAACCGAGAAAAACTGAAAAACGAGAAAAACGAGAAAAATGGGAAACTGGGGATGGGGATAAATATTCCTCCCCCAAAAATTCCCCATCCCCATTTTTCCCAAATGGGGAAATTGGGAGGGGGAGGGGGGGGGGGGGGGGGGGGGAATGGGGGAAGGGTATGAGAAGTAGGGATGGGGAAGAAGGGACCTATATCCATCCCCATTCCTCAAACCTGCATATCTACTTTTAAGTGACCTACTTGAAGAGATATAAAGGCATATCTTATACGCTGAATGGGAAGAGAGTTCTTAGAGGGGGCATTGGTGCGTGTGCAAGGCTGTGGAGAAGAGTTTCGATCCATATTCCAAGTTCTATTGCTATTTTAATTTTAATGTCTTTCTAATTTTCTTTGTACTATGTGAGCAAATATTTTCAAAATTTAACACAACAGCCATGCCACAGTTTCCAATCACCCTTTTGCTCGGGAAATGCCTTAAGACGAATTTCAGTTGTTTTCAAAGTGGTAAATGTGTCTTTTTAAGCCCAATTTGTGCTCTAGCCTCCTTGTAAAAACCTCTATTTTTGTGATTGGATTATTTCCTGACATACCACATTGGGGATGATTTTATAATGGGTAACTAAGGTTCCAATGGCAAGCTTCTAAGCATCTCAATGACTTCAAGAGTAAGTACAAGAGTGTAGTGTCATATATACACTTAGACTTTTAATTCTCTTCATGGAGTTAAAGTCTTGTGGCTTCTAGGTGAATTTGCACAAGCAAGTAAAGTCTTGCAACCAAAGGTTGGTTGGCAAGCATTGGTTGCCAAGAACCATTGTAAAAGGCCTATTGGGTGGATTTAGAGGTGTTCACACCAATATTAGTGGATCGTGGGATATCATTAGGATTGAACAAATAGTGGCGGGTGGTAGTATCCATAGCCTGAGGTTATCGAGAGTGAGAGTCCGTGTATCACTTGATGGTATAATATTCTTTTCATATAGTGGATTTTTATGGCTCAAATGGCCATCGTAGCTAGTTCCATGGTTTTTCCCATTTAGAGGGTTTCTACGTAAAAATCAAGTGTTCTTTACTTTCCACATCTTTACTTGATTTCTGTTATATGTTTGTGTTGTGTTAACTGTGATTAATATTGACTAATCAAAAAAGTTGGTAATCATCGATTAACAATCTATTCACTCCCCTCTAGATTTTTTAGACACACGTCTTTATTGTAATTTCACTCCTAACTCCTTCAAATTCCCCACTTTATGATTGCAAACTTATTCTCTTTTTTCCTTTTTCTTCCATCACTCTCTACCCTCTCTTTAGACCCTTACGTCACTAAGAATTTTTCCTCACCAAATTATAACCTTTTTCCATGCCCTTTTCATCATATCTACTCAATGAAGGAGACTAGAAAGATTGGAAAGATGCTTCAAGAGGGAGGATTCTCTACATGGGTTTTTTCTCAACCTCTCCTCTTAGTTTTTATCTTGTATTAGACATGAGAAGCTAAACCCTTTTATGTGATGTAATAATTCATGAACTGTGGGGTTTCTACCATAATCTTAGTATTTGATTGTTTAGTTTCATACAATATTTTTAATTCAATTGATTTCTTCTTGTATTAAGTAGATATTCCCTCTCTTGGTTCTTGGTTCTTGGTTGGTATCAATTTCTTTTGAGTTTTTAAAACTGGATTATACATCTTCTTGGATTGAGTAGATATTGTTGGGAATTATGTCCCAAAGCTTGTAATTTATAAATCTGAATGAAACATTAATAAAAGAAGTAGTTTATTCATTCTATAAATCTATCTCATACAATTATATCATGTGTACTTAACATCCAAAATTGTTGGATTTAATCTCAAATTGAGTATATGAGTGTCATATACAGAGGAATTCAATTTAAGATGAGCTATCTAAAAAGTTTATAGATATCAAATAGAGCTGGATACTTTATTTGTGGTTAATCTACAGCTGCGGTTCATTCTGTAATATACGGTGGTCTTAACATAAACTATTCATATGGTGAAATGGGAATTGAGGCACCTTATATGATGTGATCATATAGGACTGGGCTATGATCTATATGAATCTCTCACCAAGACCCGTTACATGATGAGATTCTTATATATTGATAAATGATGGCTATATATAGGTGATCTTAATTCTGAGTGTCTTATCGACTCCTTCAGGGTAGATCGTGGTTTTTGATATACATGGGTGTGATCGGAGTTACATTCCTTGTCAATAACTTCGTATGTTGGAATCAAGGTTTGACTTGTGGCTGGAAAGTTCTGTACACAATAGTGGAATCCACTTATTCTTGCGAGAAGTGGATAGTAGTTCCCTTAAGGGTTGATTCGGGGTTTGAACAATATGAGCACTTCCCTTCTTCCGTAAAGGAAGTTAGAATTTATTGTTCATTAGAGAATCAATGGTGCATAATGGAAAAGATATAATTAGAGGGGTATAACGAACTTTATGACCTAGCTCTAATTATGAACTACTTGTAGAGGATCATACCATATGAATTAGTTATATTAATGGACAACTGTAATTTCAACTTGTGTAATACATCTACAGTTGCGAGAGTGCAGTCTCAGGGTTTTAGTGGAATAACTCCGAGGTTAACAATCATTATTAATTAAAGAGTTTAATTATTTATTTTTAAGTATTATTGGAGCTCAAAACAGTGGGTCTATTAGGTCCCCGTGTTAGCCCTATTGATTAAAGATAAAAAAGTCACGGTTAATTAATTGGATTGCCCAATTAATTGAGTTACGAAAGTGACACGTATATATTTAAGGATTAATTGAACAATAGTATTATTTAATTAATATATTAATAATAAATTAATTAAATAATTAGATTATTTAATAAAATGAATCAATAATTATGAATTATGAATTGATTATTAAATGGAGGTTGCAGGTTCACATCATGACTGAGACAAAGATTAAAATCATTTTATTCTTTACTAAGTCTAGTATTTAAGTTTAAGTCAACTAGGGTTAAGTGGAAGTTAGATTCTTATTTTACCTAGGACACTTAAATACTAATATCTTTTTAATATTTGGAGATATATTTGTAAAAGATATGTATCTTGTTATTAAATATTGTCATATGTAAATTTTATTGGATGAACACGTCATCAAACAAAGAGGATAAATTGCCAGGTGGACATCCAAATAGGCATTCAGAAAATATCCTACAAGATAGTGCCGAAGAAGGGAAAACCCGAGTAAGCAGATGTTGAATGAAATCTACTCGGGATCAGTTAACGACATTCGGGACTGGTTAAATAACGCTTCCACTCGGGCTCAAACGGTGTTACTCGGGACCAGCAGGTATTGCTCTTACTCGGGATAAATATGAAGAAAACCGAATAAGAAGCTTAGTGCTTAGTTCACACGGATTAGGTCATTAAATACACGAAGATATCCATCAGAAAGGAATCCCAAAGAGAACAGAATACTGAGCTGGAAGAGTTGACAATCAGGCAACAACTTTATTTCTTTAAAAAGACTACGTTCTTATATAAGGAAACAAGTCCAAATTGGACTGCACTACTAGAATCCCCTTTGACTTCAATACAAGACTCCGAAACAGGAAAGAAGATAATCAGCCTCAAGCAAGTAAATAATTGTAATTAAATACAATGATTCATTACTTGTCCAAGGCAGATTAGGGCTCTATAAACATATAAATAAACTCATAATCTCGCTAAAGAAGAGATAGACAACAAGCAATAGAAAAATACAGAGAGAAGAAAGAGAGATCGAGATCTTGTAAACATCATATTTTCATAGTGGATTTTGACTTGGTTGATCCTTCAACCACCCGTGGACGTTTCTCCGGTCATCGGAGTTTTACCACGTAAATCTTGTGTCTTGATTACTTTCTCTAATCTCTTTATCTTTTGAATTGATAGCCGAAATCCAATTCTTGTTGGCTTTTCTGATACAATCCAGAAATCAACGTTAACAATTGTCGCTAGAAGGAGGGGGTTGAACCTTCGACTTGATCAGAAGCGATGACAGGAAGCAGAAGCAATTCCCGGGATGTCCAAAAAACTCCGGATAACTTTCATGTTGGCAGTACCTCACGGGATCTCATTGCAACAACAGAAAACCAACCTATATTCCTGGCGGGTATCCAGCAAGTTCCTCCAACCAGTGGAGATCTGACTCAGCATTTTCAGTAAGCGTTGCAACAACTGGTGGCAGACGCAGCAAAGGAAGGAGTTGATCTACTGGCCACAGAAGCACCAACTTCTAACCTCCCACCTGCAAGGCTTCGTTCGGTGGTAGTAGGGTCAGAAATAAATACACCAGGATGCGGAAGGAACCTTACCTAATTAAACAGGCTGGACGTGAAACACTTGAAGAGGAACAACCAAGCCAGAAGCAGGACCAGGATCAGACAGTCCGTACTAGACACCGCAAACATGACTGGTACCAGGATCAGTCATAATCAGAAGACAGCGATCGGCACTATCGCAAGCGTTACCACGGAGTCATACGTGAAGCCAGGTATCAGAGTAAAGAACCAGAAAGAGGAATGACAATCACCCAACGGTTCGACCATCGGGGAAGTCCGGTGGGAGATAGAGACGTTGTAATCCAGAGCCTAACTCGAGAGGTCGAGAGCAACAGACGTCAAATGGACGCACTGGTCAGGCGTTATGGGTATAATGATTTATCTGATGACGACTCTGATAGTCCGTTCATCAGGGAAATCTTACAGACCCCATTCCCAGAAAGGTTTAGGATGCCACACGTAAAACAATTCAAGAAGGACACATATCCAAAGGAGCACGTGAGACGCTATGAAAGTGCTATGGCTCAGTATGCCCACAACGATCCTTTGCTATGTCTCAACTTTCCATAAACTCTGGGAGATATGGGTTCAAGGTGGTTCGGGAGGTTGCCCCCAGCAAGCATAAAATTTTTTAGTGAACTGAGCAGGAGCTTCTCAAGGCAATTCCTGAGTAATGTTCACAGGAAAAAGTCAGTGGCTCACCTTGCTCAAATAAAACAAGGGAAAGATGATCACTGAAGAAATACCTGGGGAGATTCGGCCAAGCGGTATCAGAAATTGGCAGTGTAAACGATGAAGTAATAATTGCTGCATTCATCAATAACTTGCAGAATGGACGACTATATTTTGATTTAAGAAGATCCCGACTGACCAAATATGCAGACATGATGGATATGGCAGGTGGATATGCACTGGCCGAGGAAAAAGAGCTAGCCACAGGAGGATGTTACATGCATGGGGGAAAGCCCGAACAGAAGGACGCCGAGTCCAAGGTGCAGAACCAGAAGGGAAAACAGAAAGGAAATGGCAAGGAAAAGAACAAAGACGGGGGTAATGGGCGTAATTTCGAACAGACCACAGGCAAAAATCGAGGCAGATACACCAACTACACCCTTCTTCGAAAAAAACAGGAGGAAATCCTGGCCATTCTGGAAACAAAAAATATGGTACAAGAGCCACGCCGTCAATCTCAGTTTTCTCGGCGAGACACAACCAAATACTGCAGGTTCCACAAGGAAACTGGTCATGAGACTTCCAAATGTTATCAGCTCAGAGATTACATAGAAACCCTCATTCGGGAAGGGCATCTGCAGGATATGATCTTGAAAAAGGATGAACAATCAAAAGCAAAGAAGAGATCAGGGCCGATCACAGCTCTGGTCGAAGTCAAAAGGCCATCCTAGAGGCCAATCAAGTAATACATACGATCTTTGGAGGACCATCCACTGGAAAAAAGTAACCGAGAGCGAACCCAGGAAATCAGAGAAACAGTAGAAGCAAGAAAAAACTTTGATATAAACTCGGTCGAGCCAGACCCGAAGAGGGTAAAAGAAGGATGGGACCCAATAACGTTCACAGAAACAGAAGCATATGGCGTATATGTTCAGCCAAATGACACCCTGGTGATAAGTGCCCGGATTGGTCACCGGGAAGTCAGGAGAATCCTGATAGATAATGGAAGCTCGATAAACATTCTCAATATAGCCATTTACGATCAACTTAGGTTAGACCGAAAGGACCTACAACCCTTTCATATCCCACTTAGGGGATTCGGGGGAGTTGAAGTCAGGTAACTCAGGACGGTAAAGATACCCGTGAAGATTGGAGTAGCACCTTGCCAGAGAACCGTATTGCTCTACTTTGTGGTAGTAGACTTAAACAATTGGCCATATAATGCACTATTGGGACGACCATTCCTGAATAAAACTAAGGCCGTAACAGCCACTTATGCCTTAATGATGAAATTCCCGACTGAACAGGGGGTCGGGGTAGTTAAAGGATCTCAGGAGATGGCCAGAAGAGCTAACCTGTCAGTATACAAGGACAAGAATGAACATGTTTTCACTATAACACAGCCGAGTCAGAACAAAAAGCCCTTATCATTCGAGTTCTATCCAAGAGAAGAACCGTATGAATCTAAAAATGAACCGATTGAAGAAATCACCCTGAAAGAAGATGAACCGGACAAAAAGATCAAGGTCGGGGCCAATCAGGAAGGAAGAGTCAAACAAAGCCTCATTGACCTACTTAAAGAATACATGGATGTGTTCGCTTGGAGTCATGAAGACATGGTCGGGATAGATGCCTGAATAATATTCCACCATCTCATAGGAGACCCAAATGCAAAACCAATGATACAAAAGAGAAGATCATTCAACCTTGAAAGAAGTCAGGCGATCAAACAGGAAGTAGAGAAGCTATTCGTTATAGGATCAATTAGAGAGGTCAATTACCCTCAATGGGTGGCTAATTTAGTCCTCGTCCAAAAGAAGAATGGACAGTGGAGGATGTGCGTAGATTTCACAGATCTGAACAATGTATGCCCAAAAGATAGTTTTCCACTTCTAAGGATAGATCAGTTAGTGGATGCTACATCAGGCTATGAGCTACTCAGTTTCATGGATGCTTGCTCGTGGTATAACCAGATCAGGATGGACAAGGCTGATGAAGAAAAAACAGCATTCATAACTGATTAGAGTTTGTACTGCTATACTGTGATGCCTTTTGGACTAAAAAATACAGAAGCAACTTACCAAAGGTCGGTCAAAAAAATCTTTTCACGAAAAATAGGAAGGAACATGGAAGTATACATTGATGACATACTGACCAAGAGCATCACAACAGACAAACATACTTCAGATCTGCGGGAAACATTTGATGTTTTGAGAAGATACCAAATGAAGCTGAATCCAAACAAGTGTTTATTCGGGGTTCCTTCAGGAAGATTCTTGGGATTTCAAGTCCATCAAAGAGGAAACGAAGTCAACCCCTAGAAGATCCAGGCCCTGCAGAAAATGACTTCACCGAGGACACTCAAAGAAGTACAGCGCCTAACAGGATGTCTGGCTTCCCTAGGAAGATTCATCTCAAAAGCCACAGACAGATGTGCACCCTTTTTCAAAGTAATTAGAAAAGGAAAAGGTCTGGAATGGAATGAAGAGTGTGAGCATGCATTCTTAAAAATTAAAGAATACTTAGGACAGACTCCCATCCTCTCGAAACCACAGATTGGGGAGACACTCCAACTGTACTTGTCAATTACAGAACTGCCAGCAAGCTCAATTCTAGTCAGAACAGAAGACGGAGTACAAAAGCCAGTATACTACACCAACAAGGCACTTCTACCAGCTGAGACTAGATATTCACAGGCAGAAAAGATGGCCCTGGCACTAGTTTCGGCAACAAGGAAGCTAAGACCATACTTTCAGGCTCATACAATCCAGGTTCTCACCAATTGCCCATTGAAGCAGATTTTACAGAAACCAGAGATTTCAGGGAGATTGACCAAATGGGCAATTGAGCTAAGTGAATTTGATATCCACTACATCCCTAGGACATCTCTTAAAAGGAAAGCAGTGACAGATTTTATAGCAGAGTTCATAGAACCGAACTATGAAGCAAAAAAGATGTTGGGAATTTTTTTATATATGGAAACTGTATGTTGATGGCTCTTCAAACACTCATGGCAGCGAGGCAGGGATTGTAGTACACATTCTAGAAGGAGACGATGTCGAGTGTGCCATGAGGTTCGATTTCAATGCAACCAACAATCAAGCCGAGTACGAGGCTCTACTAGCTGAGCTTTGAGTCTGCATAGCTCTCGGGGCAGATGAGGTTGAGATATTCAGTGATTCACAGGTAGTTGTCAACCAAGTTTCTGACGAGTACCAAGCAAAGGATGAAGGCATGATAATCTACCGTGACATTGCGAAATAGCTCCTCTAGAAATTTAAAGAATATAAGATTACCCAGATCCCTAGGGAGGAGAATGAAAAGGTAGACACATTATCCAAGCTAGCGTCAGCAACAACCACATTTAGGCCAAAAACTATTCCAGTCGCACATCTCCTTAATCCAAGCACAGCTGAACCAAGAAACTTGGAAATTTCAGAAATCCGAACATCGCCAGACGGTTGGATAACTCAGCTAAAAAGGTTCCTAGAAGAAGGCGTGCTTTCAGAAGATCCCTTACAAGCAAAACACATCATGTATAGATCAGCCAGGTACACGTTGGTTGGAGGAGAACTATACAGAATGGGGTATTCCCTAACACTCCAAATATGTGTACCAGAGGAAGATGCATATCAGATATTATAGGAAATCCATGGAGGAGTTTGCGGAAACCACACTGGGGGTAAAAGTTTGGCACACAAGGTACTCAGGCAAGGCTATTATTGGCCTACTCGATTCTCAGATGCACAACAGTGTTCAGAAAGTTGCAATACTTTCCAAAGGATTGCTAATGACATCCGACAGCCCCCTGAGCAGCTCAGAAACCTCACGTCCCCATGGCCATTTGCCATGTGGGGTTTGGATTTAATCGGCCCAATGCCAGCCGGGACAGGGGGTAGAGCAAAACATGCAATAGTAGCCGTCGACTATTTCACGAAGTGGTAGAAGCTGAAGCATTAGCGCACATCACAGAAGCAAACACCACAAATTTCATGAAAAAGAATATACTCTATAGGTTTGGAGTCCTAAACACTATAATCACTGACAACGACACAAAGTTCGATAACCTGAAATTCAGACAATTGTGCAAAGAGTACTAGATTTCAATTACTATGCCACACCTGCCCACACTAAGACAAATGGGCAGGTGGAAGCAGTGAACAAAATCATCAAGCACACAATCAAAGCAAAGCTAGATGCCAAGAAAGGAAGTTGGGTTGAAAAGCTTCCCGAAGTGTTATGGGCGTATCGGACAACAACAAGAACTTCAATAGGAGAAACTCCATTCACTTTAGCGTTTGGAACAGAAGATGTTATTCCTATAGAAACATCATATACGTCACCCCGGGTCAGGCTATACGATGAAGAGCAGAACGTTGATATGCTATTACAAAGTCTAGATGAATTAGAAGAGAAAAGAGAGAAATTCCGAATACGAAATATGGCATATCAGTAAAGGGTAGCTCGCCACTACAACTCACGTTCGGGTCAGAAAATTCCAGCTAGGAGACTGGGTACTCAGAAATGTGTCATTGAACACAAAAAATAAAGCTGCAGGTTCCCTGGCTGACAAATGGGAACTACCGTATAAAGTTGAAGGAATAGCTGGCCATGGGGCATATTGAATTGCACGACCTAATGGAGGGGTTTTACCCCGACCATGCAATACCCAATATCTGAAGATTTTCTATCCTTAAATTAATTTTTGTTCTTTTTTCTAGCCAGGACAATGTTAGTTAGGATAAATATTAACTAGAATTTATAACTTTATTGATTTTGAAGTTATGAATAAAAAATCAAACTCTGGATTCTCGAAAGAAAAGCATCTAACTCGGGATTTCCAAAAGAAAGCATATGATAATAAGAACATATAGAAGACAAGCATGATAATAAGAACATGCAAATAGAATACTTGGGACCATTAAATCCCGAATAGGCGGAGACGCTCGAAGGAGCATGCCAGCTGAGCAATGTCAAAATGACCTTCGTAAAAAGGCAAACCCGATGCACCAGCTCGGGACGCTATTGGGAAATTTTTTGGTGAAATGCGTAGCTGTGTTAAGCAATTCAAAAAGCTTAACGATTCGGCAAACCCTTACACATAAAAACTGGGGAGACGTCCTTGGTAATGTATAAGGACTCAAACATATGATCATGGTGAGCCTTGATATAATGTTCGGGTAGCAAACCGAGTATGAAACACAAGTATAAATTTACCTGTTTTAAGATGACTCGGTTAATAATAAAGAGCCAGTTTAATAAGATACTTGGCAATTAAAGTTATTCGGGTAACTACCGGTTTAATAAGATACTCGGTTAAGTTATCCGAACATTGAAGAGCCAGTTTAATGAGATACTTGGCAATTAAAGTTATTTGGGTAACTACCGGTTTAATAAGATACTCGGCTAAGTTACCCGAACATCAAAAAACCAGTTTAATAAGATACTTGGCAATTAAAGTTATTCGGGTGACAACCGGTTTAATAAGATACTCGGTGAAGTTACCCGAACACCAAAGTTGGCCAGTTTAATAAGATACTTGGCATGAAGATTACAAGAGCCAATTTATTAAGATACTTGGCATTATTCGGGTGACAACCGGTTTATTAAGATACTTGGTGAAGTTACGCGAACATCAGAGTTAGCCAGTTTAATAAGATACTCGGTTAATTAGGCGAAACATCAGTTAGCCAGTTTAATAAGATACTCAGCAACCATAGGAAAGTTGGAATTTCTCGAGCAATGGAATCAAAACACCAGATTCAGAAAAGCTACTCGGAATTTTATTAATCTTTTAAAAAGAATTATTACAGTTCTTTTCAAAGAATTAAAAAGACTACAAAAATCTGATCTACAAAAATCAGGATTGTGAGGGTTTGGAACCCTTACCAATACTCGGGTCTAGCATCATTTCGTATTTTCAGAGCAGAATTTCGTTAGAAGGCCAAACAATTGTGTCGATTGAGTCATCCATCCATTGGCTGTAATCTTCTCCTGGAATAGGCCCGATATCAGGCTCCACACCCTTCACGACCGACTCTTGACTGGCATAGAATGTCGAGAGAGAGTGTTCGGATGGAATCTCTAAATGCATAGGATGAGGCTCTTTGCCTCCGCTACGGCAGTAAGCTCTCCATTCCTTCATCTGAGTTTGAAGAGACTCTAAGGACCGATCCACATGATGTTTGATTGACAACTCCTAATTGGTCCGGGCCTTCTCAGTTGCCCGATTCTTGACTTTAAAGAATTCTCCAACTGAAACCAGCCCTCGTTGAAACTCCGGAAAGAGAAGAGCATCGTAGGCAAGAGATCTCTTGAAACGATCTACCCTTGTACTTCAAGTTCCATCCTGGCCTCTCGGGATAAGGATTTGATTGTCAATGCTTGGCGCTCCAGATCTTCAATTTTCTATTCATACGCTGACTTAGACTGCTCCGCTTCCTGCTCGGCCTTGAGCATAGATTCCTGGACAGAAGACAATAAGTTCTGAAGTGATGTTGCTTTCTTTTCTACCGAAGAAGCTCTTTCCTTGGCCTCTATTTGCTTTGCCAGACAGTGGTCGATAAAAATTTCAGCAGAACCAACCTCCTGTTAGTAAGCCGTTTCGGCTATCCTCACTTTCCTTTAGCTGAGTCTCCGGACGCCTTATTCGATCAGCTTGATGTAGTTACGTCTGAACTAGCTCAGCAAATTCGGCCACCATCTGCAAAGGAATACAATTAGAAATCTGGCAAACAAGCAAAAAATTAAAGGAGTTGGGGGTAGCTTACATAAGATACCCGATTAAAAACATTTTGAAGACGTTCGGTCAGGGAGCCATCCCGAAAACTACTCCAATGGTCTTCCCGAATGAAAGCTCGACCAGATGACATCTCCCGCAACATATCCTAGAGAGAAGGATGTGAAGGAACCTCCGAGGGTTCAACCCTTAGATTTTCAACCTCAGGAGGAGGGGAACCCTTGTTCGGCTCCGAAACCCCCACATCCACCGATACTCCAACATCAGCACTCGGGTAAGCCTCAGCCACAATATCTTCATCGTTGGAGTCGATGAAAGTGACCACCTGAGGAACCTTGAGGGGACGAGTTGAAGAGCTGATTGCCTTCCGTTTCTCACCTAGAAAACTGTGGAAACTGAGATCAGCTGCGAGATCCTCTGGAGTATCATCTCAGAAGGATTCAAAAAATTCGGGACCTATAGGTACCTGTCCCATGGAAGAATCACCTCCGTCACCGGTGTCAGGCTGCTCGACAGGTTCCCCATCGACACCTTCACTCTGCCTTTGCCGATCGACAGGTAGCTGAGTATTGATCGGGCCACTCAGACCGCTAGTCTCCCTAACCATAGGTTGAAAAATGTCCTCCGGGACGTCTTCGGGAATCTGCTCCTCATCGACATCAGTCTTTTCATCAGACTCAGGCGGGGCGATGCCTTCGCCACCTTGACGAGCTGCCTCTTTCCGACTCGCCTAAATAATTGACTTCACTTGGCGAGCCTGAAGATCGCAGACGACGTATGTATCAAACACTTGAAGAAAAAAGGAACCATGTCAGAATGCAAAACAAAATCTGTAACAATAAGGAAGAGGTTGCAAAAATCACTTACATCACCTACGTTAGCCCGAAATCTTTTTGAAGAAGCCGAACTCAATCATCTTCGGTTCAACGAAGAGATAAGTCTTGCTCATTTTTACCAAAGTGCGAACCGCTGCCTGAGCAATTCTGGTCGGCTCCACATCACTATACTCGATTTGCTTCTTATTCCACAACTCGGGGGAACAGAAGAAGCGAGGGACTTTCAACACTGTACGAGTACCCCCAGCCGAAACTGTAACTTCGAGCCCGAGACCCCTTCTGGCGAAAAACCAACTGTTCTTCCAGAACTTGTTGGATGTAGGAAATCCCTATATAAAACCTCTCTTTTTTGGGGTCATCAGAGGTATCAGCTCCCCGACTCACTTTTGTCCCTTTAGGGACCCAACAATCCTTGGAATTGGACATAAGGAAGTAGGTCCCCGACTTGCCCGCTTGCCTCAGCATAAAAAGTGCCTGGTTTCATTTGGGGATGACGGCAATAAGTTCATACGGCTGTACATATTCCATAGACACATCAAAATCTTGTAGATATTTGGGGCTAGCTGTGCCGGAGCGATCCCTGCCTCAGCCATAAACTAGGTAATAAAAGGTAGAAGGGGAAGAGTGACGCCGCAGCAAAGCATGGATCCGTAGATTGCCACCATACCCGGGGGTGGGTTCCAAACAGCTTTATCACCCGCTGGAATCAGAGTGACCGAGTTGGGCAAATGGAATCAGGAGCGATACTTTCCAATCTCATTAGCCCTGACCACATTCGGCTCCGAGTCATACCCACTCGGGCGATCAGCAGAGAAAGAAAGACGAGACCCGCTGAACTCCTCTTCAACATCATTTTCGTTGACAATCTGCTCTCTGATCAAAATATTGCCCGAGTTGTGCTTACGGACTTCGTTTCTGCTTTGATGTTTTCCCATTCTTTGAAAGGGTATCCTGTGATCAGAAATATCAGAATCAGAACTAGATGAAGAACTCGATACAGGGCTGAAAGTGACATCAGGGTGAAGCCCAGAAACATGAACCTCCACTAAAAATGGAGGTTCATCTACAGGGATATCCCTCAGTAATCGTCTAATACAAGAAACTAACTTTAACTCCCCACTTTCTAATGCGTCGAGAGCGACATTAAAAAGACGATGACGGGAAGATGGATCCATAGGAATTTAACATCAAATAAAGAATTGATAAGATCTTCAACAAAGAGTCATAACTATCTGTAAAAAAAACTTAATTAGAGAAAAGTTCTTTTTGCTGCAAATTTTTCCATATGAACCAACACAACCTAAATCGAAGAATTTAAAGAGGAAACGACACGAAACCCTAGGTTTTTAAGGTGGGAAATAACGATGACGAGGATCGATGACGTAGGCGGCGCATGGGAAGACGCATATGTCATTTCTCATAAATAATATCGAAAAATGAAGAGGCAAGAGACACGTGTCATAAGGAGAACTGGCTTTCGCCGTCAGAACTCCAAAACGCCACCATCATTAGAGATCTAACGTAAGGAGGCAAATCGAATTTGCAGGGTCGCCATTAAAACACGTCATTATGACAAGATATTTACTCGTACACTGAAAAGATATTGATAACTAATTAAAATACTTTTGCCCGAACAAACCTTGTTCAACAAAAATATTTTAAGGGGGTATTGTCATATGTAAATTTTATCATATGAACACGACATCAAACAAATAGGATAAATTGTCACGTGGACATCCAAATAGACATTCAGAAAATATCCTACAAAATAGTGCCGAAGAAGAGAAAACCCGAGTAAGCAGATGTTGAATGAAACCTACTCGGGAGCAGTTAATGACACCCGGGACTGGTTAAATAAGGCTTCCACTCGGGCTCAAACGGTGCTACTCGGGACCAGTAGGTATTGCTCTTACTTGGGATAAATATGAAGAAAACTGAATAAGAAACTTAGTGCTTAGTTCACACGGATTAGGTCATTAAATACACGAAGATATCCATCAGGAAGGATTCCCAAAGAGAACAGAATACTGAGCTGGAAGAGTTCCCAATCAGGCAACAACTTTATTTCTTTAAAAAGACTACGTTCTTATATAAGGAAACAAGTCCAAATTGGAATGCACTACTAGAATCCCATTCGACTTCAATACAAGACTCCGAAACAGGAAAGAAGACAATCAGCCTCAAGCAAGATTTTGGGCTGGATTTTATTTTATTTTAATTTTTTATGCCTTGAGCCTCCAATGAGTGTTAGAGTAACACTTAGGCTTTAGGTTTGATTCATGAGATGGATCAGAAAATAAAAAAAAGAATATTTAATCAAGTTGGACTTGGTTAAAAACCCAAAATAAGAAGAACCCAAAAGACTTGAAGAATATTGGAATTACTTGAAGATCAAAGAATTCCTTAGATAATTTTTGTAATTAGAATTTATTTTAAGGTTAAATAACCCATTGTATTCGATCAACTCATTTATTTTTTTCTTTTGAGATGATTAAAGCATTGTCGTGCACATACATGTCATTTAGATTAGGTGTGCATACACATATATAAATATATAGTTTGATATATCATGCACGCGTAATAGCCATTAGTAATTATGTGTTTTATTTTGTTTTAATTTGATTAAAAATTTAGTATAATTCATATAATTGGCTATTAAATAATGATATTAGTTTTTTTTAAGTAAAAACTTGATAATTCTCATTAATAATTAGTTTATTAATTAAATCGTTTAATTAGTTAGATTAGTTATGCCCTTCACTTAATATTAGGTTTAATTAGATTAAAGTCCTAATATAATTGGACCTAATAATATCATTAGTTTTAATAATTAAAACTTGGTAAATCACATTAAATAATTCTAGTCCTAGTAAAAATGTTTACATAGATTAGAATTTTGAACAATGAACTAGATTTTTAATTAGAATAGTTCATTTGTTATTAGAATAGGATTCTAATAATTTGTTATATATATGCCATAGACATTTAGATTGAAATTAGCCGTTTAATCTTAGTAAGATCTAGGAGCATTAGTAATTGAAAACTCTAATTCTAAAATAGTGAGTTGGAGAGGGATATAAGACATTATATCTCATAGTCTCCATCATTAGTTCAACACAGTGAGATGCAAATGAGACCTCGAGACAACTTTGCCTTCGTCCTCCCTAAGGAGGGTATCCATGAGAATCAATACTAAGGTTGACTTCCTAACAGATTATAGGACTTTTGAGTGTATTTTGGGATTGACCGACTCTATGCAGCAATTCTCAAGTTAAACTTAAGAGATTTGAAATGGTGAGTTACACTCACAAGGTTTTAATTAAATTGGTTAATTATAAACCTGATTGAATTAAACGATGGTTGAATGATAGAGGAATAAGAGTTATTTTGGTATATCATTTAATTAAAAATATCTCAATCCAACATGTAAGAATTTGACCGACCCTAAGGTGGCACTTGCTTGTGGTTTGTTGGATTGTCGTAGTGTAGAAACAATTTTTAGGAATTTTCTTGTTCATTAAATATGTTCATGCATCATGTTTAATTTTATGCCAAACATTGATATTTGAATTAAATGTATGGTTGAATGAATTCTTTTTTTATGTTTTTTCAGCAATGTTTTCTGCACTATTACAAATCCTTGCTAATGACAAACTAATCGGAGAAAATTAAACAAAATGGAAACATAACATTAATACAATCTTGGTCACCAAAGACTTAAAGTTTGTGCTTACAAAGTAGTGTCCTCCACAGCCTGCTGCTAATACCACACAAAATGTTTGTGAGACATACCAAAATTGGGTCTCAGCTGATGAGAAGGCCCGAACTTATCTATTATCTAGTATGATAGATCTGCTTGTCATAAAGCACGAGGCAATCCCTATAACATTCAAAATCATGGGTTATTACAGGCTATGTTCGGACATCCATCTGAACAAAAACGACACGAAGCTATTCGTTCCGTAATGATTGCTAGGATGAATGAGGGTTCATCAGTCTGGGAACATGTTTTGGGCATGATGTCTCACTTTAACACAGTTGAGGTCAATGGTGAGGCCATTGTTAAACCTAGCCAGGTGAGCATCATACTGACAACTCTTTCAAAGAGTTTTGATCAGTTCAAAAGCAACTATGGGATGAACAAATTGAGATTCAGTCTAACTCAGTTGCATAATGAACTCAGTTGCTTAATGAGCTCACTACCTTTGAGTCCATGACTAAGGACTACAAAGGAAAGACTGGTGAAGCAAATGTTGCTGAACTATCTTCCTTTAGATCTAAGAAACGGAAAAGGTCTGCTGGCAAGGCTAAGAGTAAGCCTAAACCCAAGAAAGCCCAAAGCAAGAAGAAGGGCAACTCCACCGACAAGGATAAAGGAAAAGGAAAATATTTCCATTGCAACAAAGTCGATCACTAGAAAAGGAATTGTCCTTAATATCTAGTGGAGGTTGCCAAGAACAAAAAGGTAAAAGGTAAATATGATTTACATGTTAATGAATCATGTTTAGTGGAAGTTGATTCTTCACATTGGATAGTTGATTTAGGGGTCACTAACCATGTTTGCTCTTCCTTGCAGTAGACTGATTCTTAAACAGAGCTTGAGGTGGGAGCCATCTCAATACGTGTTGGGTCAGGGGATGTCAGCAAGAGTGGTGAGAGTAGTTAGACTCCAGTTTGAAAATTGTTTTCTTATTTTGAAATCTGTTTATTTTATTATTGGATTCATAAAGAATTTGATTTCTATGTCCAAAATGTTGGAACAATTATGTTCTATTTCTTTTCATAATAAGTCAGTAATTATTTTTCGAAATGGTTTAAATATTTGTTCAAGTTTAAATGAAAACAACTTGTATGTTTTAAGACCGTTAATTCATACATATATGCTCAATGCTAAATTATTTAAAGTTGAAAAACCTAAAACAAACCGACAAAAAAATTCTCTAAATAATAAAACGTATCTATGGCATCTAAGACTTTGCCATATTAACCTTAACAGAATAAACAGAGTAGTTAAAAGCGAGTCTTTAAGCAAGTTAAAGGTTGACACCTTGCCTATTGTGAATCCTGTTTAGAAGGCAAAATGACCAAGACACCTTTTACTGGAAAAATACTTAGAGCTACACAATCACGAGAGCTTATACATTTAGACGTTTGTAGACCGATGGATATTAAAGCAAGGGGTGGTTATGAATATTATGTCACCTTTATAGGTGACTACTCTAGATACAGATATGTCTACCTTACACAATGGAAGTCGAAAACTTTTGTAAAGTTTAAAGAATTCCGAGCTAAGTTGAGAACTAATTAGGCAAGACTATCAAGGCTCTACGATCGAATCAAGTGTGTATCTTGACCAAGTGTTTAAAGACTATTTGGTTGAGCATGTGATTGTATCCTAACTTACAGCTCCTGGAACACTACAATAGAATGGTGTTGCAGAGAGGAGAAATTGAACCCTGATGGAAATGGTGAGATCTATGATTAGTTTCTCATCATTACCATACTTCTTTTGAGGATATGTACTACAAACAACGACCTTCATTTTTATTGTATTCCTATCCAAATCTATTTATGAGACTCCCCTAGAGTTATTGAATGGTAGTAAAACTAGTTTACGATATTTTTGCATATGGGGGTGTCCAGTACATGCACTGAAGAACAGAATTGGAAAGCTGGATCCTAAGTCTATGGTCTACTGTTTGTAGGTTATTCCAAGGAGACTAGAGGTGGATACTTTTATAGTCCTGAGGAAAACAAAGTATTTGACAAATACAACGTTTCTTGAGGATAATTATATGCGTAATCATGAACCTTGAAGCAAAATTGTGTTAAAAGAGATAGAGCCAGATACAATTAGTGCTTAGTCAATAAGAGTTGTTGATCCATTAACATTTGATAGTCTGATGATTACTAGTCAGGATACACTGTCGCCTAGACGTAGCGAAAAGGTTGTACGATAACCGGAACGCTATTTGGATATTGGAGAGGGATAAGTTGTCGACTGTAATGATAGTGTGGATAATCCATTGACATTTAAGAATACAATGGAAGATTCTGACAAAGAGGAATGACTTAAAGCCATGAATCTCTAGACGAAGTTCATGTACTCCAACTCAGTCTGGGAACTTATCAACTTGTCGGATGGGATAAGTGGATCTACAAAAGAAAGAGATGAGTAGATGGAAGGTAGAGACTTTCAAGGTAAGGCTAGTGGCAAAAGGTTATATCCAAAAAGAGGGGGTCGATTTTGAAGAGACCTTCTCGCCAGTAGTCATGTTTAAGTATATTAGGATTCTCTTATCCATTACTGCCTAATTCGATTACGAAATTTGGTAAATGGACGTTAATACTGCCATTTTGAATAACAATCTTGATGAAAACATATATATGAACCAACCAGAGATTCGTGTCTATAGATCAAGAGTAAAAAGTTTACAAGTTGTAAAGGTACATTTATATACTAAAACAAATATCTAGATCTTGGAACATTATGTTTGATAATGCTATCAAAACCTACGGCTTCGAGCAAAACGTTGATAAGCCTTTTGTCTACAAGTGCATCATTGACATGAAAGTAGTTTCTTAGTCCTATACGTAGATGATTTCCTACTCATTGGGAATGACGTAGGGGTATTGTTGGAGGTAAAGGGTTGGTTGGCTAGACAATTTCAAATGAAAGATTTGGGAAAGGTGAGTTATGTTTTTGGGATCCAATTAATTAGGGATCGTAAGAACAAACTCTTAGCATTGTCTTAGACATCGTATATCGACAAGATACTTGTGCGATTTTCGATGCAGAAATCCAGGAAATATAATTTAACTTCTAAGCATGGAGTACACTTATCTAAGGAATAATGTCCTAAGACACCTTAAGAAATTGAGGATATGAGACATGTTCCCTATGTGTCTGCAATAGGCAGTCTTATGTATGCTATATTATGCACGTGATCTGACATCTGCTTCGCAGTGGGAGTAGCCAATAGGTTTCAGTCCAACCCAGGATTTGATCATTGGGTTGCTGTAAAGGTAATTCTCAAGTATCTTCGGAGAATGAGAAACTATATGCTAGTATTTTCTGGGTAGGATTTGATCCCGTTAGGATATACAGAATCTGATTTTCAGTCAGACAGAGATTCTATGAAATCCACGTCTGGATTAGTTTTCACCCTTCGTGGTGAAGCTATAGTATGAAAGAGTGTTAAGAAATCATGTATTGCTTACTCCACCATGGAAGACGAATACGTAACAGCTAGTGAAACAGCTAAAGAGGCTGTCTGGCTTCGTAAGTTCTTAACTGATCTGAAAGTTGTTCTAGATATGGATAAGCCAATCATACTTTATTGTGATAACAGTGGTGCTGTGACTAATTCCAAAGAACCAAGAAGCCACAAGAGAGGGAAGCATATATAGAGGAAATATCATCTCATCAGAGAGATAATGTAGAGGGGATGTGATCGTGACCAAGATAATGTCGCTAAAAATTCATGCTGATCCATTTATGAAGACCTTGATGGCTAAAGTGTTTGAAGGTCACCTAAAGGATCTAGGGTTATGAGATATGTCTCACCTGCTTTAGTGCATGTGAGGGATTGTTGGGATTTATGCTTTAGTGCTTGTAATTTGTAAATGTGAATGAAACATTAATAAAAGAAGTACTTTATTCATTCTATAAATCCGTCTCCTACATTTATATCATGTGTACTTAACATATAAGATTGTTGGACGTAATCTCTAACTGAGTATATGAGTGTCATATATAGAGGAATTCAGTTTGAGATGAGAAATCTAAAGAGTCCGTAGATAACAAATAGAGCTTGGTACTTTATTTGTGGTTAATCTATAGCTGCGACCCATTCCGAAATATATGTTAGTCTTAACCTAGACTATATATATGGTGATATGAGAATGAAGGCACCTTATATGATGTGATCATATAGGACTGAGCCATGATATATATGAAAAGGCTATATATGGGTGATCTTAATCCCGAGTGTCTTATTGACTTCTTCAGGTTAGATAATGGTTTTTGATATACCATGGGTGAGATTGAAGTTGCATTCCCGGTCAATAACTTCGTATGTTGGAATCATAGTTTGGCCAGTGACTGGGAAGGTCTGTACACAATAGTGGAATCCACTCATTCTTGTGGGAAGTAGATAGTAGTTCTATTAAAGGTTGATTCAGGGCTTGAACAATATGAACAATAAATCCTTCTTCTGTAAAGGAAGTTAGGATTTAATGTTTATTAGAGAATCAATGGTACTTAATGGAAAAGATATAATTAGATAAGTATAACATACTTTATAACCTAACTCTAATTATGAACTACTTATGGAGGATCATACCATATGAAATAGCCATATCGATGGACAACTGTAATTTCGGCTTGTGTAATACATCTACAGTTGCGAAAGTGCAACCTCGGGGTTTTAGTGAAATAACTCCGAGATTAATAATCATGAAATATTAATTAAATAATTTAATTATTTATTTCTAAGTATTATTGGAGCTCAAAACTGTGGGTCTATTAGGTCCCAATGTTAGTCCTATTGATTAAAGATAAAAAAAAAGTCACGGATAATTAATTGGATTGTCCAATTAATTGAGTTACGAAAGTGACACTTATATATTCTTAGATTAATTGAATAATAAGATTATTTAATTGATATATTATTAATTAATTAGATTATTTAATTAAATGAATTAATAATTTTGAATTATGAATTGATTATTAAATGGAAGTTGCAGGTTCAAATCTTGACTGAGACAAATATTAAAATCATTAGATTATTTTATTCTTTACTTAGTTTATTATTTAAGTTTAAGTCAACTATGGTTAAGTGGGAGTTAGATTCCTATTTTATATAGGACACTTAAATACTAATATCTTTTTAATATATGGAGATATATTTGAAAAAAATATGTATCTTGTTATTAAATATATATAGATACATTAACATAACTAGGATAAAGACTCAATTGTTATTTTTTTTTATTGAACAACATGCTTTATTAATAAGCAACAAGAACAAACAAAGCCAAGAGGCAAGATTCAAGGCAGCCAAGCAAGGCAAGCACGAAGGAAACCCAACAAAACAACTAAAAGCACCCCGAAAATCCTAACAATAAGAAACAGCCCAAACAGGAATCCTCCAAAACCAGCAAAAAACAACCATAAACAAACCACTAACAAAAAGAACACCCTTAGAAAAAGAAAAAAAAACTACTGAACTTTTAGCTCTCTCAAGCCTCTCAACTTCCTATTCCTATTTTCTTATAAGAAAATGTCTAGTCCTTATAATCCTAAAAATCTCCTCTTCAAGATTCTGTGGTAACTTGAAATCACTCTTGCGACTCCTAAACTTCATAACATGGCTCTTAACGGCTAGCCAAGAGGTCTTGTCTTGAGTAAGGGATGGGAGATTCAAATTGACTAAAACCTTCCCTTCCTTACTCTTTTCATTGCTTATACACTCACTAATTGTGTCATTGAACCAAAAGCATAAAGCAAACAAAAACAAAAAAAAACCCTAGAAGGTCTAGGTAAATTTTCGGAAAAAAAATATAATATATTTTTCCTTGTGGTGGCCGAACATAGCAAGAAGAAAAAAAGTTTTCTTCAAGCCTCTGCTTCCTCTTTAGTTCCTTGAAGATAGTGACGTGACTATACACAGTTATTAGATTGCAGGACATAACAATAAAGACTTGGTAGTTCGTAATCAGAATAAAGCTTGAAGAAACGAGGGAGTAGATCTTTAAGGGTCTAATCTAACACTCATTCTATATTCTTGTATATTGTATATGGTTTATACGTTGCATAAAAAAAATTTGAAACCCCGTTTTTACTGTGCAACGTAAATGTGGGAGTTAATGTTGTTATTCATGAATTATGGGTTTTTAACCATAATCTTAGTATTAGATTGTTTAGTTTCATTCAATGTTATCAATTCAGTTGATTACTTCTTGAATTAAGTAGATGTGCCTTCTCTTGGTTCTTGATTGGTATCAATTTCTTCTGAGTTTTTAAAACTGGATTATATATTTTCCTGGATTGAGTAGTCATGCCCTCTCTCAAGTTAAGCTAGATATCCACTTTTAAGGTGTTAAAACTAGTTAAATTAAATGGAATGGATGTGTAGTGAATATGACATTCCTATGCATTCAGGCTTCAATGGAAAGGGTTGGGTTATGAATATGACCTTCCCTACCTTACCTAACCATTAGAATCTACCTATGCTTTAAGAGGGACTCTTTCATAAACAAACCAAGTAGTTATGTGGTGGAGTGTTGATGTGATAAGAGTCTCTATCTCTCTATCCGACCAAGTAGATGCGAGTGAGAATTATTGATTCTAAATCACCCTAAAGGTAGATTAGCCCTAAATAATCAAATCGTCCTTAAAGGATTCATATGATTACCCATTATTCGTGTATGAATTGCATCAACTCCGTATTCACATCTCATATCTTATCCAACCATTTCACATTCTTGCTAATATAGTTGCATTTAGTATAATTTAGTTTAATTGCATCTTAGTGTTAATCTTAATGTTAGATTTTCAAACTCAACCATTCAAACTTTACTTTTATGCATTGTAGTATTATTAATCCTAATCTAGTCATTACTACCTTTGATCCCTGTGGACAATACCTTAGCTTATCGTTATACTTGTTTGGAGCAATTTCAAGCACATAGCTAAGGTATTTTATAAATTTCTTTGACGGGCATTTTTTTTCTAATGACAAAAATGACCACGTTAATTCTATGTTGCATATGTTTGCACTGGCATACATTTGATCACCTTAAGAAGTTCTTGTAAAAGGCATGAAGTCTTGGCTAGGCTCGGGATGATCCTAATAGTCAAGCAAAGAGCTCTTAGCTAGGATCAAGATGATCTAGAAAGTTAAGTAAGAAGTCATGTCTACCATTGGGATCCGGATAGTCAAGCAAGATAACTTTCTAAAGACATGATATGTATTTTGGATAAAAAGTTTGCTATATCTTTCATTAGAAGGCCCGAGGGTTTGGTAGAAGTTATGTTCAATAGAGAGTGTATCATGTTAATTGGTCACTTTTGAGGGTGAGCTTTTATCATCTAGTGGATGATAGTTGGCTGGTGGTTATGGTATCAACCCTTTGATGTTTATTTTTCGGAGGTTTTACCACGTAAAAATAATGAGTCAAAAGTCTTTATCCCTAACTCTTTATTTTTGTATGTATGTTTGGTTATATCTTGTTTGGACTATTATTTCTTCATTTTTTTGAAAACAAATTTTTTGAATAGCTTATGATGCAAAAACTCGTTTGATCAAACATGTATATATATTGTATTTTGTAAATTGACTTATTTGTATATAGTTATTCGTTTTACTTGTACATGTGAATATTGATTATATATAGATACAAGTACCAATTAATAAATATTTAGATTGAATTCTTCACTTGTAAATTGTAAACTTTAATTGATATGCTCAAATTCAATATGCCTTTCCATAGTCTACTTGAGCTTGCATTTGCTATTATAATTTGATACAAAACAATGTAGAGGGACAAACTTTTGTTTGTTTCAAGGGTTTTAAAAAGGTGTAAAAAACCTATTCAGCTCCCTTGATTAGTTTTAGGCAAATTAACCGTATTTGTATTTGCAGTTGGTATCATAACGGGTCGTTAGAAGCAAATTAACGAGATTCAGGATATACTCACGATTAAGTGCAAAGCTTTGAAGCCATGATGCTACAAGAAGAGATAATGGTCGAAGGGGATTCAAATTCGAGACCTTCATTACTTAAAAATCATAACAATGGATTTTGAAAATTAAGGATGAAAGCCTATATATGCTCTATTGATGAGAATTCGTGGATGGTGGCACGCCTGAGCCGGTTCTACAAAACTGGACTAATGATGGGACGTGTGAGTGTTTTCACTCTTCGCAAGTGTACGAGTTGTTCAACTCGTATAGCGATTACAAGTAAGGGTTGTCGTTCCCACGAGTTCTATGTCGTCTTAGATAATATAAATAATATATACGTTAATTGCATGCAATGAAACGTAAATCAAGATTGTCACAAGGAACTAACCAATTGAATTAATTAGTGTACATTTAAGCTCAAGCATAGATAACATCAACTTATTTCATGGATAATAAGCACAAGTACACCAAATCCCAACAAGAAGTTTAGTTACACATTTGACAATAAACTAAAGGAAATAAGAGAGAACCCAATGTTCCTCTTGTTTTTCCCAAGCTCGAAATCCATGAGTAACCATGGTGATAGGTGATGAAATGATGGCTATGTGGTGTATTTGGCTAGAGGATGAGTGAGTCTCGATTTTTGTGAGGGAAATGGTGAAGATTTGGGTGAGAATGGAAGCTTGAACACCACCTAAAAGGTGACAAACGAGCTGTGGATGTGGACTGTCTTTGGAGTGTTTTAGGGTGAGATTTAGATGTGTGGAGATTCCGTTTTAAGACAACAAAAGTGTGTATTTATAGAGGGGAGCCTTAGGGCAAGAGTAGGGATGGTAAAATGGATTGGGTCCATAGGACCTTGTCTAGATCAATGTGTTTTGGATTGAGTATTTATCCGATTTATATCAATTATGAATCCAAATAGATTTTATCCGATCAAACCCACAATAACTGCAGGTCGGTTATGGTTTTTGACCGGTATAATTTGAACCAGTAAAATAACCACCCATATAGCCATATCTGTTTAAAAAAAAAGAAAAAGAAATAAGGTTTCTTGTCTTCTTTCAACGCCTCGCCTCCTTTCACAATTTCACTCATATCCAATTCTCGCCGCAGTCTCCATCCACGTCTCCATCCCACTCTCATCCCAATCTCGCCGTCGTCGACACATCACTGGCGAAGCATAAGAGAGACGACTATTTTTTAATCTCAACTATTTTCGAACCTCTTTGCATCTTCAACAGGCATGACTAGTTTCAAATCTTTTTATTTATTTATTTTGTGTTGATTCGTTTATGATGGGTGTTGTGATTTTCGTCTGAATCTGTTTTTGTTTTTGTGATTTTCGTGATTTTTGGATGATGGGTTTTGATGGGTTTGGTTTGGTTTGGTTAATCGAAAGAATACTAAGAAAAGAGTAATGCTTGTCAAAAGAATACTAAGGAAGTCAAATAAATTTATTCTTTATCTCTCTCTCGAACACTCATTTTTTCTTTTGTTCTCTTAAAAATTTATACTTTCTCTGGGTATGATTAATCATTTATTCTCTACCTGAGTCTCTGTCTCTCCTTTGTGCGGTGGTAGCCTTTTTTGGAGGTCTCATTTGATCAGTCTTTCTGTGAAAAGAAACGGAGTTTGGATTGTCTGGATCGAACGTGTTCAACATGTAGCGTTTCTAATTCTCTCTGTTTTAACCCAATGCACTGTTTTGGTCCTTTTTTTCTTTTTAATTTGATTAATCAGATATGTGAATAAGATTTGTGGTTCTAGTTCAGGTGTTTTGATTGAGGTGTTTGATTTTTCTCTTTTTTGGGGATTTCTTATATTTCCGTTAGAATAATTTTGTGCAGACATTGGACTCTTTGGTGGTCATTTATTGATAAAACATGCTTCAATTAAGACTTGTTTTGTTTGTTTGTTTGTTGAAAGCTGTTTATTATTTATAGTTTCTTCAATTTATATGGTTTTTGTTCATAAATGAAATTGCTTGTCAATAAGAGATGGAGAAACTGGCAGGGGTTTAAGATTGTTATTGATTATAATTGAGTGTCTAATTAACTATTGTAGTTTCTTTTTCTGGGTGGAAGATCTTTTGATTGCTCATTTTCCTTCTAATTGTAGTTTCATCAAGTGGATTTCATGTTTAATTCCGATGGAATTAAATGATGTGTCAAATGATGTGTTAGGTAGCTATACATGACTAGTTTCGAAGGAAGTAAGTAAATGTTTCTACGAGTGGTGGTAATATTGAAGTTGAAGATGTTGAGCCAAGTAGTGCTTCAGGTGGCTCTAAACGGAAAAGCCAAACATCATTTGTTTGGAATTACATGATTAGGGTTGATGTTAATGGTGTTATGATGGCCAAATGTAATTTTTGTGAAAAGTTGTTAAATGCTACTAAAGGGATATCAAGTTTAAGGAAGCATGTGTTAAAATGTCTTGATGATCATCAAGAAGCTACAAATTCGACTAATACCTCGTTTGATCCAAATGTTGGTAAGTCAAAAGTAGCGAAGATGATTATAATGCATGAACTTCCTTTAAGATTTGTAGAATACACGGGGTTTCAGGAGATGATGGGGTATTGCCAACCTAGGTTTGAATCAATGAGTAGAAACACACTGAAAAGTGATATTTTTAAGTTGTATAATATGAAGAGGGATAAGACATTGAAGTTGTTGGATAGTATTGAAAGTAAAGTAGCAATTACTACGGATATGTGGACATTTAGTACAAAAATTGGATACATGGTTGTTACTATGCATTTCATTGACAAATCATGGTGTTGCATAGTAAAATCATGCGTTTTATACATGTGTTAAGTCTACATGATGCTACATCACTTGGTGAATAATTGGTGACATGTTTTTATGATTGGAATGTGGATAGAAAGTTGTCTGCAATTACTGTGGATAATTGTTCCACTAATGACTGTATGATTGAGAAAATCAAAAACAAATTTGGTGATGCATTAGTGTTAGGTGGGAGGTTATTCCATATGTGATGTTGTGCCCACATCTTGAATTTGGTAGTGCGAGATGGGTTGAAAGTGACTGCAGATAGCATCGAGAAAATTAGGGATATTATTTGTTTTTGGATAGCATCAAGCAAGAGAATTTAAGCTTTCGAGAATGCAACAAATCAATTGAAAATTAAATATTCTAAGAAGCTTGTGCTTGATTGTCCCACTAGATGGAATTCCACATACTTCATGCTTTTGGTTGCCTTGAATTATAAGGATGTTTTTATTCATGTTCAACATTATGAGCCACAATATAAATGTTTGCTTGATGAATCAGAGTGGCAGTTAGCAACAATTATGGTGGAGCATTTAAAACCATTTTACAAGTTAACGGAGTTTTTCTCAGATATAATTTTTTTATTTAACTATAATAAAAAAATTAAACATTATTTTTTTTTCTCCTATATCAATAGTTGATTTTGTTTTTCAATTTTCTAGGTACCAAATATCCTATAGCTAATATGGTTTTTCCCATGATTTGTAAAGTGAGAGAGACAATGAATGGATGACTTAATTCTCATAACATTGAGTTACAAGCAATGGCAAGAGGAATGATTGCCAAGTTTGATAAGTATCGGAGAGATATTCCCGGTGTGATGGTTGTGGCGGTAGTTTTGGATCCGAGGTATAAGATGATGCTTGTTGATTTTCATTTTAGTAAAATTTATGGCTCTAGTGTATCTAGTCAACGAGAAATAGTGCATGAAATTTTAAAGGATTTGATTAAAGAATATGAATTAGGATATAGCTTTGTTAAATAGTTGGATGATGATAGTTCATTGGATCATTCTTTTGATATGTTTGGGGGTGATGAAGAATTTGAGTTGTATAAAAATCAAGCTGTTAGCATTATCAACAAGTCAGAGTTAGATAGATATTTAGATGAACAAGTTGAAAATAACTCTCCTGACTTTGATATTTTGTCCGGGTGGAAAGGTAATAAAGGGAAATATCTGATTTGGCTAAGATTGCGAGAGACATTTTGGCCATTCATGTGCCTATAGTGGCTTCTGAGTCCGCATTTAGTGCTAGGGGTAGATTTTTGAGTCCACATTGTAGAAGATTGCGTCTGGACATGCTCGAGGCCATGATGTGTACACAAAATTGGATATGGACTCCTATTTGAGGTATGCAGTTAGTTTCAAATTTAGTTATATTTATTACTTATATATATTATTGGTTGCTACTCATTTTTTTTTATTTGATTGTTTTTTTAGGTGGCATTCCAGAGGATGAACTATATGCTACAATAGATGAGGAAGAACCATTAACATCAGTGTGATTTATTATTATTATTTTAAACGGATATGGGCTATAAAAATTTAATATTCAGAGATGTGTTATTGATATATTTATTGAACTGATATTTGAGTTTATTGTTTTTATAGGATATGAGTTGTAAAAAATTCAGAATTTTTTAGTCCTGTAAAATTTATCAACTTTTTAATTGAAATGGATATTAATATTTAATTGATTTGGAAAAAAAAAATCACATCCCATGAAAAATTATGGCCCAATTAAAAATACGGGTAAAAAATAATCCCAATCAAAGCCGGGTCAAATATCTGGGTTAAAGTAATCCGGATCAAAATAAAATAAAACGGGTCATGGGTGGGTCAAGTAAAACCCAAAAGTTAAACGGGTTAGATCCAGATCCGAACCATATGTTTATTTATTGGATATAGGTCGGGTCTAGACCCATTTATTTTGTATGGATATTTTGTGTATCTGGATCCTGATTGGACCTGGATTCGTATTTTGCCATCATTGTGCAAGAGCTGGGAGTGAAATACTTAAAAATCCGGCTCAAAATTGGCTGCGAGTTCAATCCCTCTGTTCCACGGGGTATTTCCTGCGGTTCTGTCCTGCGTGCAAGAAGGCGCTCTAGTGAGGCTTGAAGCTTGGGCTTCCATGGTGATTTTGAGAGATTTGCAGGAGAGAAGACAATGCATGTGGACCTGAAAATGAATGCAATGTGACCAGAGGGATGTGGGCAGCCGATCTGGGCGGAAAACTGTCAGAAAACTAACGGAAAAGGTCTGGAACACGGCAGATCTGAAGATTGAAGACGACTTGACGTCATGCTGATGCTGTCAGGGTGCTATTGGAAGAAGACTGGGGTGTGCAGAGTGGGCCTGGTCTGATGGCATCTCGGATCTAGTCCGGGTCGGGTTGGCTTCCCCAGATTGGCTTGGTTCAGGGTGCAATTGGATTTGGCTGGGTGCACTTAGCAGACCCAATAGCCAACCAGTTGAAACGCACCGCCTCACTTAAGACGTGGCGCTCTTCACAGATTTGGATGGCAAGTTATTGTTTGTTCCCATGTACTCTTCCTCAATCATAGATTCTTCAATATTTTCCCGAATATTACAATTTAGCCTCTAATTTCTCCAAAGTTACAACATAGCCCCTGAACTTCCAAAATACCCGAAACACTCAATTAAACCATTAAATTCCTGGTTTTACTCGATAAACAAGCACAAAATAATAGGAAATATGGGCTTAAAATAGTTACATTTCAAGCACAATCAGTTGGTAGTGGAAGAAGGATACACACCCCCAAGTAATATACTAGAAGACAACTTCATAATTTCCTAACCAAGGAGTCAATGGACAACTAATAAATTTGAAATGGCCATGTGGCATCACTGAGCTATGAACACCATTTTTGAAGGAGTTGACGGTCACTAATTCTTGTATATTCAAAACTTAGAATCCGTTAAGGAAGCATAAGATGCTCTCCAAGGTTAGGAAATCAAGTCTTCAAATGTTTATATCGCAATTCGAAAATTTGCAAATGAAAGAAGAGGATAATTTTGAAGACTTTTCATTAAAACCTCTCAACATTGCTAATCAATGCTAAGCACTTGGTGTGCCAATCTCCCAAGAGCTACTTAATTGGAAGATCTTAAGATCTCTACCCAAGAGGTTCAAGGCTAAGGTGACGGCTATTGAAGAAAGCAAGGATGTTGATTGCTTGAGCATCGACGAATTGCTTGGATCACTTTAAACATATGAAATGGGCTTGAAACTGAAAACCAAGAGCAATGGTATAACTCTCAAGGCCATCATAGAGGATAGTGATGATGAGGATGAAAAGATGGCTCTATTGGTTAGAAAATTCAAAAAGTTCTTGAGAAGATGTGCCAAGCCTAGTGGCAGCCTGTCTGAAGGAAAGGAAGTGAGGAGGTCATTCATTATAAAGATTGATAAGAGTTGTCAAGCCAAGAGCAATAACAAGTTTCAATGCTTCAAGTGTAAAAAGCATGGCCATTATGCCTCGAAGTGTCGTAATGAGAAGACCACTTAGAGTGATGAAATCTCTAGCAATAAGGAAAGTTCAAGTGATGATCCTCATGAGAAGAAGAGCACGTTAGCAACTTTGTTGCTTTTACGACTTCTTACTCAAAGCTAAAGGATAATTGTCTAGTATCCATGGAGAAGAAGATTGATCAATCATATATTATGGCTAAAATTAAGGGCTTTGAGAAACAAAGAGATGCTTTGAAAGAGGTTAAGGAGAGAGATAATTTGATCAAAACTCAAGTGGATGAGTTTGTTGATACTTCACATAGGTTCATGTGTAAGAAGAATGATCTTATAGTGAAGCCTAAAGAGATTGAGAAACTTGTCCTTGAAAAAAGGAAGGTTATATCTATCTCGAGTGATATAGAGCAATATCACTTTAAAGAGATCGACATTGTTAAGCAAGCCACTAAATACTTTGTCAATGGATCAGTCAATGTGAAGAAAGTTATGGATGTTGCTCAACCTCTAGAAGACACTAGCATCTTGAAAGTTGAGGATAAGTTTGTGGTAGTATCACCTCCTTCAAGAAATGCTAAACCAAAGAAGATCAAGAAGTCTTCCAAGGTCAATCCTTCCAAAGCTATAAGCAAAATGAAGGACAAGGTATCCCTACAAACTCCCACTAATACTTCTTCAATCCTACAAGGTACAATCTCATCTTTTATTCGTATTTGTCACTTTTGTAATACCGTAGGTCATATTAAGCCCAAATGTTATAAGTATATTGAGTAATGCAAAATATGAAATGCATCTAAAGGCAAGGAAATGAACCTTACCTTTGTTAACCTTCCACCAAGACAATATGTCGAAGTTAGGGGGTGTTATTTTCAACTTGTTCACCCAAATATTTCTCTAACTCTGACTTGTTCAAACTACTAATAGATTGGCTCTTATACAATTCAAATTCTTCATCACCCCTAAGAACTTCAATAGAATTATCATTTTAGCTACTTTAACCTTACCAACATTAGGATCAAACAAAGTATTTGTTTGATTTGTGGCTGCTTGATGTTTGCTAAGACATTTTTCCACGTGTCTTTTCAAACTAGACATCCATGTCCCTTGACTAGCAACCAATAGTTTCCACAAAAGTTACACTTTGCTTTCCTTACACCGTCAACATTAACTCATTCCATGTGATTCCAAATAAATGAAGTTTCACGGTTCCATTTAGAACCACCCGAAACACTACTAGATTCAACATCTCCTATTTCATTATTCCCACTACCTATTGAAGTATTTATCCGACTTTCATCTTTAACACTAGTCATTGTGTTTTGCTAACTAATTCGTTTTAACAATTCAATCAAAAACTAAACCCAACACATATTTGAATTGCTTGAAATGAAGCTTATAAAAACCATTAAAATAAAATTCAAATTTCTTGTTGATTGGGAAATGGAAAGCAGCCACAGTTAATACAACAGTAAAGATATCCTAACCAAACAAATGGCAACAAAGGCAATTAAAAAAAAAAATGCTAAAGTACTCACTTAAAGTCCTATGGATTAAAACAGTAATAGTATTTTGCAATTATATGGTTATCAAAAGATGAAATATTGGTCTTGTTAAAAAAAAAGAAGAGGAAATATTGGTATGTATCAAAGCTCAATAAAACATTTCTCTTGCCTAATCTCAACAAAGATGGAACCAAAGAAAAACTTTGTTTCCGAAAGCAACCAAATCAATACCAAAAAGGGACCAATCAATTAAAAAAACACACAAATGAAGAAACATATCACAGTCCCATTAGTCACACCAAAATACAACTAACGGAAACCAACGTTACAAAGAAACTATTTGTAAGTCCAAATTATAATCTCAATCTTATTTAAATTAAGACCCCCCCAAATTATAATCTCAATCTTATTTTGACAAGCATTGCTCCAAAAAGCATCTTTCTTGCTACCTTAAATTGATCAAAAACAAAAATTTTACTTCCGAAAGCAAATAAAACACTTCCCGTAGACAACCCTATATCTTAAAACACAATCCTTGAGTCTTATCAACCAAACCATATCGTGTTCTACATTTAGCAAGCACATCTAAAACGTTGCCGAGAAATAGCAATAGCAATAAAAATTGCAACGCTTTTACTTCCAAAACTGTTCCTAAAAAAATATAACTCATATCCCACCTAGTAAATACTTGCTCAAATCACAAGTGGACTGCATTACCATATCATATCAGTACTTTATGCGAATTCACATCTAACAATACAACAAAAAGAAAGGTCTAGAAGGTCCTATGTCACATGCTTGTTAATATGAATACATCCCAACCTTAAATTCTTTACATTGGCGATGAAGCTTACTCAAGAATGGTGTAGCAAAATAGGAGAAGAGTACCTGGATTTAGATGCTTAACACATGCATCTATCATATTAATTTGTTTCTTCTCTTAATTTTCTCGATCTCATGTATTCCAAAAACCACCTAAATGAATTGGGTGAAAACAAATTTGGTATAAATTAATTGATATATTTTCAAACCTAAAAAATTTCCAATTTTTGTGATAAACCCATAAAATATTTTAAAGAAGATCAAAATTTCACAATTTTTAAAACCTGGAAACTTACCTCTGAAAGTAGGTTTCAAGCAATTTTGAAAGTAGGTTTCAAGAAACTTCGTCAGAAGCGACTGGTGGCGATCGGAAGTGAGGCGGAACGATGGCGGCACGACGATAAGAAAGTAGAGACAAATGACGACGAGAGATGAGAATGTGTTTTGTTTTTGTTTTTGTTTTTAAGTAGAGAGATGCTGTCATGAAACACTGAAACCCAAATATGAGGGTTTTTTACGGGTTTAAAATTAACCCGGAGTAAAACCCTCAAACAACCAGCAATCAAGTGGGCTTTTAAGAAATGGCTTAAAATGGGCTTTTTAAAGATGTGATTCGGGTTTAAACCTGGACCACATCAAGCGGGTAAGGGCATGACCCTCTACACCCACCCTATTTTGCCATCCCTAGTCCCTACCGACCCTTTTTTTCATCTTAGCTGCATTTGCACTAGCTTACTTTGGGGCAGGGGTCTTACTACCCTTTCCACCCTAACTCAAATTCATTTTCACCATTTTCTTGATTCAAGCTGTACCCCCACAATTCTAACCAAAATCCGGTAGCATAACGACAGTTCTGTAGGGAAAAAAACGGTTCAAAACGCAACAGAAGAGTGATAAAACGAAAATTAAGGTTTGCATATAAATAAAACTTTTTCCCTTTTAAGCAACGAGAACCTTAACCCTAGAATAATTGATGTATATAAAAAAGTGTCGTACTTTTTTCTCGTGACGATTGAACAAGCGCCGAATTGATTCCGTAAGATCTTACAATCCAATCACGAACGTGAATCACCTAGGAGTGTGAGCTCCCTTTCTTTATCTTTTATACCTGAGGATGGAAACAAACAAAATCTTGTTCCTTGTTAGTCACAATAATCCTTCAAGAGAAAAATCAAGAATGTCCGGCCACTTGTGAATTATCAATCAATTTGATTGAACTTGATTCGATGTTGTACACAAAACCCTTTTGATGTAAAGGATACTAGTGTACTATCGAAAACAAAAACGTTCCATTCTTTCTCTTCTTGGCCGAATTCACACACTATTGCTTAGAGTTGATCGAATTTGTCTAGAGTAAAATCAGATTTTTCTCCCTCAAAATTTCTATGATGGCCGAACTCTTCTCTTAGAAAAATAGGGCTAGCCGAAATTCTCTATCAATTGCCTTAGAGCTGGCCGAAAATCACACACACACACACACACACACACACACACACACACACACATATATATATATATATATATAGCATCATAAATCCTCTCCTAAGAAGGATTTACTTGGTTAGCAAGAATCCTTTCCTTATGTGGATTTATTTGGTAGTTAAGAATCCTTATATAAAAGGAATTCTATTCTCTTATATATATACATGGGCTGGCCGATTTTTATAGGATATATATTAGAATCACAAATCCTTTCCTAAGAAGGATTTACATGGTTGTTAAGAATCCTTTTTCTAAATGAATTCTATCCTACACCAAGACTCCTAATCCAACTCAATAGCGTATTTGTAACCATATAAAAACTTCCTAATTTGATTAGATAAATAATTCCTTTTAATTATCTACTTATCAAATATAGTCTTTAATATTAATTATACTACCAATAATTGCATAATTTTAGAACACCATCTCATACTAGGAATAAGATTTTGACTATTAATTAAATAATTAGAATCTGTATACCCAACGGGAATTAAATTACCTCAAGAGTATAAAAGCATATAATCTCTCGTTCTCTTAAGATACTTGAAAATATGCTTGACTGCCGTCCAGTGATCAGGACCAGGTTTCGATTGAAACCTGCTAACTATGCCCCAAACAAAACAAATATCTGGTATAGTGCAGAGCATTGCATACATGAGACTTCCAACTGCTGATGCATATGGAACCCTACTCATGAATTGCTCTTCATGCTCATTCTTAGGAACTTGTTCCTTAGAAAGTTTGATTCCATGTCTGAAAGGTAACATACCTTTCTTGGAATCTTGCATGGAAAACCTAGACAAGATTTTATCTATGTATGAAGCTTGGGATAATGCAATCGTTCTATTCTTTCTATCCCTTATGACTTGGATACCAAGAATATAACTTGCTTCTCCTAAGTCCTTCATATCAAATTGTTTTGCCAACCATTCTTTTATTGATGTCAATACACCTACATCATTTTCGATGAGTAGTATATCATCAACGTAAAGAACTAGAAAAACCAACTTGTCGCCTTTAATCCTTTTGTATACACAAGGTTCATCAAGGTTTTGAATAAATCCAAAACTTTTCACTGCTTGATCGAACCTTATGTTCCAGGATCTGGATGCTTGCTTCAATTCATATATGAATCTTTACAACTTGCATACCCTTTCCTCTTGGCCCTTTTCATTGAATCCTTCTAGTTGCATCATGTAGATGCTTTCGTCAAGACTTCCATTAAGGAAAGCTGTCTTGATGTCCATTTGCCAAATCTCTAGGTCTAGAGATGCCGCAATGGATAAGAGTATCCTAATGGATTTAAGCATGGCCACAGGAGATAAGGTTTCTTCATAATCGATACCTTCCTTCCGTATATAACCTTTAGCAACCAATCTAGCTTTAAAGGCTTCCACCTTTCCATCCATTCCTCTTTTCCTCTTGTATACCCACTTGCACCCGATGGGTTTTATCCCTTTAGGCAAGTTTACAAGAGACTAGACTTTGTTTTTGAACATAGATTCAATTTCGGATTGCATTGCCTTTTGCCAATGGCGACAATCAACATCTTCCATTGCTTCCTTGTATGTATAGGGATCATCGTTGTTCGGAAGATTCTCTACAGATTCTCCTAGATTGATGTATCTCTCGGGTTGTCTAACAACCCTCCCACTACGACGAAGTATGGTAGATTGTTGATCATGTGTTGGTATGGAACTTACAATTGGGCTAGGTTGCGAAATCTCTTGTGGAATTGTATCTCCTAAAAGCTCATTCATGACAATTCTACTTTTAGACACATAATTATTCATATAGTCATTTTCTAGAAATTTAGCATTTGTCGAAACAAATACTTTAAGATCTGAAGGACTATAAAAATAATATCCTTTTGTTCCTTTTGGATACCCTACAAATATGAATGTTTCTGAACGAGACTCCATCTTTTTTGTTTTTCCTTTTAACACATGCGCAGGACATCCAAATATCCTTAAGTGTTGTAAACTAGGCTTTCGCCCGGTCCACAACCCATGTGGTGTTTTAGGAACCGACTTAGATGGTACATCGTTAAGAATATACATTGCAGTTTGTAAAGCATATCCCCAAAAAGAATTAGGGAGCGTTGAATAACTCAACATAGACCTAACCATATCCAAAAAAGTTATATTTCTCCTTTCTGCCACCCCATTTGTTGAGGTGTGCCTGGTGCAGAAAACTGAGAAATTATTCTATTATCAATAAGATATTGCTGAAACTCACTAGATAGATATTCTCCATCACAATCGAACCTCAAGATTTTTATGCGTTTCTTAAGCTGATTTTCTACTTCAGCTTTAAATTCTTTGAACATATCAAAAACATCCGACTTATGTCTCATGAGATACACATAGCCAAATCTTTAGTGATCATCCGTGAAAGTGATGAATTACTCATATCCACCTCTAGCTTGAATGCTCATAGGTCCACACACATCGGTGTGTATCAATCCTAAACATTCGATGGCTCTTGCGCCTTTGGTCGTAAACGACCTTTTGGTCATTTTACCTTCCAAACAAGATTCACAAGTTGGTAGATCATCGACCTTTAAGTCACTTAAAGGTCCGTCACTTGCCAATCTTTTAATCCTATTAAGGTTAATATGACCTAAGCGTAAATGCCATAGGTAGGTTTCATCTTTTGACAATTTTACTCTTTTATGATTAGGTTCCGTTGATTCCGTGTCTAACAAGTGAGAGATATTTTCATGCAAATAGAATAAACCGTTTTCCAATGTACCTTTGCAAATAATTTTGTCATTCTTACTAACAATAAAAGCTTTATTAAAAATAACCGAACAACCAAATTTATTTAAACAAGAAACTGAAATTCAATTCCTCTTGAATTGAGGTACATAATAAACGTCTATTAAATCTAAATATCTATAAGAATCTAAACTAATTCTAATATCTCCCACTGAACTAGCATACACCAACGCTCTATTACCTAAACGCAAGTTGAAGTCGTTCTCATTAAGCCTTCTCCTTTCCTTGAACCTCTGTAAGGAAAAACAAACATGATTAGTGGATCCGGAGTCTATGATCCAAGAATCTATAGAATCAGGCAAAAAACATGTTTCAAGATAATTAATATTACATTCTTCCTTTTTATCTTGAGACTTTGGGCAATTTTGTTTTCCAATATCCCATTTCACCACAAAGGAAACACTTCCCTTTGATCTTAGTTACTTTCTTTGTCTCCTTCTTAGTAGGTCCTAGTTTATTTTTCTTCTGTTGTTTCTTGACTTTCTTACGGGTCTTAACAGTAGCAACTTTACCTATGGTATGAATCTCTTGACCATTGCCTTTCACAAGGATTGTTTTCGCGCTTTAAACATCTTGCATCAGGCCTTGCAAGATGTGTTCATTATTATTCAAGATGTAGTCCAACTTGAATTTATCAAAGGAATCCGACAGTGAGTTGACAATCATGTCAATTTTGGTTTCACCATTTATCTCAGCACCATTCAGTTCAGCAATGTTGAGATGTGCCATGACTTTCATCATGTGATCTTTCATAGCCTGTCCAGGTTTCATCCTAAGATTTATAAAAGCAGTCACTGCCTCTCTCTTAGTCGTCCTAGACCTCATAGCAAACATCTCATTTAGAGACATCATTATATCGGCAGCAGTCTCCGTTCCTTCATGTTGCTGTTGCAACATGTCGGAGATGGTGGCCATAATGTAACATTTAGCCATCTCATCAGAAGACTCCCACTGCTGATACTCATCTCTTTACTTATGAGTAGATTCATTAGTAGGGGTATGTGGTTTAGGAGTGCACATAATGAACTTATGCTTTTCATATTGCAATAAAAGCCCAATTTTCCTTTTCCATGTGACATAATTATCACCAGTTAAAGTATTGTCTTTAAGGATGTTGATTAGGGATGGGGTCATGATTTCTAAACAATAACAAAAATTATATAAGATAATCATGATAAAGCACTTTTGAATATTTATCTTGAATTAAATTAAATAAAATAATTCAATCATAAAAATTCAACGGTGATCCAACACCCATAAATGTCACGCCTTCTTTGGGAGTTCGAAACATTTACTAGTTGGACTAGGTTCCACCTAATTGTTAACATAACAACCAACGTTTTCAATTTTAGCCTTGTAATTTTTATTAACAAGAACACTTGGGAGGATATTAATAAAATTACATTGAGTGTGATACTAAGTTATCGACCTTCAATATAATCTCTTGCGAATATCCCTCCTTTGGGAGTAGATATCGTTTGGGCTAATTGTCTAATCTATCCTTGTAAGGAAGTATCTTGCTAAATTCCATTCATGAATACCCATTGGGGGGTTATTCACGAAACATAAAGCTCAACTAAACTTGGTGGAGTAGGTATTCCAAAACACCTTCTCCCACTCAATTGTTTAAGGCGTGTGATCGAATTCCAAAGAATGATTTACCTAGTTATCTAGATGCAAATTTAGATACTTAAACCATTTAATGCATGTTCATACCAAAAGAGATATATGAGTGGCACTCCTATTCTATATGACATGTTATCAAACAATGACAAACATTGCAATATTTATAACAAATATAAATAGCTTCAATTTTGGTCCATCCTAGAAAAACACGTAAATTACATGTCTTGGAATACAAAAAAACTCCTTTCTTGAAGAACAAGTCTTCATGTGACCTTCGTCGTTCGAACTCTCTGGGCTGCCTCCCATGGGCGTGCACACCTTTTTCCCTTAACCATGGGCATGTGCATGCCACAACCCCATAAAGGGCTGCCATGCGCAACCCATGGCTTCCATAGGGCTGCCGTGCGCAGCCCATACCACAACAAACGTGGCTGCATTCTCTTCACACGTATATCGTTGTTACGGCTCGCACGGTCCCAAACTTGTTCCTGTTGCTCCTAATTCTTCAAACCTTTGAGTCTTCAATACTTGAATGTATTACAGAAGAATTTAAATAATAAAATACTGCAGTTTTTTTTATTACAACAACAAAAATAAAAAAAACTTAGCAACTACCCAGAAGGAAATTATGGCGATAATAGACCACCCTTCTTGTTACAATCTCAAAATAAAATACATTGAAATTCTAGGACCGAAATTGAGCAATAACAAACCATATATAAAACATATATATATATATATATATATATATATATATATATATATATATATATCCATACATTCAAATGTAAATATATATGCGAATACCTAGAGTGCCATCTCTTTCTAAAACATGCATATATACAATAAAAAGAAAAAGATTCACGAACACATACATCAATTAATCAAGGGTACAACCTGACTCTGATACCAATTGTAGCGAAAAAAACGGTTCAAAACGCAACAGAAGCATGATAAAATGAAAATTAGGGTTTGCGTATAAATATTTTTTTTTCCGTTTTATGCAACGAGAACCTTAACCCTAAATTAATTGATGTATATAAAAAGTGTCGTACCTTTTTCTCGTGACGATTGAACAAACCCTGAATTGATTCCTCAAGATCTTCCAATCCAATCACGAACGTGAATCACCTTGGAGTATGGGATCCCTTTCTTTATCTTGTATACCTGAGGATGGAAACAAACAAAATCTTGCTCCTTGTTAGTCACAATAATCCTCCAAGAGAAAAATCAAGAACGTCCAGCCACTTGTGAATTATCAATAAATTTGATTGAAACTCGCGAGAACTGTGATTCGATGTTGTGCACAAAACCCTTTAGATGTAAGGGATACTAGTGTACTATCGAAAACAAAAACGCTCCCTTTTTTCTCTTCTTGGCCGAATTCACACACTATTGCTTAGAGTTGATCGAATTTTGTCTAGAGTAAAATCAGATTTTTCCCTCAAAATTCCTATGAAGGTCGAATTCTTCTCTTATAAAAATAGGACTGGCCAAAATTCTCTATCAATTGCCTTAGAGCTGGCCAAAAATCACACACACACACACACACACACACACACATAGCAGCATAAATTCTCTCATACAAGGATTTACTTGGTTGGCAAGAATCCTTTCCTTAGGTGGATTTATTTGGTAATTAAGAATCCTTATCTAAAAGGAATTCTATTCTCTTATATATATACGTGGGCTGGCCGAATTTCATAGGATATATATTAGGATCACAAATCCTTTCATAGGATGGATTTACTTGGTTGTTAAGAATCCTTTCCTTAGGTGGATTTACTTGGTGGTTAAGAATCCTTTTTCTAAATGAATTCCATCCTACACCAAGACTCATAATCCAACTCATTAGTGTATTTGTAACCATATTAAAGACTTTCTAATTTGATTAGATAAATAACTCCTTTTATTTATCTACTTATCAAATATAGTCTTTAATATTAATTATACTACTAACAATAGTATAATTTTAGGAGACCATCTCCTATTAGGAAAAAGATTTTGACTTTTAATTAAATAATTAATTAATCAACAAATTAATTAATTTCCATTTAATTAAATAATAAAATAAAAATAATATGTTTAAGCTATTCTTAATAGCCTTGCCGCCCAACACATGTATATGGGCCATATATTATTTTTCTTATTTTATTAAATCCATTGAACCTTAATAAAAAGTCCATATGTGAACTAGACCTATTCTGACAAAAAGAAACAAGTTCACATGCCTTAATACAATTTTAGATGGACCCCTAAATTGGTCCGGTAGAATTTATCAAGTGATCCATGCAAGTTCGTGTGGATTGGGGGGCTATCTAAATTTAAGCTCTAATAGACACAACCCAATCACAATCAACAAATGATTCACTTAGGTCTGATCTATTTAATTTTAGTTCATTCCACTAAAGAACTAAAATTGAACTCTTAAATAAAGATAGAATATGTTGATGTTACTCATTTATACCCTAGACAACCTTATTGGAGAAAGTGTATCCTCGTGAATAATATCAGTAATCACCAAGAGCTCATAGACCGCCTATAGCTCTCCAAGTTACTATATTTACTCATATGACCACATTTTGAACTTGGATATTTTGACTTGTCTAGAAGTCATGTTTCAATAGACACTATTGAAAACTTAGTGTTAAGATTATATATCCAATACCTCAAAACATCCATATGATGATATTCAACTCTCATTTAATAAATGGAGGCACGATGTCCATATCTATAAATGAAGTCCTCTATCGATTAACAAATGAATACCACCAAACTATCGAGGATAGACTATGCTATATAATCGTACTCATTGATAACTCAAATGATAACACTTGCAACCATAAGTCCATCATTTATCTTAGGATCGAGATAGACTCGCCGATTGTTTTCAAATGAAAACTTTTATCCATTGACGGTTCTAGATAAAGCATTTAATTTTGATCCTATTCAATGCACCCTATGCACTAGATTCTTTTACACAAAGATACCACACTTTGATGATTTTAGACTCATCATAACACATTTGATCCCACTCAAATGTTAGCAAAAGAATCTACAACTTTGACAAGATAAATGCGACCAACCTTTTATCTTAAGTTGTGAATGTTATTCAAGACTAACTAAAGTATTGTGTCTACCTCATATATATGTAGATGTATGAACAATTCTTCTTTTCTTATAGTCTTTTGACCTTATGATTATTTACTTTTGACAATTATAATAATTAAACTATAAATGCTATAAGATTTGTTAAAATAGAAATCACTTTATTAATATGAAAAGATTGTCAAATACGTTATTATACTCTTGCTATCGAGCATAATCCTAACAAGTTCTTTGACAATACCACTACCACCAAAACATCTCAAACACACAAAGCACTCCAAATATACCACAAATCCAACAAACTCTACTCCTATACACTATTCAATGAAATCAACACAAATAACCACCACTAGGATCTCTAGATGCTATCTAAATCACAAAGTAACTAAGAAATCACAAAGCTAGAGATTAGAGTTATCGCTTTTGGCAATTTCGTTCTTCCCACAGTTGAAAGGATTTGATTTATAGTTTTTTTTTTTTACGTTGTGAGGATTCTGCCTTGAGTGATAGTTTTATCACTATTTTACCCTATGTCGTAGACCCAATTGTCGTGGTTTGGCCATAAAGACATGACTGCGACAACCAAAACACTATCATTTTATTAACTGATTTTAATTTTCGCTGTTGGTCATCCAGTGAACTTCACAGCGACATGCCCGTGAACCCATCAGGTGCAATGTCGTTTCTTTGGTGTCGCGGTGTGTACATCGTGAACTCTTCTTTCAGTGACTTTCTTTGATGTTTGCTACATTTGTCATCCTAATGCCACCGTATCACCTTCACGGTTGACGTTTCGTAGCTGTACTACTGCGAACCGACCACAACAATTATATTTTGGCAAATACTGGAAATAAAAGCACACCCGCATGATTTTCAAAATCACCACATAAATTTGCAATTCTTCTTAAGGATACAAGAACACTTATTGGAAATTAAAACACAAACAAGCTAAACTAACTTAAACACATAATTTATTAATTCAAAGAATGAACCTTTTTTTGTCAAGAATCAATTCCTATCATGCATGCCAGGTCCATAGTCCAAGTCCCTAGGGTTAACCAAGCCAGCAGTGTTCTATTTCTTAACTACCCAAACAGGCCTTCAGACCTATCTCTAACTTGGTCCACCAAGTCCATTCTAACCCAAATCTTCTTCACATAATTAAGAATCCTCCTAGGCCTAACATGCCTTAGTTCTTTAAAGATCAACAATTTTGAGCAATTTGACATGATATGACCCTGCATAGAGCAGAAATAACAAGTTAAGGAAGAGTAGGAGGATCTCGCTTTTTGCATAGGTCTTTGAGGTGCTAGATTTTACTTTTCGGTTAGAGACTTGACGAATTATTCTATGCTATCTAATTTCATTATATAGTCACATTCTTTCACTTTTACGGTCTTCGTTACCTTCTCTTTCTTGTTCAATTCTCCTTTAACCTCATCTTATGACTTGTTCTTGCTCTCCATACTCATTAGAGCCTTTCTCAACTTCCTAGAGCCCTCATTCTCAAACCCTTCAGTGAGCTTAGCTAGGTCCTCTAATATTTTTTTTACAGTTGATTCATTCTCCTTAGTGAGAGTTTTGTTCACCTTCCTCAAAGTATGGTTCTTTCTTGACAACTCCTCTATCCTTTGAGTGAGTGCATCTTTTTCAGATTTGAGTACTTCAACTTCAAGCAAAAGCTCTTGGTTTTATAATTTTTGAGCTCTTCAATCTCGGAATCACCAACACTTTCTTTTTCATCAAGAGAGCTTCCCTCAAATAGTTGGGTCATGTTGTTGACTCTCCCACACTTCTTCCTGGGTGGTTCAACTTCCACCACAAAGTAACTTCCAATTAACTTCAAATCATTACTTTTCTGACATGTCTCAACCTTCACTTCTTTTCTCAAAAAGTTGCATCACAAAATTCCTTTTTCCTACATCAATCTTCATTTGAACGGTAGCCATAGAAGGCCTACCAAGTAGAAGTTACCACTCTTCTTCACTATATTTCAAAACATCCTTCTCACTCATGACCACAAAATCAGTGGGAAGTGTGACTCCATCCACCTTGATAGGAACATTTTTGAGCTCTACATGTAGTGTGTGAAAGGAATGGCCTGCTAATAAAAGTTTCATAAATAAGGGTCTCAACCCTTCCAAATGTAGCTTCTCATCCATAATTAAGGGCATCATATTGATGCTTTCACCTAAGTTAAGCACGCCCTTCATTACACAATCTTCCCTAATGACCAGGCGGTCGTCGACACTCGTCAAAAGATATTTATCTATTCTAATTATCTCTCAAATGCAGCAAGACAAAGGACTAGTATAACAAGTAAACAAAGGTCATTCCCATAAGGAGGTGGAATTCATCAACTATCTCTAGCTCTAGATTTTATGAAAGCAATGTAAATGGAATGTGAATGGGGTAAGAATGGTGTGTTGAAGTCTAAGCATAATGCAGTTGTTGTGTGAGGTGGCTTGGAAAGATGCAAGATATTATCACATAAGGGACATCAAGTTACCTAACACGAGTTACATACCATGTAGAGTGTAGAACATGTAGATACCAATCAATTCAATTAAAGGGTTCATTCTCTCGATTTCAAAATTACTGTAATCAATTCATTACTCAACCAAGGGTATGTGAGATCAACTGTGTCTAGGCATAGACCCATTAAGAACAAGAACATTGAACCAAAGCTATCCTAGCAAAGTGTTGCAAAAACAAGCTATTCCCATTCAATAGAGCTAATAGCCAAGAATATACCCGGAATGTTATCCAGGCACAATCTTAACTCTCAATCACTCTAATCATTCTAAACATAGCATCTTAAACCATTCACCAACATAAATACACAAATGAGATATTTGATTACAACTACTCCTACATTATTAGGTTAATCTACTCTTAATCTCATCCATACATACATATCAATTTATAATCTTCCATACACATGAATATCATAATAAGATATTAATCATACACATACTAAATAATGAATCAATACCAAATCAAATCAAGAACAACTCATACATATATAGCTCAAGTGTTAGGTTTACAAATAATTCCAAGTGGGGATAAATACATCAAAGATAACAAGAAAAACAAGAAAAGAGTGATAAGAGGTCACCCTTGAAGAACAATTCCTACAAAGCTCACAACTTCCATTGAAGTTCCATGGTGAGGATCTTGGTTCAAGAGCCCTCTTTTTCTCTAACAATAAACTCTAAGATGGGGGTAGGATGTGTAGAAGTGATGGTAGTGAGCTTTCCATGGAGGAGGAATCCTCTATGGAAGCTTGAAGGCTTCTCTCACTCTTTGGTGGTGAAGAGATCTAAGAATGAATTCTAGATCTAAGAACTGATTTCCGGATTTGAGAAAGGAGGAAAAATGGTAAATTTATAGAAGGAAATGTTTATGGAACGAGTTATGGGTGAAAAGATATAAAAACCCCTAAAAAAACGGGCCGTTTCGTGGGTTTGAACCCTACGGTTACAAGCTCGCGGAGCACTTCCGTGAGTTCAAATCCTCTTCCCCGTGAGTTATTTCTAGCTGCATAAAGTCACAGTATTTCTGGCGAGTTTGGACGCTCTGGTTCGCGGTCAAAAGATCGTTTTGACGAGCTTGAGCTTGAGCTTGAGCTTGAGCTTGAGCTTGGTTTTGTCCATGGAAACTTAAAAAGCCTGGAAGAGAGAAAATACAGTGCATGAGTGGCTGGAAATGGGTGCAACATAACCGGACGGAAGTGCTTCATCGATCTGGGCAGAAATCAATCGACAAACTGGCCGAAAATGAGCTAGACAAAGTCGGGTTGAAGTCGGGTCTGAACCGGGTAGAGCTGCAGAGGGGCCCGACACGCGGGACGTCATCCAGGACACTGAAGGTTGAAGATGATGACAACATTGGGACGGAGTTGCTTTGCCTGTAGCTGCGCTCATATATAGGTTGGGGTGCATTCAGCATCCCAATAGCCCACTTATATGAAACGCATCGTTTCAATAATGTCGTGGCGCGATCTGCATCATTCACTGGAAAATTACAATAAGACCCTTCATCTCTTTTCTAATAACAGAATATTTAATATAATTTCCATATTTTCACTTTAACTCTGTGACATAATTGCCCCTGAACTTCCCTATTTCCTTCAGTTTAGGTATAAACACCTTCATTAGGGGATATTTACCTACACATACCTAAAACACATATTAAATACATAAAAGTGCTTAGAAACAAACACAGAAGATAAGAAATGGGAGCTCTAAATGTGAACATTTGTAGAACGATCACCTAATCAAAATAGGAATCACAGAACTTCCCAGATCTTCAACCTTGGTTGGATATTCTTCTTCCTTCATTTCAAACTCTTATTCGTTCTCTTCAACTCTCACAACATCTACCACCTTGACTTTTCTGTGTGACTTGGAAACTTGCCAATCTCTTGCTTTTGGAGGGCTTTGGCAATCTGTCCATCTTGAGTCTCCAATTTGCAAAATGATGCTTCAAGATTGCCAAACCGTTGGCCTTTAGCTTGCTTGAAATTTTTCGAAGTTTGTTTAACCTTTTGGAATGATTGCATCATCCCTTTCATCTCATCCTTATATCCTTTGTTGCGAGGTTGGTATGTACTCGATTGAGCATTGTTGTTGTTGTGCCATTGGTTACTTCCCTATTGGTTCCCTCCTTGAGATTCTCATTGAGTGTGGATTTAAGGTATTGTTGTTGTTGGACTAAGAGAAATATGAGCGGTTTCTCCACCCATATGGGTTATTCCTTTGGCCTTGGATTCCTATTGCTTGCAATTCATCTTGGCTTTGTTCTTCTTTTATCTCATCAAACACTTTATTCCCATTTAAAACTCCACCACCACTAGCTTTTTATCTCCCAACTTTCTTGACACTCACTTTCTTATACCCTAAACTTTCAAAGTAATCATGCAAAGTTTTTTTTTATGGTCCATCCTCTCATGTTCAATAACTGCCTCAGTGTTAACATTGACCTCACATCTTCCACCTCAAGTATTGTTTGCACTTCTTTGTTGAGAATTATGTGCCAACATCTTATATATCTCATAAATCTCCACAACAATATTTGAATCATTAGAACCTCCACATGCATAGTCTACCAAGACCTATGAGAATCTAAAGATGCCACTTTGGATGCAAGAAACCTTGTATTCTTTAGTGAACATATGAAGCAGGCATTGTGCCAAAAACAATTGGTATCTCTTTCATGCCTCATGAAATAACTCATATTCTTCCTCAGAGAAGTCGGCCACTTTAACCTTTAGTTCCTTAGCCTTCTTTCGTTGGAAAAAATCTGTTAAATAACACTCTGTTCACCTGTCCCTAACTACTCAATGAGCCCGACCTGAGTGCTACTAACCATTGCTTAGCACGATCCTTCAAGCAGTATTGGAAACATCACATATGAAGTTGCTCCATAGTGAGTTGCATGATCGAGAATGTCTTGATGGTAACACTATACTCCTTCATAAATTGTAATCAGTCTTCACTTGGTAGCCCAAAGAATGAAGGAAGCAAGTTTACATGCATGCTATTCAACTCATATCCTTTTACCACCAGATCTAGCACTAGTGACGGTTGGTTTCCTATTACGGGTAAAAAGTACTCCCTCATCATCATCATTTGACCATGGTTAGTGAGAGGTTCTTGGGGCTCCTCTCACTTAGGTTGAGCTTGATCTTCCATACTTGGTTCTTGAATTAGAACTTCTTCAAATCCTCTCACAAGTCTCCATACACCACTGGAGTTGTCTAAAGGTGGAAGTAGACCTCTACCTAGTGATCGTATCCTGTGCATCAACTTGTACCTAAAAATTGAACAAAAAACTATGAAAACACAAAAGGTTAAAAGTAATATATAATTACTAAGGTTAGTTACAAACTACCAAAAATCTAATATAACAAGGAAATTAATCAATTCAATCAATCAAAACGCCAATTGCCCAGGAGCGGCGCCAATTTTTGACACAACCGTTTTTGTCTTTAAACACATGTCAAAAATGAAGCTTTAATTTGATTTTTAAAATAGATTTTTCACACTTGTATCCACTGAAATATTAACTTAGTAAAGTGGCGAGCAAAGGATCGTTCTACAGGGAAATGGATTGACAATTGTATTGATTAATTACTCTTGATTAAAACTAATCTAAGTTGCATAAAAGTAATTGCTAGGTTTTGAAAGATAATAAGGAAAAGTATAACAAGATAACAAGAGAGCAATGAAATATATGATAGGAAAAATAGACTACTCAACAATCTAGACAAGTGAAATGGATAAATCAATTAATCGAGATTAAGGGATTGATAGAACAACAATAAACACTAGGCAATGCATTCATGGCTTCATTGGTGAACCGTTTTGACAAATATAGACCAATAATGGTTTAGGCAACAGGGGTTGGCATATCCTCTAATTAACCTATCCTATTCACTATGGGCTACAATCAATCAAGGTTATCAATTCTCAATTAATATTTTCCCAAATGAATCCTTCCAATATTGTAATCAACTAGTGGCATACAAACTGAATCACATAAGAGTAAGATCTAGTTATAGAATGAATAGAACATAGAAGAAGAACAAAATATAAAAAGCTAATACAAATACCCAAAGTCAATTATATCATCAAATCAATCCCCAAAAAAGGGTTTTAGTTACACATAATTACAATCAAAGAACAAAAGTAAAAGATGAGAAAATTATCCATAGGTAACCTTCTTTAAGCTTGATCCCTTTGATGCTTCCTTGATTGAATCCTTATGCAAAGAGTGGAAGAAGATGATGTGTAGTGAGATATGTGTCTAATGAGAAGTGACAAAGGATATGTGTGGAGAAAATGGAAAGTGAGGAAAGGTTATGGGTAGCAAATCTAAATCGGTTTTGCTGAGTTTTTGGATGGGAATAGGTAGTTTAAGTTTAGAGATGGAGGAAAGTGAAATTTGGGAAAAATTGAAGGAAAATACTCTCAAGATCTTACAGATTCGTTACGTGCTATATGCTATGTATTCTGTGACTTTTTCTCGAATGAGAGAGAAGAACCATTTAAATGTGCACAAGATGATGCCTTACACAGATTCACTGAGGTGGCATGTGTTGTGGTCCGATTGTTGCGATTTGGCCACCGTGAACATTACCTTGACAAACGTTTATACGGTCTTTGATCTGGTTATCGTAGCCTTTTTCATCATTCTGGCAGTCTTGAAGGCAACAACCTGTGAACAACGACATTTGGATCTAAGATCTTTATCTACGGTAGCAGCTTAACTCCTAGCGACATCCATCCCGCGACAATTGACTTGACTGATTTATAAACTTTCCTCTTCTCTTTCACGATTGGGAACACAACGACACCTAATCAACAACATCAACCTGATTGAATTTCTAAAATTTCTCCTCTTTATCGCGGTGTCATATAAGCGACACATAAACCGTAACAGTGCACCTGATTGATTTGAATTTTTGACCCTTTTTCGTTGTGTTTTGCAGCATTACTTGAATTGTGACAAGCCTTTTTAATGGGTCCCTGTTACTTCCAAACTACATGACCGCAAAAATGCTCTGTCTTTAATTCTATTTTTCCTCTTTTTTTTTTTTTTACTTTTTGCACCATAATTCATCGACTACTCACCAATGCCCATGTGGCCTTAATAATCCCAAAACACTCGATTCACACAATTAAATGATGAAATATTGCCTTAGAATCAAACAAAAAGAGTCGGAATTAATGGCTAAAATCATGTATATTTTGACTCGATCACATCTTCATGAAAAGGGCTACATATATTGGTTGTGAAGCTGCCAAAAGTTTTAAAAGGCTACACCAATATGATGAGTTAATGCTATCATGAAGTAATGTTAAGAAAAAGGGATCAAAGAAGTGTTGAAAAAGAATCAATAAAAAAACTTTGATTCATAAACTTCAAATGCTAAAAGAAATATAGGTGAAAATTGGATTGTTCCGGTTGAAAAATAGAAATGGGATGACGAGCCACATGCACACACATGCTCATATGTTGAAATCTATTCTCTTAAAGTAAAAATTCCAGATGATAATCGGTTTGACCTTGATTGGAAAAGCTTAAGATGAATATATGTTGATATAGTTTGTATGTTGATGATCCAATTACTCCTTTATATATGCTTGAAGCAGTTTCACACACACACACACACACACACATATTACATACACACACTTGTTTTGTATTTAAGTGTATTTGATTTGCTAGCAATTTTAGAAGAATTATAGGAGTGATCAAAAATCTTGGTATATCTCTCATAGTTTGTTGAGCTTATTTTGTTTGATTTGTTTAAAATTATTTGAGTGTGTGATTAAGGAGATATCATTGTGAACAATAACCGTTCTTCATGGTAGATAGAGCATTTACTGATGGGGAGCATTGTATATTAAATATTGTTCTCTTTTATGATATGTTCATATAATTTGCTTTGGCATATTTTGGCATATTGATTGTTTAAAAGATAGAATCTTGAGAATGCATGATAATTATCTTGTATAATTGTATAAGTGTGTTTGCAATCAATTCTTCCTTGTTTGGGGTTGATATGATCAAGATTGCAATCAATTCATTCTTATTTGATGTTTCTATGATTGTGATTATGATCAATTCCTCCTTGTTTGGGGTTGATTTAGTTTCTCCTCGCTTGGGGTTGATATGAGCGTGATTACAATTAATTCCCTCATGTTTGGGGTTGATATGATTGTGATTGAAATCAATTCCTCCATATTTGGGTTGATGTTAGGTTTTTGAGTTTTGTGTTGGCATAATTCTATATCAAAACAACATTTTCTTTGTATTGATTAGTTGTCTAGGATTTGAGGATTATCAAGCTTCAAGGAAGATAGACAACATTTCAAGCAAGTGGTGGTTACAAGAGGAACAAATACTTTATTACATAGCTAAAGGTATATCAAGACCTCTTTCCTCTTACAAGGCCTAGGAACACATATAAATATCATTAATATGTGTCCCTGCATCGTTGTGCAAAATTTGGTATAACACATGCACAAATTTATTCATGTATGCACATGCAGTAGATTAAAAAGTTGATAATTTAGTAAATTGCATTTTCTAGGGTTATATCTAAAAAATTGCATACTTGTGTGTTCTTGTATTCATTTTATTGTATTTGTAGGATATTGAATTTGAATATGTGCCCATAATATTCCATACTGAGTTCTGGTTATTTTGGTTACTCATTCATCAAGTTTTGAGTTCAAATTAGGAAGTTAAGAAACTTTTAGTGATTTTATCGAGCATGGTTTTTGTCTTTGATTTTCAAGATTGAATTCCACATTTTTTGAAAAAGTTGTCTTCATGTCTTTTGTATATGAGAGAGTCTCGGTTTGTAATATGAAAATGGATTCAAAATCAGAGTTCGGAGGCCAGAGATATGGCTAAAGAACTGAAGGACCCTCAAGGGAAAGAGGAAAGGGATTGCCCCTCTTTCCAGTGGAGGCGCGTGGAGCTCCATAAGAAAGGAGGCCTTCTGCCCCCGTGGAGGTCCACACACCTCCACGAGATATGGAGATGTCCTCTCCCTATTGGTTGGTCTTTTCCCTCTTTAACTTTCCCTTTAAATACCTCATTTCCTTCTCATTCTTTTCCAAGAAGAAAAACTAAAAAAACTTGTGCAAGAATTTTCTCGCCAACTTTCCTTGTTTCCAAACACCATATATTTTTCATACGGAGTCTGAATCGAGTGATTCAAGTTGGAAATTTCTCGGCTACCAGTTTTTTTTATCTTTTTCATAAGATTTTGGAGTCATTTGATTGAGTTTTCTAGTAGTTTCACACACAAAAACGGGACTGCACAACCTCTTTTGATTTCTCTTTTGATTTTTGAGCTTAAAATCTTCAATTACCTTGAGTTTTCTTATTCAATACATGTAAGTATATTGTGTAAGTTTTGATTAGAGTTCTGAACTCTATAAATGCTAGATTGAGCTTTGATTGAATCTTACATGTTGAGTTAGGTTTTTGTAAAATCCTATGTTTTCACATGTTTGTGTTTTGTGTTGTGCTAGCTTTCTATCTAGGACTATGTTGAGCTTTGATTGATTGATTTTAATTGAAAATGGTCTCTACTTGTGCTAGGTCTTTTATTTGACCATGTTCATGATTAGCACAATTATATTGTATATTTAGAGCTTGATATGTTTCAATTGAATACTTTGTGAATACATATTTATCACATGTTATGATTCTAGCATGATTTTTGTTTGATACTAAATCTTGTTTATGTGCTTAAATATATATGATTTAGTCAAGGTTTAGTGACATGAATAAATCTAGAAGCTAAATGTGTTTTTGGTGTTTTCACATTTTCTAGTATTATTATTCATGCATAGTAACTAGACATATTTGGTTTGTAAACATTCATGCATAAGTCTAGTCCCATAGTGAAAATACAAACACGGTTAATTTGTCTTAAGCTAACCTAGAAGGAGGGGGGGGGGGGGGGGGGGGGGGGGGGGAGGGGATAGGTTAGTACACCTTTTTCATTCCCTTGAAATAAACTTATGTTTGTCCCATTAGATAGCTTCTATCACAATTTTTATTAATCAAGCACAAACAAAATCAATTCAATGGAGACTTGCTTGTTCAAACAAAGTCAATATTGATAACAACTTGCATGTGATACAACCTAGGCTATTTAAAGAAAAGTCTTTAACAAGTTCATATCTTGATATAAAATAGATATCAATAACAAGTATATCAAACAAGATAAATATCAATACATATACACATATCAAGAGATAGGAATAGAGAGAATCAACACATGTATTTACGTGGTTAAACCTTTAAAGAACAAACATCCACGGGTTGATACCACAACCACCGGCAAACAATGTCCACTAGTAAGATAAAAAGATACAATCTCTCAAGTGACCCACTTCATCTACAAATTTACCCTTCAACCCTACACAATGAAAGAGATACCACCTTGCTTAACTATCCGGATCACTCCGATCCTAGTCAAGAATCCATGCACAAATTGAAGATCCCCTCTTCAAAATGCGACTTCCAGGCTCAAATTGAAGACCCCTTCTCCAATATGAGACTTCTACACTTAGCTATCCAGATCACTCCGATCATAGCTAAGACTCCATGCACAAATTGAAGATCCCCTCTCCAAAATGTGACTTCCAATGCATAAACCAAAGAATTACTCTAAGGAATGTGACTTTCAATGCATAACTTGAAGAATCACTCTCCAGATGCGAATTCCAACCTTTTCAGAAGACCTCCTATGTGATCATGAATACAAAACGCAACCAAGCATGCAACATAGAATATGATGATTAACACATCCTTTGGGAACTAGACTTATGCATGAAAATTCACAAACCAAATATGTTTAGTTACTATGCATGAGTAACAATTCTAGAAAATGTGATAACACCAAAACACATTTAGCTTCTAGTTTATTCATGTCACTAAACCTTGAATCGATAGTAGTCACTTAAGCACATAATCAAGATTTAGTAATAAACAAAAATCAAGCTAAAATCATAACTTATGATTAATAGAATTCCTAGCAAGAAATATAGAGCATTTATTCACAAAGTATTCAATTTAAACATATCAAACTCTAAGTATACAATAAAATTGTGCTAATAAAAAAATGGCCAAATAAAAGACCTTGCACATGTAGAGAATATTTTCAATTAAAATCAATCAAATCAATCAAGGCTCAAAATATTCCTAGATAGAATGCTAGCACAATACAAAACACAAACATATGAAAATATAGGCTTTTAAAAAAAACCTAAATCAATATGTAAGATTCTATCAAAGCTGAACCTAGCTTCTATAGAGTTCAAAACTCTACTCAAACTATACAAAATATATATACATGTATTGAAGAAGAATACACAAGGTAATTGAAGATTTGAAGCTCAAAAATTAAAAGAGAAATCAATACCTCAAGTGAAAACTGTGCAATCCCATTTTTATGTGTGAAGCTGCCAGAAAGATTAATCTATTGACTCCAAACTCTTATGAAAAAGATATAGGACTGGTATACGAGAAATTTTTAACTTGAATCACTCAAATCGAACTCCGAATGAAAAAGATATGGTGTTTGGAAACTAGGAAAGTCGGAGAGAAAATTTCTACACAAGTTTTTCAAGTTTTTTTCTTTTGGAAAAGAATGAGAGGGAAATGAGTATGTAAAGGAATTTTTATAGAGGGAAATGAAAGACCAATGAGAGGGTGACACCTCTACTTCCCATGGACGTATGTGGGCCTCCATAGGGGCTGGGGACCTTCTTTCCCATGGAGGTCCACGTGACTCCATGAGAAAGGGGATGTCCCCTTCTTTTTCCCTTGAGACTCCTTCAGTCTTCAACCATAACTCTGGCTTCTGAACTCCGATTCTGAATCGGTTTTTGGATTAACAAACCAAGAATCTCTCATCCATAAAAAATATCAAGATTTTTTTTAAAAAAAATATGGAATTCAATCTTGAAAAATCAGAAACAAAAACCATGTACAATAAGATCATGAAAAGTTTATTTACTTTCTAATTTTAACTCAAAACTTAATGAATGATTAACCAAAATGACCGTAGCTTAATATGCAATATTATGAGCGCAAATTCAAGTTTAATATCATACAAATATAATAAAATGAATACAAGAACACACAAGTATGCAATTTTCTAGATATAGACCTAGAACATACAACTTCACAAAATTGTCAACTTTTAGTTTAATGCATGTGCATACATGAATAAGTATGTGTATGTGTTACACCAAGTTTGCACAACGATGTAGGGACACAAATATATGATATGTATGTGTATGTGTGCCTAGGCCTTACAAGAGGAAAGAAGTCTCGATATACCTTTAGCTAAGCAATGAAGCCTGGTTTCTCTTGTAGCCAACACTTTGCTTGAAATGTTGTCCAATCTTTCTTGAAGCTTGATGATCCATAAATCATAGACAACTAATAAATTAAATGCAAATATTGTTTTGATATAAAATTATATAAAATTATATAAAATTATGTCAACACAAACTCAAAAACCTAACAATCTCCCCCTTTGGAAAATTCTATGTCAAAACACATATGCATATACTAAAACATGCAAAATGAAGATTGGTCACAAAATCACACCCGCACATTACAATGAGTTTGTTATCTTAGACTAATCTTCATCAAGTCTTGAATTCTTTCATGTAGTCTTCTCTTGTCACCACCTAAAATCAACTTGAAGCACAAAGCAATACAAGAGAAATACAAAAATATGGTAAGATATTTAGATACATGTTAATGAAGTTCAAATGGATACATATGTCTCCCCCTAAATACATCCATACTATCCATCAAAAAAATGTCATCAACCAAATATTACAAACCAAGAATTCAATATACCGAATGAAAAGAACAAAACAAAAATAAAAATAGAATTTCCCAATAGAAAATCAAACTAGACAATCCTAAGATAAGAGCATAGGTTTTAGTATCAATGTTTTTTTCTCCCCCATTTTGACATAAATGTAGCCAAATGGTTAAGAAAACATACCAAATCTCATGATCAAGCATCCTTGAAGAAGGTTCTTTTTGATGTTGATCTTACATAGTGCTTTGTAGTGGATGAATTGCTTGAAGCAAGTTTGTCTTCTAAGGATTTGATCTTCTCATCTTATTGTCTCACCTTTGCACCTTAGCTCCACTACCTTAGCATCAAGCTCTTCAATCTTGGTTATAAGCCCCTCTTGAAATTGAAAAGCCCATTTCGGTAGACAGCTTGTGCTCGACACAACACTTTGCTCGACACAACACTTTGCTCATGGTGCACAACAAAAAGCCTAAAAGTATCACTAGCCATCTTTTTTCCTTTATTTGACATAAATTCCAATCGATTCTTATAAAAATGGTCCAAAGGAGGTAGAAGCACATCATCATCAAGTCTTGGAACTCCTAGCTCAACGCAAAAATAAGTAACGAACCCTGAAAAAGCTAACTTCTTGTCCTACTTAGATGAAGTGGCCGCACTCTCAATATGCTCTATCAAGAAATCACAAAGGTTCAAGGGCTTGTTTTTCACCTAGGTGTACACAATCTTGATCTTTTTTTTGTTTAGCTCCAAAGCGTTAATAGAACCTACAAGATTGGCACATACAAATAGATGCCAAAAGGCATTTACCTTGGCTAACTCACTTTGACCAATGTAAGCTCTCTTCCCCCACTCATATCCATTATCTTCACACAAAGTCCATAAGATTTAGGTGATCTATGTTGTCCACATCAAGAAGTTCCGACTCAATCTCATTGAAAAGACCAAGGAACTTATTGATGGTTTCCAAGGAGATCCTAAATGTTATTCCTTTTACATTTGTGAAGCCATTTTTGAAAGTTGTACTGTCCTTATATTCAAAGGAAACTCTCTAACAAGGCTCTCATTTAAAACTCTAATAGTATCGATCCATGCTTCTCAATGCCTTTCATGAAAAATATGATGAATGAAAGAACCCTCTACCAAATCAACACCTCTATCTTGAATAAGCTTTTTGGTTCTCATAACTTCTAAGGATTTGACTTGTTGGGTTTGGGTTTCCTAGAGGTTGCTGGTGTAGACTTGTTTTTGGCTATGGGTTTTGATGGATGGGTAGGATTAGAAATCTTGTTCTCCCCTATGTGTAAGTTGTCAACTCTACAAAATAAAAACACATGAGTGGAAAGAAATAAAGTGAGTATTAGACAACAATATAAACATAAAAGTGGATATGATAAAATAATGAATGATAAATGCATAATTGTTCCTTATAAGCTTATAGATATATTTTACCAAAATCAACAAATGCATTTAACAACATAACAATCCTAAACATGAAGGAATTGGTATTTATCGCAATTACTATCAACCTTAAAACATGAAGGAATTGGTTGTAACCACAACTACTATCAACTTCAAGCAAGAAGGAACTTAATCAATCCTCAAGCAAGAAGGAATTGGTCATAATCACAACTATTATCAACCACATGAATGAAGGAATTCATTGTAATATCAAATACTATCAACCTTAATCAAGGATATATTTAGTGTGAACACATTTATGCAATTATTCTAAGATCGATATTATGCTTCTCATAATTCATTTATTCTATCCAACAATATGTCAAAACATACCAAGCAAATAATGTGAACATATCATAATAGAGAATAAAGTTTAACATGCAATGCTCCACCTTGATAATTGCTCTAACTAAAATCAAGATAGCATATTGTTCACAATGATACTCACACATTCACATATTCAAGCAATTTTAAATAAATCAAACAAGATAAGCTTCACTAACTATGAGAGATACACCAAGATTTTCAATCACTCTCATAATTCATCTTTAATTGCTAGAATATTAAAACACTTTAAAGCAAAAAGTGTGTGTGAAGTTTGCTTCAAATATATGTAGAGGAGTAATTTGAAAATCAACATGCAAATCACATCAACATCTATTCATCTTAAGCTTTTCCGTAAAAGGTGTTAGCCAAAAATTCTCTCAAGGTAAGGAATTTCGATTAACAACCTTAACCCGTTACCTAGGTAGAATACGGGGGTAGGTACCTCGTACCAAGGAAATTCAAGAAAGATAATAGAAGGTGGAATGAATAGTGTGAGTATTAATGGTGAACTATTTTATTGAGCATATAGGTGATATGATTACAAAGGAGTATAATGATCACAATAATAATACTGCATTAGACACACCGTGTTATCTCTCTCACACACACACACTCTCTCTCACTCGAAACACAACAGGAGATGGCAAATTCGTTCATGTCGATAAGTTGCTAATTCCTCTCTCAAATGAAAAAACCCTCGGTTTGTGAACTCTGAATTTTCTTTTATTCTCTGGATTTGGATGCTGTATTTATACCCTTCTATTCCCACCGATCAAATCCCTATAATTTAGATCAATTGATTGGTCGTGTTATCGGGATTGATTGGCATTGATGGAAGATATCAATTTACATGGGAATTACTCCCATTGATTACCTCACATTTTCGTTTGAGTTTAAATATAAATTAATGGTGAATCTATTGACCTATTTGGTCTCATTATGGCACTTTAATAGTGAAAAGGTCAACCCTGTTGCTTGGAGGAGAATTCTGACTTTCTTTCCTAGTGGCGTGGTATCCTGAGGTACCAGTTTGTTGGCAAGGCACTTGTTTTTCCTTGCTAGCGCTTTCCTGGTGGTAATCTTCTTGCTTTGTAGGCTGGATATGCACCCTGGTGGGGTTATGAGACTGTATCGAGGTACTTGGGTACCAGTCTAACACCCTAGTGTCAAGATGCTAGGTAGGAGGTACCACAGTGCATGCTCAATCGAGTATCTAACACTCTCTATAGATGATGATTTTCCCAGGTGGCGGTATCATGGTATCCAGGTAGCAAAGTGACCAATTTTGACACTGACCCTACCAGGTAAGCCTTACCAGGAGTTTCCTACCATGTATCAGGCGGTGTATCTTACCAGGTACTAGGTAGGGGGAAATTCCACATTGTTCCTTCGTCAAAATTACCTATTAACAAAAGGTCAAACTGATTATCTTTCGAAATTTTTAACTTTTAAGAGAATATAATTCAACATATTAGTGTGTGTGTGCATGTGCCTCGTCATCCAGTTTCTATTTTTCAACCCGATCATACATGATTTTCAGCTATACTTCTTTTAAGCCTTCTTCACTTTCTTTATAGGCTTGAATCAAAGATTTTTTTTTATTGATCCTTTTCAACACTTATTTGATATTTTTTTTAAACATAAACATATACACTTCATGATGGCTTTCACTCACAGTAATGGTGTAGCCCTTTCCTACATTGGGTGGCTTCACAACCAATATATGTAGCCCTTTTCATAAAGATGCTAGTTTAGTTCTATATAGTTGCCGAAGCAAAATGGATACTAACCATAAGTCATCTTAAATGTAATTGTCAAAAGATTTCAAGGTGTATCCATAACTTACATATTAACAAACTTAACTTACTCAACAAAGCATATATGAGAAGCAAAATGCAGTTATAAAAACCAAGGTTTTGATGACTTACAAGCACTTGATCTAAAAGCAATGCATGAGATTTACTCAAGATCATTACTTCTCAAGAAAGTGTTGGGATTATGCTCAATATCAAGAGTGTAATAATGTATTTGATAATTTTTTTCATATTAATAAATTGATTTCTAGTTTAACAAATCTTATAACATTTATAGTTTAATTATTATAATTGTCATAAGTAAATAATCATAAGGTCAAAAGACTATGAGAAAAGAATAATTGTTCGTACATCTGGATATGTATGAGGTAGACACAATTCTTTAGTTAGTCTTAAACAATATTCACAACTTAAGATAAAGGTTGGGCGCCTTTACCTTGTTAAAGTTGTAGATTCTTTTACAAGCATTTGAGTGGGATCAAATGTGTTATGATGAGTCTAAAATCATCAAAGTGTGGTGTCTTTGGGCAAAAGAATCTATTGCACTAGATGCATTGAATATGATCACAATGAAATATTTTATCTCAAGATTGAGATAGACTCTCTGATTGTCTCAAAGTGAAAACTTTTATCCATTGACGGTTCTGGATAAAATATTTCATAATGAATGAGCTTTCAGGAGATACACTTCTATAAGAGGTTTCACAACGTAGCCCAATTGTAAGTTCCGCACCAACACAAGATCAACAACCTACCATTCCTCGTCGTAGTGGAAGGGTTAGTAGACAACCCGAGAGATACATCGGTCTAGAAGAATTAGTAGAGAATCTCCCGAACAATGATGATCCCAACATGTACAAGGAAGCCATGAAAGATGTTGATTGTCGCCATTGGCAAAAGGCAATGCAATCCAAAATTGAATCTATGTTAAAAAATAAAGTTTGGTCTCTTATAGACTTGTCTAAAGGGATAAAATCCATTGGGTGAAAGTGGGTGTACAAGAGGAAGAGAGGAATAAATGGAAAGGTGAAAATGTGGAAACCTTTAAAGCTAGATCGGTAGCTAAAGGTTATACACAGAAGGAAGGTATCGATTATGAGGAAACCTTCTCTCCTATGGCCATGCTAAATCCATTAAGATACTCTTATCCATTGCAACAACTCTAGACCTAGAGATTTGGCAAGGAGACGTCAATACAACTTTCCTAAATAGAAGTCTTGACGAAAGCATCTATATGATGCAACCAAAACGATTCATTGAAAAGGGCCAAAAGAAGAAGGTATGCAAGTTGTAAAGATCCATATATGGATTGAAGAAAGCATCTAGATCTTGGAACATAAGGTTTGATCAAGCTGTGAAAAGTTTTGGATTTATTCAAAACCTTGATGAACCCTGTGTATACAAAAGGATCAAAGGTGACAAGTTGGTTTTCATAGTTCTTTACGTTAATGATATACTAATCATCGAAAACGATATAGATGTATTGACATTAGTAAAAGAATGATGAAGGACTTAGGAGAATCAAGTAATATTCTTGGTATCAAAGTCATAAATGATAGAAAGAATAGAACAATTGCATTATCCAAGGTTTATACATAGATAAAATCTTATCTATGTTCTCCATGCAAGATTCCAAGAAAGGTATGTTACCTTTCAGACATGGAATCAAACATTCTAAGGAATAAGCTCCTAAGAATGAGCATGAAGAGCAATTCATGAGTGCAGTTCCATTTGCCTTGACAGTTGAGAGTCTCATGTATGTTATGCTTCACACTATACCAGATATTTGTTTTCCTTTTAGCATAATTAGCAGGTTTCAATCAAAACCTGGTCCTGATCATTGAACGACAGTCAAGCAATTTTCAAGTATCTCAGAATAATAAGAGATTATATGCTTGTATACTCTGGAGGGGATTTAATTCCTATTGGGTATAAAGATTCTGATTTCTAGTTGGATTTTGACTCTAGAAGATCAACATTAGGATATGTGTTTACTCTTAAAGGAGGGACAATCATATATAGGAGTATCAAGCAATCTTGTATTGTTGATCCCACAATGGAAGCTGAGTATGTTGCCACATGCGAAGCTGCTAAAGAGGCTATCTGGATCCGTAAATTCTTGATTGGCATGGAAGTGGTTCCTGATGCGAATAAGCATATCACTATCTATTGTGACAATAAGTGAACAGTGGCTAATTTGAGAGAACCAAGAAGTCAAAAGAGAGGGAAACACATTGAAAGAAAGTATCATCTTCTAATGGAAATTGTGCAAAGGGGAGACATGATGATTACCAAGATTGCATCAGCAGAAAATCTAGCGGATCACTTCACAAAGGCTTTACCATAAAAGAGCTTTGATGGGCACCTGGAGAACATGGGGATAAGAGATATGACACATTTGCTATAGAGCAAATGGGAGATTGTTGGGATTATGCTCAATAGCAAGAGTGTAATAATGTATTTGACAATCTTTTCATATTAATATAGTGATTTCTAGTTTAACAAATCTTATGCATTTACAGTTTAATTATTATAATTGTCAAAAGTAAATAATCATATGGTCAAAAGACTATAAGAAAAGAAGAATTGTTTGTACAACTGAATATGTATGAGGTAAACACAATTCTTTAGTTAGTCTTTAACAATATTCACAACTTAAGATAAAGGTTGGGCGCCTTTACCTTGTTAAAGTTCTAGATTCTTTTGCTAGCATTTGAGTAGGATCAAATGTGTTATGATGAGTCTAAATTCATCAAAGTGTGGTGTCTTTGGGCCAAAGAATCTACTGCACTAGGCCCATTGAATAGGATCACAATGAAATATTTTATCCAGAACCGTCAATAAATAAGAGTTTTCACTTGAAGACAATCGGAGAGTCTATCTCAATCCTGAGATAAATGATGGACTTATACTTACAAGTGTTATCATTTGAGCTATCAATAAGTATGATTATATAGCATAGTCTATCCTTGATGGTTTGGTGGTATTAATTTGTTAATCGATAGAGGACTTTATTTATAGATATGGACATCGTGGCTCCGTTTATTAAATGTGAGTAGAATACCATCACATGGATATTTTGAGGTATTGGATATTAAATCTTAACGTTAAGTTTTCAATAGTTTCTGTTGATATATAGCTTTTGGACAAGTCAGAATATCCAAGTTCAAAATGTGGTCATATGAGTAAATATGGTAACTAGGAGAGCTATAGGTGGTCTATGAGCTCTTGGCAATTACTGGTATTCTTCACGAGGATACACTATCTCCATTAAGATTGTCTAGGGTACGAATGAGGAACATTAACTTACTCTATCTTTATTTAAGAGTTCAATTTTAGTTCTTTAGTGGAATAAACTAAAATTAATAGATTGGACCTAAGTGAATCATTTGTTGATTATGATTAGGTTATGTCTATTAGAGCTTAAATTTATATAGCCCGCCAAGATCCCCAATTCACATGAACTTTCATGGATCATTTGATATATTCTACTGGACCAATTTCTGGGTCCATCTAGAATTGTTTTTGGATTTCGAACTCCAAAAGTTTTTGAGAGGTGCGGTCATGTGTAATCAAGATACACAGGAACTCTACAAAATACCTGGATTGGACGACCAAGGATGTGAGATTCCTTGGGTGGCTCTAATGAGGTGAGATCAACATTCCATTGATACATTAGGAATATGATTTGCATATTTTAATTAAATGGGCGAGTTAAATCATATTAATGTATTAATTTAAGGTATGTGAACATGTTTCTTTTTTAGTAAGAATGAGTCCAGTTCACATGTTGATTTTTTTATTAAACTCCAATGGGTTTAATAAAATGGAAAAAAAAAACAATATTTTGGCCCATGCATATGGCTTGGGCTTGGGCGGCAAGGCTTAAATAAATGGCCTAATATATTGTTTGTAATTTTATTATTTAATTAAATAAAAATTAATTAATTAATTATTTAATTAAAAGTCAAAATATTTTTCCTAGTTGGAGTAGGTCTCCTAGTGTCATACTATTGTTGGTAGTATGATAAATATCAAATACTTTATTTGATAAGTGGATAAGTAAAAAGAATTTATTTATCTAGTTAAATTACGAAGTATATGATATCTATCGAAACTCTAATTGACAATTAGTCAAATTAGGAAGTTTTTTTTTGGATAAAGTCACAATTTAATTTATATTCAATAATTAGTTATTGGATAAATACACTAATGAGTTGGAATAGGAGTCTTGGTGTGGAACAGAATTCTTCTTTGAGTGAGGATTCTTTGCCACCAAGTAAATCCTCCAAGAGAGGGGATTCTTACCCACCAAGTAAATCCTCCTTAGGAGAGGATTTGACCACTTATATATATGGCATTGAAGAATTCAGCCAAGGCTAATGAAATCAATATGGAGATTTCAGCCAAGCCTTGTTGGAGTCTTGTGAGAAGTTTTGTTTTATTTGCTTATTATAGTAAAAAAAAAAACTTTGTGTGTAGAATTCGGCCAAGCATAAAGAAAAGAGAGAACGTTTTTGTTTTCGATAGTGCACTAATATCCTTTACATCAAAAGGGTTTTGTGTACAAAAATCAAAACGGGTTCACGCGAGTTCTAATCAAATAGATTGATAATTCACAAGTGACCAAACGTTATTGGGTTTTCTATAGGAGGATTATTATGATTAACAAAAGGTAAAGATTTCGTTTGTTTCCATCCTCAGGTATATAATTCAAAGAAAGGAAGCCCACACTCCTAGGTGATTCACGTTCATGATTGGATTGGAAGATATTACGGATTCAATTTGGTGCAACTTCAATCGTCACGAGAAAAAGGTACGATACTTTAATTAATCAAGGGTTAACGTTCTTTCTTTTAAAAGGAATTTTTTTAATTATACTATACCTATTTTCCGCTTCCGCGGTGTAATTTTTCCTACAGAGAGTAGCTTTCAAAGAATATTAAGCTTATTTTTTTTTTCAAAACATGTCACTTAACATTCATACAAATATTTCACACATCATGTTCAAGACATTTGTGAACAACATCACTATAAGATCTTTAGAGAGCAAATGTCAATGAGAACTATATATATATACAACTTAAGATAAAGGTTGGGCGCATTTATCCTGTCAAAGTTGTAGATTCTTTTGCTAGCATTTGAGTGGGATCAAATGTGTTATGATGAGTCTAATCTTTGGGCAAAAGAATCTAGTGCACTGACTGCATTAAATAGGATCACAGTGAAATACTTTATCCAGAACTGTCAATGGATAAAAGTTTTCACACGAAGACAGTTGGAGAGTCTATATCAATCCTAAGATAAATGATTGACTTATGGTTGCAAGTGTTATCATTTGAGCTATCAATGAGTACGATTATATTGCATAGTCTATCCTCGATAGTTTTGTGGTATTCATTTGTTAATCGATAGAGGACTTCATTTATAGATATAGACATCATGACTCCATTTATTAAATGTGAATAGAATATCATCATATGGATATTTTGAGGAATTGGATATTAAATCTTAACGTTAAGTTTTCATTAGTGTCTATTGAAATATGGCTTCTGGACAAGTTAAAATATCCAAGTTCAAAATGTGGTCATATGGGTAAATATGGTTGCTAAGAGAGCTATGGGTGGTTGATGAGCTCATGACAATTACTAGTATTCTTCACGAGGATAAACTATCTCTAATAAGTTTGTCTAGGGTACGAATGAGGAACATTAACTTATTCAATCTTTATTTAAGAGTTCAATTTAGATCTTTAGTAGAATAAACTAAAATTAATAGATCGAACCTAAGTGAATCATTTGTTGATTGTGATTATGTTACGTCTATTGGAGCTTAAATTCACATAAACTTGCATGCCAAGATATCCAATTCACATGAACTTGTATGGATCACATGATATATTCTACCGGACCAATTTCTGGGTCCATCTAGATTTTTTTTGGATTTCAGAATCCAAAAGCTTTGAAGAGGTGCAGACATGTGTGATCAAGACACGCGAGAACTTATCAAGATACTTGGATTGAGCGGCCATGGATGTGTCAATCCTTGGGCGACCCTAATGGGGTGTGATTAGCATTCCTTTAATAATTTAAGATTATAATTTGCATATTTTAATTTAATTAGCTGTTAATTTATATTAACGTATTAATTTAAGGCAATTGGACTTGTTTCTGTTTTAGTAAGAATGAGTCTAGTTCACATGTAGACTTTTTATTAAAGTCCAATGGATTTAATAAAATGGAAAAATAATATATAGCCCATAAATAATAGCTTGGGCGACAAGTATATGTATATTAGCCTAGTATTTTGTTTTTATTTTATTATTTAATTAAATGGAAATTAATTAACTAATTAATTATTTAATTAAAAGATAAAATCTTTTCCCTGGTATGAGAACGTCTCATAGTGTCATACTATTGTTGGTTGTATGATATGTATCAAACACTTTATTTGATAAGTCGATAAATAAAATGAATTTATTTATCTAGTCAAATTATGAAGTATTTGATATCTATCAAAACTCTAATTGACTATTGGTCAAATTAGGAAGTTTTTGATAAAGTCACAATTTAATTTATATTCAATAATTGGTTATTGGATAAATACATTGTTGAGTTGGAATAGGAGTCTTGGTGTGGAAAAGAATTCTTCTTTGAGTGAGGATTCGATTCTTAGCCACCAAGTAAATCCACCTAGAGAGAGGATTCTTGCCCACCAAGTAAATCCTCATTAGGAGAGGATTTGGACACCCATATATATGATTATGTAGAATTCGGCCATGCCATAAGAAATCCAAGCGAGATTTCATCCAAGAGAGGTTTTGGAACCTTAGAATTTTGAGTGAAGAAAATTCGATTTTTGTTCTTGATAAATTCATTCAACTCTAAGAAAGGTGTATGTTGAATTCAGCTAAGCATAGAGAAAAGATGGAACATTTTTGTTTTCGATAGTGCACTAGTATCCTTTACATCAAAAGAGTTTTGTGAACAAAAATTAAATAGGGTTCACGCGAGTTTCAATCAAATAGAATGAAAATTCACAAGTGACCAAACGTTCTTGGGTTTTCTCTAGGAGGATCACTATGACTAACAAAAGATTTTTTTTTTGTTTGTTTCCATCCTTAGGTATACAATTCCAAGAAAGGGACCTATACTCTTAGGTGATTCACGTTCGTAATTGGATTAGAAGATCTTACGGATTCAATTCGGCACAACTTCAATCGTCATGAGAAAAAGGTACGATACTTTATTATATGTTAATTAATCAAGGGTTAAGGTTCATTCTTCTAAAGGAAAATTTTTGAAATATACCAAACCCCTTTTTCGCTTCAGCCTCACGATTTTTCTTACATAACTTTAGAAACCGTATGAATCTCTTGACCCTTACCTTTCACAAGGATCTTCTCAATGCTTTGAACATCTTACGTCAGGACTTGTAAGGTATATTCTTTACAGTTCAAGGTGTAGTCCAACTTGAACTAATCAAAGGAATATGATAGTGAGTTGACAATTATGTCAGTTTTCATCTCACCATTGAGTTCAACAATGTTGAGATGTGCTATAACTTTCATCATGTGATCTTTAACATCCTGTCTAGGTTTCATCCTAAGATTCATGAAAGCAGGCACTGCCTCTCTCATAGTTGTCATGGACTTCATAGCAAACATCTCCTTTATAGACATCATTATATAAGCAGCAATCTCCATTCCTTCATGATGCTGTTAATACTAAGTTCTCTAACAAGACATGCTATATGATGTAATGCGAATAATGAATTGAGAGAAGAAAAACTTAGAATGCAAGCATTCAGATATAAAGATACCTTAGCAATCAATTTTCATCAAATGTAAAGTCTTCACCCTTTTTATGAGCTCTCTTGGCTTGTTTGACTCCATGACAATAAGTTATTGGTGTGTCATCCCAAGAGAATAAAAGTTAAGCATGTAACCTCAAACACATATAAAAATAAAATTCTCACAAAGTATACCAATAGATTTTGACTATCATAGCAATAAATGTGAGATAGCAAAGTTATGTCAAGTCATAGAGAAACAAAGCTAGCTAGCTAAAATTCTTAACAACTTGATACCAAACCTAAAGCTAACCCACATGTGCTCCTTACACTAATGGTAAGAGCACTCACCATTGACCCATATGGTCTTGGGTGAATTTAGACGTATGACATGCTCATCCTTGACTTTAATGTTGAACCTAGAGTGAAGATCATTAATAATTTGATTCAAGAGAATAACTTTAATTCCTATATCCTTAACATTACTAGCAATACATGCTTTGTCAAGACTTTCACAAGGATTAAGATTCTTCTTCAAACACTTTCTAACATGCTTTTTAGGAGCATCATGCTTATTAACAATTAGAGTCCTAACATGCTTCAAAATAAAGTTAACCTTTTTCTCTCTAGATGCATTTCTTAATTTACAAAATTATATATACTTATAACACCTAGGTTTAATGTTCCCAATGATGTTGTAATAATGACAAATAGGAATAAAAGATATGATTGTACCTTGTTGTCTTGAAGAAGTAGGAAGAGTTTAAGAAGGTACCTTGTCTTGCACTTTACTTTTGACTTTGAAAGATTTGTCCTTTGGAGACTTTTTCACCTTTTTATTCCTAGTCTTCCTTGAAATAGGTGATGCTTCCTCAATCTTCTCCTTTTCTTTCAAGTTGGTAGACTCTCCATGAGGTTGAGCAAGTTTTGAGACATTATTCACCATGACCGAGCCATTTACCAAGTCTTTGATTGCTTGCTTGTCTATGCTGATCTCTTCAATGTAAGCTTGCTCTTTAACTCTCATATTCTTGACAATCTCTTCTCTATTATAGACAAGCCTCTCTACTTCATAAATCTTCTTTAAAAGATCATTCTTTTCACTCAAGAGTCTATGAGGAGGTACCTTGTCTTTTACATTACCTTTAATGTTGAGAGATTTTCCTTTGGATACTTTTTCACCTTTTTATTCTTAGTCTTCCTTGAAATAGGTGATGCTTTCTCAAGCTTCTCCTTTCCTTTCAAGTTGCTAGACTCTCCATGAGGTTGAGCAAGTTTTGTGACATTATTCACCTTGACTGAGCCATTTGCCAATTCTTTGATTGCTTGCTTGGCTATGTTGGTCTCTTCAATGTAAGCTTGCTCTTTAACCCTCATATTCTTGACAATCTCTTCTCTATCATAGGAAAGCCTTTCTACTTCATAAATACTCTTTAAAAGATCATTCTTTTCACTCAAGAGTTTATGAGAAGTTTTAACAAACTCATCCACTTGTTTTCTAATCAAGTCATCTCTATCCTTCACTTCTCTCAAAGCTTTATCCCTTTGAGCTTCAAGTTTCTCAACCTTAGCCATAAGCTCACGATTGATTGCTTTTAAGTTCACATCCTCTAGATGATCTTGATTATTATCCTTGTTAACAAAAGCATCACTATCATCTTCTAGCTTAGAATGTGAGGTCGTGAAGGCAATATAATTGCTTACTAGCTCTTCATCACTCGAGGACTCATAACTTGAGCTTTCCTCCTTGCTAGAATCACTATCACTCAAAGTGGCCACCATAACTTTGCCCTTATTGTCTTTCTTAGACTTTTTCTTAGTGCACTCATTGCAAAGTGTCCAAACCCTTGACATTCGAAGAATTAAACATTCTTCTTGCTATTGGCTTGACCATTCTTATAAACTCTTTGAGATGATGGTTTCTAGATTTCCTTTTCCCTAGAAAAGCTACCTCTAGGCTTGGCACCTTGCCTTAGAAACTTTTTAAATTTCCTAACCATAAGAGTCATTTCTTCATTCTCATAATCACTATCTTCTTCAATAGTCTTGAGAGTGATTCTCTTACTTTTAGTCTTTAACTTAGAGCACATGTCAGAGGTTTGGAGCGATCCAAGCAATTCATCAATGTTTAAGCAATAAACATCCTTGCTTTCTTCTATGGCCATAACCTTTACCTTGAATCTCTTAGGAAGACACCTTAGAATTTTCCAATTAAGATGTTCCCTTGAGATTGTCACTCAAAGTGCTTGACATTGGTTAGCAATATTAAGAAGACGGAATTAAAAGACTTCAAACTTGTCTTCACCACTCATATGCAAGCTTTCAAATTGTGATGTAAACAATTGAAGTCTAGACTTTCTCTCCTCCAAAGTTCCTTTATTTGTGACTTGAAATGTATCCCAAGCCTCTTTGTTGCATTCAAGGTTTTGTATCTAGGAGAATTGGTGTCCATCTATTACTCCGAATATGGCGTTCATAGCATGATAGTGCCATTTAGCAATCTCAAAATCATTAGCCGTCCATTCACTTCTTGGTTTGGGAATTTCAGATCCATCTTCTTGAACCTTACTAAGAAGAGAATAGCCTTCCTCAATAACCATCCACGCTCTTTCATCAATTGAGCAGCTATAGTCCTTCATCCTCAATTTCCAACCCATAATTATTACCATGAAGCAACGGTGGCCTAGTATTTGAGGCTCCTTATGTCATAACATCATCTTGAAGTCCTATAGCTCCAAGCTCAACAAATTCACCATGAATGTTTCACCCGGGGATACTTATTAAGTGCAATCTAGTGTCCGCCTCCAATACCAAGTTAATTTTCCTTAAGCGAACCTATAGGGGGGGGGGGGTGAATTGGTTAGTATGCCTTTTTCATTCTTTTGAAACAAATTATGTTTGTCCATCTAGATAGCTTGTATCACAATTGTTATTAATCAAACACAAGTAAAATCAATTCAATAAAGACATGCTTGTTCAAACAGAGTTAATATTGATAACAACTTGCATGTGATACAACCTAGGCTATTTAAACAAAAGCCTTTAACAAGTTCAAATCTTGATATAAAATGAATATCAATAACAGGTATATTAAACAAGATATATATCAATACATATACACATATCAAGAGATAGGAATAGAGAGAATCAACACATGAAATTTATGAGGTAAAACCTCTAAAGAGGAAACATCAATGGGTTGATACCACAACCACCGGTAAACTACTTCCACTATTAAGATAAAAAGATACAATCTCTAATGTGACCACTTCACCTAGAAATCTATCCTTCAACCTTACATAATGAAAGAGATGCCACATTGCTTAACTGTCCAGATCACCCCGATCTTAGTCAAGACTCCAAGCTGAAAAGTGTCGTTTTGTAATGTAAAATACCTTGTCAAACAAAATTTATAAAAGTGTAACAATGCCTCAAAAGTTTATAAAACTAGTACAATACCAAGTCGGGTGTCATCCACAGGGAAAGGGAAATCAAATGGCTAAAACTAGTTAACTAATGTTGAACTAAAATAAGGCATGAAAGAGTGAATATGAGTGGTTGGGTTTTGAAGAGTTAATAGTTAAAATGCAAACTACAATTGTGTTAATTAATCTAACATGCAATTAGTGTTAATGAGAAATGTGTGTGTTAAAATATGATGGTTAAAACTAGGGAGTTGATGGATCTAACAAGCAAACAATGGGAGTATTGGTAATTATCATGAATGTACAATAATCTAATGTAACCAATCTAGAGGGTATAGAATTGGTTGTATATCCCTTATGGGTTTCCAATCTTTAGGGTATAGTATTGGCCACCCACAAGAGATTGTTTATGAATGCACATCTATCGAAATAAAGGACTAATCTTTTTATAAATTCACCAACCTAGAGGGTATAGAATTGGTGCTAAATCTCTCACAAGCAACCAACCTAGAGGGTATACAACTGGTCACACATTTAAGATTAGATGGAAATTGAGATTAATTTGTCCGGATTTCACTTGAGGACTCTTGTTCAATTCTTCCATTCAAATGAGCTTAAGAGAATCGAATAGATGGTATACCCAATTCTTTACTCAATTAATTTCTCAAACAATTTGTAAAGAAAAGAGGGTACAATTTAAGGATAACTATTTTTGAAATCAATTAAAATAATGAATGAAACATATTTGATAGTGTTAACCAAAAATTCGCTCGGGGTGAGGAATTTTAGTTAACACCCTGGATACCACTACCTCGGAGGTGATGATCGGGGTTGGTACCTTTGGTACTTGATTTTTTCGTATGACGGTGAGTATTAGGATGAATACTAACACAATATGTAGTGAAAAATTGAATTGCTTTATTGTGATCAAAATTAATCATATGTATTGTACAAGAATCACTCAAATACTCTCGATCTCTCTTGGGGTACATTGGGTGCGGTAGCATTGTGCCTGTCGAGAAGTAGATAATAACTATAGCCGTGTTCTGCAAACAAAATTTAGGCTCAAGTCAGATCTTCTTACTGTCTATCATTTTTTTATCTGTCGTTCGACCCCCTTTCTCGTGCATGCTTAGGCGTATTTATACATAATCCAACTAGGTTAAACTCGTGATCCTCCCACCATTATTTTTTGAATCAATTCCTTCTTTATCAGGCTGGATATTCTGTTTGAATGTCATTGATTTTGGCTTAATGACGGAATCGAGAATATCTTGGATAGTGATAAGTTTGTTTCCTCTTTGGACTCAATCACTTGCCCTACCACTTACGTAACGTTTCAATGCAAGTCAGAGAGTGAAGGTGATCCCGTATACTACCCTGGTAAGAAGCATCATGGAGGTCACCAAATATAGCATTCACTATTTCAAAGGGTGAGGTATATTCATGCTCTTATCTTGGTATTAGGAGCTCGATCTGACCTTTCCAGGTCCCTTGGAGCTTGAAATGACAAAGACGGTGCTTTTTAATGGTAATAGAGCCTCCGCGTGCTTTTTTCTACCTGTCCAGATAGATTCGATTCTTCCCTCGGTGAAGCAGAGCGATACAGTAGTATGAACTTTGAAGTTCTTATAGGGCTCTCTTTGTGTCTAGAGATGATACCGAGATTTTAGGGAGGTCGCGAGGTATTTCGACCTCGGGGAGCCTAGGTCGTCTTGTATCGGTCTTGTCTTGGGTTCCTATCTCAATGTAACGAGCTCGATCTGATCATGTTGAGCTTAATTTGGGGTTTTCCTAGAGCGTGATAACCTTTCCTCACTTCTGCATGGTCGTCTAATAGCTCGACCCCGAAACCCTTGGTACCATGCCAAGTAATCTTGGATTTGGACCATAGCTAGGAGAGTGGATAATTTACCTTTGGTCCCTAGACAAATTTGGCTATTAACATAAGTCCATTCTGACTTGAACACCAGTGATTGAGTTGGGGTTGGAGTTAGACTTCTCGTATTAATTGGGAAATTTCCCCTCCTTTTTTGTTACTAGAATTTTAGTGTAAATCCTCTCATTAAATGCATAAAAGACGTGGCAAGCAAGGAACGGTGCATTTTTCAAAATAATCCGGCTGCGTTACGCTAGTTCCCGAGATTCGAGGCAATCTTCATTGAAGATCTTGCTTTACATCACCGATGTCGTGGGTTGCCACCCCATTCATCCCTATTTAAACCCGGTTACTTCTTTATCTTCTGCACGTCTTTTTCCTCTTTAAATTTCAGAATTTTGGAAGAAGATATCTTTCCTTTCTTTACCTTACTGAGTAGCACCTCCATCTTTCTTTCGTCCAAATCGAAATCTTTCCCCATCATGTTAAACATTAGCCGTCTCCATGGTAGATGGCAAAGAGGTCACTAGTCTTGTCCATAGGAAACGAGCACAAAAGAACTTTGACAGCGATGAATCTCCTTTTAACCCGCTACACCGCCGATCGAATAGGAACGTGACTATTGGGATCGGGTTCTCTAATATGCCTGATGACCCTCTGAACTTGGTCGATGAAGATTCATATAGGGAACTCGGGAAAAATATGGCTGGAAGGGATCAAGTTATGCTTGTTGGTCCCCATCCGGAGAGACTTCCTCCCTACAACTTCACGGTCATCCTAGATCTACCATTGACCAGAAGTCGATTGATCGTCTGAAGACCAAGTATGGTCTCCCCGATAGTGTTTCCATCTCCATTCCCCCTAAGAATTATGACGTCTTCTCTCCTCCTAAAGGCATTCTTTTGATTCATGTCACGGCTCTCGAGAACGGGGTCAGGCTTCCTTTCCACCCCACCCTCCAACGAGTCTCTCAATGTCCTGCAAACATCTGATCGGCTTCCTCATGCAGCGGAGGGAACAGTGCAAGCTGAGAAAGGTTATCAGGGAGCCTGGTGTAGAGGAACTAGCCAACCTCGTCCATATTGGCAGCCTATCGGATTGCCCTAGAGGTCAGTTCTACACGAAAGCTAAGAACAAACTCAACTTTAACATTCCCGGCGCTTCCAAAAAGGGCCCCAACTGGAAAGAGGAATGGATTCTAGCGGGGGATGATTGGGGAAACTCGATCTTTATCGGTAGGTAGGAGTTTGAGGTCCCGACAACTTTTAATGATAAGCCTTCGTGGGACAAGGATTCTCTGATCTCTAAATCCGAGGCTATCTTGAGGACCATCATCTCCCAAAATTACTTAAATCTGATATTTCCCACAACTGATTCTTTTGATCCCCGTAGGGTAAATCTGTACCTGCAATTCTCTGCTGCCACTGCCCGTAATTAAAATCAAACTGAACCATCTTGCATCCATTCGTTAGCCAGCTTGGTTTTGACATCTTTTTTTTAACAGTTTTTGTTGTTGCTCCAATTTCCCGTGAAGCCCAGCAAGCTTTCACCCCTCCATTTCCTACCAGATTAACACGGGGGATCTCTTCTGCTGACTCTGAGAAAGGGGCCAACTATTCCAGCTGGGATTTTCCCTGCTCCTGTTCCACCCTCTTCCCAGCTTAGGTCCAAGATGGCTCTCCTAGTATCGCAGGCTTCCAAGGTGCGGGGCAAGGGAACCTCTGCTTCTCATGCTGTTATTGTAACTATTTCGTCTCCTTCTTCGGTTGCCCCTTATATTGTTGTCGCTACTTTTTCCATCCCTATGGCTAACTTACCCAATGATTTTACCCATCCATCTGCGTCCTCAACTCCTCAAGCTTCGGGAGACCTCGAGGCTAGTGTTGAAGAGCTCCTTCCGTTCACCTTCAACATCGACCGAGCTCTGCTATGCAAGACAAGGTCTTGAGGCAGTTTGTTACATCCTGCCCAGGTGGCAGCCTTTCCCTGATGGCTTCAATGCCCGTAGATGTCCTGATCTCCAAGGGGTCCGCTCTTTTGGCCAAGGTAACCATCTTCTTTCATCTTTACTTACGATGAATAGCTTGATCGTTTTCTAACTTGAACTTTTTAATATGTATGCTTTCAAATTCAACGTCGCCATAAGCCACTAGGTGGCCTCCCTTCGTGATTGCACTGTAAAAGCCGAGGGCGAATCTAAGAAGGCCATGAGATTTCTTGCCCGAGCTCAGGCCTTGGTGTAAGAAATGACCACCAGCCAGAAGGTGATGGAGAATGAGCTGGCTGAGCTTCAATGCGATCACGAGAAGCTGAATCGGTTCTAAGACTAAGAGAGCCTTAAGTCCAAATACTGGGCCACGGAAAGAGACTTCTAGAAAGTAGAGGCCAAGATGCTGGATTTTGAAATCCAGAGCTTACATGCTCAGGTGGCCAAGCTGCAGGCCGATATGGATGCCTCTTTCAGTGATGGATATTTTTTTACCTCATACCAGGTCGCTGAGGCCCTCCATCTTCCCTTTGATCTGTCAGTTATCACCAATAGGGACAGAGAGGAGATTATGACCAAGGTCTTAGAGATGTCTCATCCTGTTGGCGATGAAACGGGCCCTCCGAGTGTGGCTGGAGCCGAAAAGCAACAGGTCATGGCAGATTTCCCTCTTCCTCCTCTTGTCCTTCTAACCTCTTGTCCTAGGAAACCTTCAAGCGGGGTCCTGCCTGTATAGCCCATGAGAAATTATCCTCAATCCCGGGAGGAAGCTGGGGATCATTTTGAAGAGCTCGCTGGAACAAAGTCTGGGGCTGAGCAAATGGCAATTGAGGTGGTGGCAGTGGTTACTGAAGTCTTGGAGGAGGATCATGCTAGATAGCCTGCAAGAGTGCGACCCTATGAGGAAGGGGTGACAGGAGAGGACATCTAAGATGAGCAACCACCACAAGACGGGGAAGCAGGCAGAGATCAGCAAAGAGGAGGACTAGCGGAAGGGAACCTGAATGACGTCGGAGCTTGATACGATCCACTTATGATGTGTCTTGATTGCCCAGAAAGGGGGTAGGCACCCCGCTTTATTCTTGACCAGCTTTACCAAAAACGTTTTTTATGTGTAGCCCTAAACCAGGGGTTGGGCTCCCTAATTGATGTATGTAGCTTTTTAAGGGGATAGACTCCCTTAATTATTGAAGTTGTTATGATTTCCTTCGTGCTTGCTCTAATTGATCCTGACTTAATTAAATTTGGTAAAGAAAAACTCTGAATTTGTTATGTGCGAGCATACTAGTTGGGTAAACATCTAGCTCAAATTCCCAGCACTTAGTAGGAATTCATATCTTTGGAAGGAGCCCTCTACATTGTGTTTCACATCTATAATGATTCCCCAAACTAACTTTAATCTAGATACCCTTTTCCCAATAATTGGGAAGGTATCTTATTGCGGCTACCTCAACCCTGCAAGTGATCCTATATTTATGCCTGGATCATTCTCAAGGGTGGTAATCTGACCAAGGCACCAAGAATGCTAACTAGCTATCTTGGTCTCAAGATCTAGATGGTATCTATACCCTTACACTCAGACCCTTCTTAGGGGTGGTAGCCTGACCAAGGCATAAGGAAGACTACCTAGTTATCTTGGTCCCGAGACCTGGATGACAGCTATGCTCTTACACTCAGACCCATCTTAGGGATGGTAGCCCGACCAAGGCATCAGAAAGGCTTATCTAGCCATCCTGGTCTCGAGATCTGGATGGTAACTATGCTCTTACATTTAGACCCTTCTTTGGGGTGGTAGCCCGACCAAGTCATTAGGAAGTCTAACTAGCTATCCTGGTCTCGAGATCTGAATGGAAACTATGCTCTTACACTCAGACCCTTCTTGAGGGTGGTAGCCTGACCAAGGCATCATGAAGACTAACTAGCTATCCTTATCTCAAGGTCTGGATGTCAACTATGCTCTTACACTCGGACCATTCTTAGAGGTGGTAGCTCGACCAAGGTATCAGGAAAGCTTATTTAGCTATCCTGGTCTTGAGATCCGGATGCCAACTATGCTCTTACACTCAGACCCTTCTTAGGGGTGGTAGCTCGACCAAGGTATCATGAAGGCTTATTTAGCTATCCTGATCTTGAGATCTGGATGGCAGCTATGCTCTTACACTCAGACCCTTCTTAGGGGTGGTAGCTCGACCAAGGTATCAGAAACGCTTATTTAGATATCTTGGTCTTAAGATCTGGATGGCAACTATGCTCTTACACTCAGAACCTTCTTGGGGGTGGTAGCCCGACCAAGTCATCAGGGTAGTGAGGGGGCTCCCTCTACCATTCCCTGGTTTTGAGGCGGTCATGGTGAATTTACTCATTGAGAATACAGTCAGAAAAGGAGTAATTAACAGCTCGTGGAGAATACAATCAAAGATGGAGAGATTAATAGCAGAATTTATTGATGTTCAATATGGAGTACATTGTTGTTTGTGAAACTTATTGAAACCTAGATGGATGTAATCTGTTGAAAAGTCCTCTGCCTAGGGATAAAACTTCCTTAAATGTTCAGCATTCCAGGTGTGGTCAATGGGTTAACCGTTCATGTCTTCAAACTTGTATGCTCAATTGCGGACCACTACTTTTTTTCTTAATGCCCAACTAGCATCGTCTGGATGAAGGCATCGAAGTAGAGAAAAAGATTTGCCCCTCCTATAGAGGTACCCATCTATTATGCAATATCGAACTGACAACCTCTTGATTTTTCTGGCTTGGTCAGGGTCTTCAGGAAGTTTTCCTTCCTGAAGGTAGACAACTATCGGGTCCATCCAATAGGGTAACTGTTCCACAGGGTAGATTTCTTTACTTGATGTTATGCTCGACTGGGAGTTTACTTGGAGGGCTACTCTTTTAGGTAGAGCTTGACCTCCATTCTTGGCTATCTTTGCTAAGGCGTCTGCCCGATGGTTTTGCTGTCGAGGTATCTACTCGATCCGGAATCCCTTGAACCTTTCCCTTAGTTTCTGGACAAGCTTTAGGTATGCAGCCATACGGTCGCCTTTGGCTAGGTAAATTCCCATAACATGGTTAACGATGAGCAAAGAGTCACTCTTGACGTACAAATAATCAGCCCCAAGCTCGTCGATGACCTTCATACCGACTATGAGAGCTTCATACTCCGCTTCATTATTGGTTTCTTTAAATTCGAACCTAAAACAATGGAATATTCTGTCCCTTTAAAATTGATCAAGACTATGCCAGCTCCTCCCCCAACCAGTATGGAGGCTTCATCAGTGTTAAGGGTCCAGGCTTTACAGTTTCTCGATCAATTGCTGGCCTCTGAAAGCTTTTCAAGAACCAGACTTAGTGTTATTGGGGTCTCTCCGCTTGAGAGGGTAGAGAACTCAGCTACAGAGTCTGCTAGAGCTTGAGCTTTGATTGTCGTTCAGGATTTATACTTCAGGTCAAGCTGGGTGAGCTCCAAAGCCCACAGGACTAGCCTTTCGGATATGTCAGGCTTTTGTAAAAATTGGTGGAGGGGTTGATTAGTCACTAATGCCACTGTATGGGCTTAAAAATAGGGGAGAAGCTTCCTGGTCGAGGTAACCAGGGCAAGGGCGAGCTTCTCAAGGAGGAGGTAGTTCTTCTCGGGCTTGGATAGCGCATGGCTGACATAGTAGATAGGTCGCTGGACCTTGTCCCTGCACTTCTGACTAAAACCCTACTTACTGTCATTTCTGACACTGCTAGGTACATCTGTAACTCTTCTCCCGGTATTGGCTTAACTAGCAGCGGTAGACTGGCAAGGTACTTTTAAAAATCTTGGAAAGCTTGCTCGTTGTCCTTGTCCTTGTCATATTTAATGTTCCTCCCTTACCTGATGGCTTTGAAGAAGGAAGACACTTGCCGTGGAATGCAAAATGAACCTGTTGAGCATAACTATTCGCCCTGTCAACACTTGGGCTTGTTTGAGAGTGGTAGGAGAGTCTAGTTTCATGATAGCTTGGATCTTTTTCGGGTTTGCCTAGATCCCCCTCTCATTCACCATGAAACCCAAGAACTTTCCCGCAGTCACCCTGAAAGCACACTTAGCATGATTCAGCCGTATTAGGTTCTCTCTTACTATCTGAAAAGTTCTATGGAGATGGTCTTAGTGTTCCTTTGTTTCCTGAGATTTGGTAATCATATCATCTACGTACACCTCCATTGTCTTTCCAATCTCCGACTTAAACAGCCGGTTGACCAATCGCGAGTAGGTTGCTCCTTCATTCTTAAGGCCGAAAGGCTTCACCTTGTAGCAGTACAGACCTTGCCCTGTGATAAAGCTAGTCTTGTCTTGATCGACAATGTGCATCATAATTTGGCTGTAACCTGAGAATACGTCCATGAAGCTGAAGAGCTTGTTCCCTGCCATGGAATCCACCAATTGGTCAATTTTAGGCAGAAGAAAACTATCTTTTGGGCATGCCTGGTTGAGATCGATGTAGTTAACACACATTTGCCACTTCCCAATAACCTTTGTGACCATGACCACATTGGCAATCCATTCGGGGTAGTGTGCTTCTCTGATGAAGCCTGATTTGATGAACTTATCCACTTCTTCTTAGACATCATTATTCCTCTCTATATTGAGATGACGCCTCTTTTGCTTGATGGGCTTGAAGGTTGGGTCTACTGCCAATCAGTGAGTAGTCAACAAAATCGGAATCCCGGCATCTCGTCATGACTCCAAGCAAAAATGTAGCTGAATTCTCAAAGTAGTCCGATCAATCCTTTCTTCACCTTTGGCTTGAGGGCAGCTCTGACCTTGACAACTTTGGAGGGGTTATCATTTTTTATAGGTATCTCCTCCAGCTTGTCCACGGGGTGCCCACTAGCCCATTCTCTGCTCTCTGCTCTCTGCTCTCCCCTTCCTCATCTAGTACAATGGGGTCATTTTCTTGATAATTAGCGGCTCCATATTTTCCAGGGTCGTCCTTGGTGTTTCCATATCTTGGATCGTCGCTACTTGCGTGAATTCTTTCGCCAAATCTGTCGGATTGGCAGACACTGCATAGCATTTTCTGATCGTTTGTTGGTCCCTGCATACCTCTCTTACCTTGTTCCCCACTGGAAATTTAAAGACACTTTGGTAGATGGACAAGGCTCCCTTCAAGGATGACAGGAATGGTCTCCCTAATATCATGTTGTAGGCAAACGGGGTGTCAACTACAACGAAGTCTGTCATAACATTTTGTTAGAGAGGTGCAGTTCTAGCGATCGCTAGGAGGATCTTTGATCCCACTGGTATGATTGAATCCCTGGTGAATCCATACTACGGGGTTGTGCAATTATTGTAGCACTAAAGCTTCAAATTCAGTTTCTCCAAGGTGTCTTTAAAAAGAATGTCTACACTATTGCCTGTATCGACGAGCACGCAATGAACCACACAGTTGACAATCTGTACCGTGATCACTATGGAATCATGAGGCTGCACAGTACTGTAGACATCTGCCTCAGTGAAAATAATTTGTGCTGACTGGGATGGGCCAATTGGACACTAGTTGACCTTGATGATACCTCGGCCCTCACCGACACAGGGAATCTTCTTTGCATGTTTTTTTCTAGAATTATTGGAGGTGCCTACCAAGGTAGGCCCTCCACTGATGGTATAAATAACATGAATTTGCTGCATCAAATCCTTATGTTCCCCCTTTCTCTTCTCAGCGTGATCACGAATCTCTACTTGTACCTTCATTCTGGTTTGGTATCTGACTTGCTGTTAGAATTCTACCAAACATCTTCCCCTCACCAGAGCTTCAATCTGGTTATACAGGCTATAACACTCTGAAGTGTTATGCCCTAAGTCTTCATGGAAGTCACAGTACTTGTACCGGTTCCTCCTGTCTGCAGGAACTTTTATAGGTGCAGGCTTCTAGAGTAGCCCCTTGTCCTGAATGGCGAGGTATATTGTTTCGTGGGATGCATTTAAAGGGGTGTAGTGATCGTAACCTCTTTCATCTTGTGTTATGGGGGCTACAATCCTTGGAGGAGGTAAAGCTCACAGAGGGGTTCGCCTTACAGAATACCTCTCATGTCGAGGTTAGGAAGCAGATGAGCGGTATGTCGACCTATTACGAGGTTTATTCTGTATTTTCTAAGCTAACGCGGGTCCTGACACTTCCTTCTTCTGGCGTTTCACCGCTCTCATATTGTTATGCTCCATCTTGACATTGAGTTGTTCATCGATCTCGACCTGCTTAAGAGCCCTATCATGGGCCTCCTGGTAGGTCTGTGGAGGTCGATTGGTGAAAAATCGAAAGAGCTTGCTTACCCACAGATTTCGACGAAAGTTGGCGAGGGTTTCTTTTTTGGTGAAGATGACTTCATTGTGAAAACGTTCCATATATGACCGGAGTGTCTCAAATCGCTCTTAGACCATATACTAAAGGTGGATGGGATCATTTGGGCACAGTTTGACCCCTTGGAACTGTGAACTGAAATCGGTTGATAGTTTCGTGAATGAATCCGCGCTACAGGCGGGTAGTTTCTTGAATCTGGTCTTTACGTAATTAGTCAGTGTTACAGGGAACATCCTGCATATGGCAGCATTAGTGGTATTATGGACTTCCATTTGTTGGATGAAGCTCTCCAGGTGGCTTAAGGGGTCCTCTATTCCGGAGAACTTATCTACCGGCACTTTGAATTTTGGCGGGAGGTCAGCTTTCTGGATCCTTCTGGTAAAGAGATCATTCATTTCTCTAAAGGGGTCATTCTTTGGCCTCATTGATTTTACCCTTATTTATCAGTTGGATCTCTTTCTGTAAGTTTTCCAGCTGATCTCTCAGGCATTTGTTCCCATGCTTGTTTGAGTCTACCTCAGACCCATCACTGTCAAGTCCTTTAGATGAACTGGAGACTTTAACCCGGTCTTTTTCACGAGCGGGATCTGCCCGGGGGCTTTGCTAGCTACCTTCTCCTTTAGCCCAGGTTTCCCTCTTGAAAGCTAAGGGATGATGGGCTTCTCGTTGTTCCCACGGTAAGACATCTACTGTAGAATTGACCCTCCTGGTTGATAATATAATGGCTTATCCGGTACTGGGGGCATGGGCCCTAGCCTATCCTAGATTGAGAGTTAAAGCCCTGTCCTGTCGTAGGTTGGCTCTAGCGAGGGAGGTCCCAATCGATCGAAAGCGGGTTGTCTGGTTCCAGGCCTGCTTTACTCTCCACAAGCATTGGGATTTTTCGGTTGAGTTGTGATGCACTTAGCGAGCAGGCGAAGGTGGACGTTCTCCACGAAGGCCGCTACTTGTTGGTTGAGCATGGCCTAGCTTATCATATGAGGGCAATGAGCTCGTGCAGTGGTCAGCTGAGCCGGAGCTTGGTTATGATGCCTAGATTTTCTATTCTTCTTTTGATCCTTTCACGTTGAAGCAACATACTATTGTTCGTAACCTTGGGCTGTCTTTAGGAAGAGCGAATCCTCATGGTTCCTATAAAACAACAAACACGTAAACTTTGAGCAAATTGGTTGTGGGTGTTCCACAGACTGTGCCAGAAAGTGTTAACCGAAAATTTGCTCGGGGTGAGGAATTTTAGTTAACACTCTGGAGACTATTACCTCAGAGGTGATGATCGGGGTTGGTACCTTTGGTACCTGATTTGTTCGTATGGCGGTGAGTATTAGGATGAATATTAACACAATATGCAGTGGAAAATTAAATTGCTTTATTGTGAACAAAATGAATCATATGTACTATATAAGAATCACTCAAATACTCTCGATCTCTCTTGGGGTACAATGGGTGGGGTGGCTTCGTGCCTGTCGAGAAGTAGATAATAACTATAGCCGTGTTCTACGAACAGAATTTAGGCCTAAGTCAGATCTTTTTATTGTTTATCTTTTTTCTATCTGTTGTCGACCACCTTTCTTGTGCATGCTTGGACGTATTTATACATAGTCCAACCAGGTTAAACTCGTGATCCTCCCACCATTATTTTCTGAATCAAATCCTTTTTTATCGGGCTTGATATTCTGCTTGAATGTCATTGATTTTGGCTTAAAGATGGAATCGAGAATATCTTGGACAATGATATGTTTGTTTCCTCTTTGGACTCAATCACTTGCCCTACACATACGTAGTGTTTCAATGCAAGTCGGAGAGTGAAGGTGATCCGTGTACTACCCTGGTAAGATGCATCATAGAGGTCACAGAATATGGCGTTCACTGTTTCGAAGGGCGAGGTATATCCATGCTCTTATCTTTATATTAAGTGTTAGATCTGACCTTTCTAGGTCCCTTAGAGCTTGAGATGACCAAGCCGTCGCTCTTCAATGGTAACAGAGCCTCCGTGTGCTTCTTTCTACCTGTCCAGATAGATTCCATTCTTCCCTCAGTGAAGAAGAACGATAATGTAGTACGAACTTTGAAGTCCTTATAGGTCTCTCTTTGCGTCTGAAGAGGATGACGGGCTTTTGGAGAGGTCACGAGGTATTTCGAACTCATAAAGCCTAGGTCGTCTTGTATCGGTCTTGCCTTAGGCTTCTATCTCGATGTAACGAGATTGATCTGATCATGTTGAGCTTCATCTAGGGTGTTACTAGAGTGTGATGACCTTTCCTTGCTTCTATGGGGTTGCCTAATAGCTTGACCCCGGAAACCCTCGGTACCATGCCAAGTAATCTTGGATTTTGACCCTGGCTAAGAGAGTGGAAAATTTACCTTTGGTCCCTAGCCAAAATTTTCTATTAGCACATAGATTTAATAAAGTGAATAAGATTTAATACAATCCAAGGTTCACAAATGAATCACATCAATCCCCTAGTGGAATGATTAGCTACTCAGGACAAATAAAATAAAAAACAAGGAGAAAAGAGATAAAGAAGATACATGTAGAACTCCTCCTTTCTTGAGGCTTTAATCCAATCTCTAAGTGTCCTTGAGATGATAATAATGGATGATTAGATTTGGTGGGGAATGTTTCCTAAATCTAGGTTAGTAATTAGATAGGGTAAATTGTGTGTTTTGAAGAGACAAGAATGGAAGAGAGTGGTGGAAGAAAAAGGAAGAGAGTGGAAGAGCAAGGGAAGAGAGGGTTTTCAATAAGAAAATGGCATATATAAAAGCTTGGGAGGCTAGGGCATGATCTGGGCATGAAAAGACACATTTTTCCCTATAAAATTATTTGATTTTTATCCCAAGTGCTAATCCTGTCAGATTCATAACTCCTGGTGCATGGGTAGGGACCCGTGCAGTTCTTACGTAACGGTCAGTAAAATAGGCATAACTCTAGATGATTCGGAATCATAATCCCTAAAAACCACTAGAAACTAGACTTCCGAGGATTCCCAAATATATGTGATTCGAAATATGGTTCAACATAAGGAGAGAGAGAAATGACTCATCGAAGTTGGATAATCTGCATAAGCGTTGACCATTTCAGCTTCTTTTGCCTCCAATCTCACTTTTTGCTAATTTTTTACCTTCCAAACTTACTTTAAGCTTAATAACCATTGGTAGAGAATATAACATTTGCTCTTTTGACTGATTTTGTAACCCGTACTAGGACCATATTGCCTCTGATCTGCTTCCATGAATTGATGAAATGCTAGGGTCATACGCGGGTTGGGACCCGCGTATAGACCTGATGGCTATGCCTTGCTCCTTGGTCTACTCACTGGTTTTCTCAAATTTGCAGGTTGTGCGCGGGTAAGGACCCGCGCATGACCAGCGCATTTGACACTTCTACTCTTCATCAAATATGACTTGCTTTCTTCACAACACGGTGCTTTACATCCTTTCTTCCGAAAAGTACCTAATTGCTTGCAAACATATCAAAAGATTCATAAGATACATAAAAACACACAAAAGCGAGACAAGGGAAATGGAATTGAAAACCAAAATATATGTCAATTTTGGGACGAATACATACACAAATTGAAGATCCCCTCTTAAAAATGCGACTTCTAGGATCAAATTGAAGATCTCCTCTCCAATATGAGACTTCCATGCTTAGCTATCTAGATCACCCCGATCCTAGCTAAAACTTCATGTGTAAATTGAAGATCCCCTCTCCAAAAGGCAACTTCCATTGTACAAACCAAAGAATCAATCTAAGGAATGTGACTTCCAATGTGCAACTTGAAGAATCACTCTCCAAATGTGACTTCCAACCTTTTCACAAGGCCTCCTATGTCATCATGAATGCAAAACGCAAACAAGCACACAACATAGAATATGATGATCAACACATCCTATGATAAGTAGACTTATGCATGAAAATTCACAAACCAAATATGTCTAGTTACTATGCATGAATAACAATTCTAGAAAATATGAAAACACCAAAACACATTTAGCTTCTACATTTATTCATGTCACTAAACCTTGAATCAATATTAGTCACTTAAACACATGATTAAGATTTAGCATTAAACAAAAATCATGCTAGAAGCATAACATATGATCAATAGAATTCCTAGCGAGAAAAATAGAGCGTGTATTCACAAAGTATTCAATTAAAACATATAAAACTCTAAGTACACAATAAAATTGTTCTAATAACAAATGTGGTCAAATAAAAGACCTAACACATGTAGAGACTATTTTCAATAAAAATCAATCAATTAAGGCTCAAAATAGTTCTAGATAGAAAGCTAGCACAAGACTAAACAAAAACATGTGAAAAAATAGGCTTTTACAAAAACCTATCTCAACATGTAAGATTCAATCAAAGCTCAATCTAGCTTCTATAGAGTTTAAAACTCTAATCAAACCATACACAGTATACATACATATATTGAAGAAGAAAACCCAAGGTAATTGAAGATTTGAAGCTCAAAAATCAAAAGAGAAATCAATACCTTAAGTGAAAATTGTGCAGTCCCATTTTTGTGTATTAAACTACCAGAAAACTCAATATATCCACTCTAAACACTTGTGGAAATTATAGAGGACTGGTTGATGAGAAATCACCAACTTCAATTACTCAAATCGGACTCCGAATGAGAAAGATATGGTGTTTGGAAACACAAAAAGTTGGAGAGAAAATTTCTGCACAAGTTTTTCAAGTTTTTATTCTTGGAAAAGAATGAAAGGGAAAAGAGCATTTAAAGGATTTTTTAAAGAGGGAAATCAAAGATAGACTCTCCGATTGTTTTCAAATGAAAACTTTTATCTATTGACGGTTCTAGATAAAGTATTTCATTATGATCCTATTCAATGCACCTAGTGCACTAGATTCTTTTTCCCAAAGACACCACACTTTGATGATTTTAGACTCATCATAACACATTTGATCCCATACAAATGCTAGCAAAAGAATCTACAACTTTAAAAAGATAAAGGCGCCCAACCTTTTATCTTAAGTTATGAATTTTATTCAAGACTAACTAAAGAATTGTGTCTACCTCATACATATCTAGATGTATTAACAATTCTTCATTTCTCATAGTATTTTGACCTTATGATTATTTACTTTTGACAACTATAATAATTAAACTATAAATGCTATAAGATTTGTTAAAATAAAAATCACTTTATTAATATGAAAAGATTGTCAAATACATTATTATACTCTTGCTATCGAGCATAATCCTAACAATTTTCCACTTGCTCTATAGCAAATGTGTCATAACTCTCATCCCCATGTTCACTAGATGCCCATCAAAACTCTTTTGTTGAAGAGCCTTTGTAAAGGGATCCACTAGATTTTCTGCTGACGCGATCTTGGTAATCGTCACGTCACCCCTATGCACAATTTCCCTCAGAAGGTGATACTTTCTTTCATTGTTTTTCCCTCTCTTATGACTTCTTGGTTCTCTCGAATTATCCACTGCTCCACTATTGTCACAATAGATAGTGATCTACTTATTCACATCAGAAGCCACTTCCAAACCAATCAAGAATTGGCGGAGCCCGACAACCTCTTTAGCATCCTTGCATGCGGCAACATACCCAGCTTCCATGGTGGAACCGGCAATACAAGATTGCTTGATACTCCTCCATATGACTGCCCCTCCTCCAATAGTAAACACAGATCCTGATGTAGATCTCTTGGAGTCAGAATCTGACTGAAAATCAGAATCTGTAAACCCAACGGGAATAAAATCCAATCCAGAGTATACAAGCATATAATCTCTTGTCCTCCTAAGATACTTGAAAATATGCTTGACTGTTGTCCAGTGATCAGGACCAGGCTTTGACTGAAACCTACTAATTATGCCCACAACAAAACAAATATCTGGTCTAGTGCAGGGCATTGCATACATGAGACTTCCAACTTCCGATGCGAATGGAACCCTACTCATGAACTTATTTTCATGCTCATTCTTAGGAACTTGTTCCTTAGAAAGTTTGATTCCATGTCTGAAAGGTAACATACCTTTTTTGGAATTTCGCATGGAAATCCTAGACAAGATTTGATCTATGTATGAAGCTTAGGATAATGCAATCGTTCTATTCTGTCTATCCCTTATGACTTGGATACCAAGAATATAACTTGCTTCTCCTAAGTCCTTCATATCAAATTGTTTTGCTAACCATTCTTTTATTGATGCGAATACACCTACATCGTTTCAGATGAGTAGTATATCATTAACGTAAAGAACTAGGAAAACCAACTTGTCGTGTTTAATCCTTTTGTATACACAAGGTTCATCAAGGTTTTGAATAAATCCAAAACTTTTCACGGCTTGATCGAACCTTATGTTCCAGGAACTGGATGCTTGCTTCAATCCATACATGGATCTTTGCAACATGCATACCCTTTCCTCTGGGCCATTTTCAATGAATCCTCTTGGTTGGATCATGTAGTTGCTTTCGTCAAGACTTCCATTAAGGAAAGTTGTCTTGACATCCATTTACCAAATCTCTAGGTCTAGAGATGCCGCAATGGATAAGAGTATCCTAATGGATTTAAGCATGGCCACAGGAGAGAAGGCTTCTTCATAATCGATACCTTCTTTCCGTGTATAACCTTTAGCTACCAATCTAGCTTTAAAGGTTTCCACATTTCCACCCACTCCACTTTTCCTCTTGTATACCCACTTGCACCCGATGGAAAAGTCTACAAGAGACCGGAATTTGTTTTTGAACATATATTCAATTTCGGATTGCATTTGATAAATGACACATTTGCTATAGAGCAAGTGAGAGATTGTTAGGATTATGCTCGATAGCAAGAGTATAATATTGTATTTGACAATCTTTTCATATTAATAAAGTGATTTATAGTTTAACAAATCTTATAGCATTTATAGTTTAATTATTATAATTGTCAAAAGTAAATAATCATAAGGTCAAAAGACTATGAGAAAAAAAGAATTGTTCATACATCTAGATATGTATGAGGTAGACACAATTCTTTAGTTAGTCTTGAATAATATTCACAACTTAAGATAAAAGGTTGGGCGCCATTATCTTGTCAAAGTTGTAGATTCTTTTGCTAGCATTTAAGTGGGATCAAATGTGTTATGATGAGTCTAAAATCATCAAAAAGCGGTGTCTTTGGGCAAAAGAATCTAGTGCACTGGGTGCATTGAATATGATCACAACAAACTACTTTATCTAGAACCATTAATAGATAAAAGTTTTCCATTTGAAGACAATCGGAGAGTCTATCTCAATCCTGAGATAAATGATGGACTTATGGTTGCAAGTGTTATCATTTGAGCTATCAATGAGTACGATTATATAGCATAGTCTATCCTCGATAGTTTGGTGCTATTCATTTGTTAATCAATAGAGGACTTCATTTATAGATATGGACATCATGACTCCATTTATTAAATAAGAGTAGAATATCATCATATGGATGTTTGAGGTATCGGATAATAAATCTTAACGTTAAGTTTTCAATAGTGCCTATTGAAACATGGCTTCTGGACAAGTCAAAATATCCAAGTTCAAAATGTGGTCATATGAGTAAATATGGTAACTTGGAGAGCTATAGACGGTCTATGAGCTCTTGGCGATTACTGGTATTCTTCACGAGGATACACTTTCTTCAATAAGGTTGTCTAGGGTATGAATGAGTAACATCAACTTATTCTATCTTTATTTAAGATTTCAATTTTAGTTCTTTAGTGGAATGAACTAAAATTAAACTGATCGGACCTAAGTGAATCCTTTGTTGATTGTGCTTGGGTTGTGTCTATTGGAGCTTCAATTTAGATAGCCCACCAAGATCCTCAATCCACACGAACTTGCATGGATCACTTGATATATTCTACCGGACCAATTTAGGGGTCCATCTAGAATTGTATTAAGGCATGTGAACTTGTTTTTTTTTTGTAAAAATAGGTCTAGTTCACATGTGGACCTTTTATTAAGGTCCAACGGATTTAATTAAATAAAAAAAATAATATATGGCCCATATACTTGTGTTGGGCGGCAAGGCTATCAAGAATAGCTTAAATTATATTATTTTTATTTTATTATTTAATTAAATAGAAATTATTTAATTTGTTGATTAATTAATTATTTAATTAAAAGTCAAAATCTTTTTCCTAATAGGAGATGGTCTCCTAAAATTTTACTACTTTTAGTAGTATAATTAATATTAAAAACTATATTTGATAAGTAGATAAATAAAATGAGTTATTTTTCTATTCAAACTAGGAAGTCTTGACCATCTCATATTAGGAAAAAGATTTTGACTTTTAGTTAAATAATTAATTAACCAAAAAATTAATTAATTTCCATTTAATTAAATAATAAAATAAAAATATTATAATTTAAGCTCTTCTTAATAGCCTTGCCGCCCAACACATGTATATGGGCCATATGAAATTCCACTATATGTAATGATATTTACAACCTAGGTGGACCTCTAGTCACACTATTTGTTAGGATTATACTCGATAGCAAGAGTATAATAATGTATTTGACAATCTTTTCATATTAATAAAGTGATTTCTATTTTAACAAATCTTATAGCATTTATAGTTTAATTATTATAATTGTTAAAAGTTAATAATCATAAGGTCAAAAGACTATGAGAAAAGAATAATTGTTCATACATCTAGATATGTATGAGGTAGACATGATTCTTTAGTTAGTCTTGAATAATATTCACAACTTAAGATAAAAGGTTGGGCACCTTTATCTTGTCAAAGTTGTAGATTCTTTTGCTAGCATTTGAGTGGGATCAAATGTGTTATGATGAGTCTAAAATCATCAAAGTGTGGTGTCTTTGGGCAAAAGAATCTAGTGCACTGGGTGCATTGAATAGGATCACAATGAAATACTTTATCTAGAACCGTCAATAGATAAAAGTTTTTATTTGAAGACAATCGAAGAGTCTATCTCAATCCTGAGATAAATGATGGACTTATGGTTGCAAGTGTTATCATTTGAGCTATCAATGAGTACGATTATATAGCATAGTCTATCCTCAATAGTTTGGTGCTATTCATTTGTTAATCGATAGAGGACTTCATTTATAGATATGGATATCGTGACTCCATTTATTGAATGAGAGTAGAATACCATCATATGGATGTTTTGAGGTATTGGATATTAAATCTTAACGTTAAGTTTTCAATAGTGTAAATTAAAACATGGCTTCTGGACAGGTCAAAATATCCAAGTCTAAAATGTGGTCATATAAGTAAATATGGTAACTTAGAGAGCTATAGGCGGTCTATGAGCTCTTGACGATTACTAGTATTCTTCACGAGGATATAATTTCTCCAATATAGTTGTCTAGGGTATGAGTGAGTAACATCAACTTATTCTATCTTTATTTAAGAGTTCAATTTTAGTTCTTTAGTGAAATGAACTAAAATTAAATAGATCGGACCTAAGCGAATCATTTGTTGATTGTGATTGGGTTGTGTCTATTGGAGCTTCAATTTAGATAGTCCACCAAGATCCTCAATCCACACGAACTTGCATGGATCACTTGATATATTCTACCGGACCAATTTAGGGGTCCATCTAGAATTGTATTAAGGCATGTGAACTTGTTTTTTTTTTTGTAAAAATAGGTCTAGTTCACATGTGGACCTTTTATTAAGGTCCAATGGATTTAATTAAATAAGAAAAATAATATATGGCCCATATACTTGTGTTGGGCGGCAAGGCTATCAAGAATAGCTTAAATTATATTATTTTTATTTTATTATTTAATTAAATAGAAATTATTTAATTTGTTGATTAATTAATTATTTAATTAAAAGTCAAAATCTTTTTCCTAATAGGAGATGGTCTCCTAAAATTATACTACTTTTAGTAGTATAATTAATATTAAAGACTATATTTGATAAATAGATAAATAAAATGAGTTATTTTTCTATTCAAACTAGGAAGTCTTGACCATCTCATATTAGGAAAAAGATTTTGACTTTTAGTTAAATAATTAATTAACCAAAAAATTAATTAATTTCCATTTAATTAAATAATAAAATAAAAATATTATAATTTAAGCTCTTCTTAATAGCCTTGCCGCCCAACACATGTATATGGGCCATATAAAATTCCCTAGAAAGTGTGTATCTATAACCTAGAGGGGGGATGAATATTACCGATTTTGCGAATTAATCAATATTAACAATTCTATCCCATTCTATTTAAATGCTCAATTAAATATAATAACAACACGGAATATATACGTGGAAACCCTCCAAATGGAAAAAACCAAGGGCTATTTAGAGCGCCATCTTCGATCCTCAAAATCCACTATTGAGTAAAAGTTTACAACCCAGGTTGACCTCCCGTCTAACCCTCCAGTTACTAACCCTTTTACTCTACCCAACGGGCCTTAATAGTGATTTTGGATCACTTGCCTTGTGCACTAACCACTTAGCCACAAGCTAAAACAACAATGAAGAGATAATGGCAACTTAAGTGAATATGCAAGAATATTCAATATGCAAAAATTCTAGGTCAATACATTCATGCTTATCTAGGATTAATAATGACAATTAAACCAAATCCTAGATATTAATGTTCTAAATGCAAAGGCAAAAAGAATTAGCTATAAGGGCAAAATCGTTCTAAATGCTAGCTATAACAAATTAATGCATCTCAACCAACAATTAAAACACAAGCATGTCATAAAAACAATTAAAACACAAGCATGTCATAAAAACAATTAAACACTCAAGCAAGCAATTAATGTGCAATAAAGACTAAAACCCTAGGGATACATGTTTTTGTAATGAAAACATAAAGCTTAGAACATGTAGAGAATACCTAGTCATGCACACACAAGAAACCCATGCTTGGAAGATGCTTGATGATTTGGATTTTATGGATGGTTGAGTAAAAATGGCTTCTTGGAGCTTCTCTCTCTAAAGAACCTTGTCTCTCTCTTAAAAATAGGTTTGGAAGCTCTCAAAAACGAGTTGGGAAGAAGATGATGTATATATATGAAGCCTAAAGAGAAACTGCGTTGTTTTGTATGAAGGGCAACCAAAACGCGTCAGGACCGCTGGCTATACCGCGGTCCAGGCAAGTGTCCAGACCACGGCATAGAGAGCGGTGTATTGTCTGGACAACGTCACTCTGTACGCCGCTGTACATACAGCTTGCATAGACCGCGGTCTGGACAGTATGCATCCTCTATGAAACTCCACTTGGGAGGCCGCGGCGTAGGCAACACGCACAGACCGCGGTAGACACAGGGTGCATCCTCTGCCAAAAACCGCTGTGCAGGCCGCAGCGGGGGCATTGCATGCAGAGCAATCTAGACCGCGGTAAAGAGGAAAAAAATCATCTTTCTAAGGCACAAACATGCATTCACACTCAAATAAAAAATTAGACACACAAGGCACTCAAAATGGCAAATAAGCATGCAAGCAAGATAATTAAAATAAAATGCATGAGTGTGAGTGTGTGCACTAAATCTCTTCAATGAAGTTAAGCAAGTGATTTTACCTTTGATGCTTGAGCTTGGTTACGAACAATGAAGCCCTAAACTACCCTTACAATATTGATCCCAAAATGTGGTTGTCAACGAAATAAGCCAATCAAAACCCGAGGAACTTACAATCTCCCCTTTTGGCTATTTAGTGACAAAACCACTCACTCACAAAGTATCATCACAACAATTAACAAGAAATAAACAAGAGGTCAACAAACAACCATTCTATGTTACAAGAGATACCTAAAGCTAAATCTTCAAATCTTACATCTCTTGTAGCTTGATCATCCCTACAAAACAAAGAACTACACTTTCCAAGACAAGTGTATGAGAGGGATCAAGAAAAATAAAAACAAGTGCAATTTGCATGAAATAGAAACAAGTAACATGAAATCAACAATCCACAAAGAAAATGCTCCCCCTAAATAGATCAACTCCCCCACAAAAGGTCAAACTCCCCTTAAAACATGTCAATATCAACTCCCCCTAAATCCGACACTACTCCCCCTTTTTGTCACAAGATAGGCAAATGGGTATTCCCCAACCAGGATGCTGTAGCAAAGAGAGATATTTGCAATGTAAATGATAATCATACACAACAACTTTATACAGGTTAATTAAGAGAGAGAGAAAATCATGGTAGTTTATTGATTTGAATATGTGCGAAAGAATGCCTTGAATGAAATACATACAACATCAACTTCTAAAAGCATGGTATTTGGCAAAGGAAAATAGCACATGAGGTTCCAAGAGAAGTCAAACCAATTTTCACCAAATTGACAATGGAAAACAAGATATAGTTTAACTAAAAACATAAGAACAACTATCAAACTTTACAAGTTGAACAAGGCATGAGCGACTATTGAGCCCTATTAGATTTTTTCCGGGCAAGATGCCTGTATGATAGTAGCCTTGTTCAAAAAGTAAAGAGAGAGAGAGAGAGAGACTATAGGAATGTGAAAATCCTTGAAATTGATACAATATCCTTATTGAATGAAGTCTCAAAAGACACTTGCACACAGATTTGCAATCATTTTGTAAGCATTTAATAAATTCATCATGCCTAACACTTTAAGCATGGCAAGATCAAGTTTTCACAATCATGGAGTTAAACCTTAGGTCAATCAAATGTACTTTCCAAACAAATTTCCTAGTCCAAAAATACATGTTTAAACATAAATGAGACATGCATTTCAAATAAGGCAAAAACACACTTATTGACTAAAAAGACATATAATAATATATGCATCCAAGATACTCAAGCAATTAATTAAAGAGTATAAAATTGAACAATCATTTGCTTATTAAGATGCAAGTTCGCTCTCTTTGATTTAGCTCCCCATATGGGGTCAACCACCAAAACCCATCAATGCATATGACAAATCCCAATACACCTACTAAGATATTTAAACCTAGTTGAATCTAATGGTTTTGTAAACAAATCCGCTAGTTGATCATTTGTACCCACATGTTCAAGTGCAATGCATTTGCTCTCAACTAGCTCCCTTATGAAATGATGTCTAATGTCAATATGCTTAGTTCTAGAATGTTGGACAGGATTTTTTGAAATATTGAAGGCACTCATGTTATCATAATAAAGGGTTAGACTACCTTGCTCAAAGCCATAATACACAAGCATTTGTTTCACCCAAAAGAATTGTGTGCAAGAACTCCCAACTGCTATATACTCGACCTCGGCTATGGATAACGAGATGGAATTTTGCTTCTTGTAAAACCAAGACACAAGATTGTTCCCTAGGAAGAAGCAACCGCCTGATGCACTATTCCTATCATCATAATTACCTGCCCAATCTGTATCACTAAAGCCAACTAAACTAGTATTAGTGTCAAAAGAGTACCATATCCCATAGTTGGATGTTCCATTCACATATCGAATGATTCTCTTCACAGAGGAGAGATGGGATTCCTTGGGATTGGCTTGGTACCTAGCACATACACCAACACTAAAAGCTATATCGGGCCTACTAGCAGTTAAGTATAGCAAGCTCCATATCATGCCACGATATAGACTTTGATCCACACTTTTTCCACTACCATCCTTGCTAAGTTTCAAAGTGGTACTCATTGGTGTGTCACAATGTTTGGCATTCTCAAGGCCAAACTTCTTAACTAGGTTCTTGGCATAATTAGCTTGGGATATGAAGATCCCATCATGCATTTGCTTAATTTGCAAGCCTAGGAAGTAATTGAGCTCACAAACCATGCTCATTTCAAACTCATGAGTCATGACATCAACAAATTGTTGAACTTTCAAGTTGTTGGTGGAACCAGAAACAATGTCATCAACATAAATTTGAGCTATGAATAGCTAATCTTTAGTGCACTAGATGAACAAAGTCTTGTCAACACTACCTCTAGAGTAGTCATTGTAAACAAGATAAAGGGTGAGGCGCTCATACCAAGCCCTCGGTGCTTGTTTCAACCCATATAGTGCCTTCTTGAGGCGATAAACATGATTGGGGTGGTGAGGATCCATAAACCCCTTAGGTTTCTCAACAAACACTTTCTCTTGTAAGAAGCCATTGAGGAAGGCACTCTTAACATCCATTTGATACAATTTAAATTTGTGAAAACACGATATGGATAAGAGAAGCCTAATGGACTCTAAAAGGGCAACGGGAGCAAAAGTCTCCTCAAAGTCGATACCCTCAATTTGAGAGTATCCTTGTGCAACAAGCCTAGATTTGTTCAGCACAATGTTGCCATCCTCATCTGATTTGTTCCCATACACCCACTTGGTGCCTATTACATTAGTGTTCTTAGGCCTTAGAACTAGAGCCTAAACCTCATTTTTTTTTTAAATTGATTTAACTCTTCTTGCATAGCAAGAACCCAAAACTCATCACTTAAATCTTTATCTACCTTTTTGGGTTCAATTTGAGAGATGTAGCAAGTGTAACTAATTTGATTTGCTAATTGATGTCTAGTCCTTACACCCTCATTCACATTTCCAAGAATGTCACTCTTGTTATAGAGATGTCTAACTCAAGGAGCGGGTTCCTTAGAGTCCAAAGTAGGATCTCTATCAAGAGATTGAGTGATCTCTTTGTCAAGCTTAGATTTTGCATCATTAGAAATCTCATCAATCCTCATCAAGGGAGTATCATCAATCACACTAATCTCCTCATCATGGTTACTAACCTTTGGCCTACAATCATATATGACCACATTAAATGATTCCATAACACTTCTAGTTTTACTATTTAGGGTATAGCCAATGAAAATCCCCTCATCACTCTTAGCATCAAAGTTGCCAAGTTGATCACGGTCATTTAGAATGTAGTACTTGCTTCCAAATGAGTGGAAGTAGCTCACATTTAGCTTTCTACCCTTCCACAATTCATAGGAGGTTTGCCTAGTCCCGAGCCTAAGAAAAACCCTATTGCCTATATAACAAGTCGTATTGACAGCTTCAACCCAAAGTTTCCTAGGCACATTGTTGCTATGCAACATCACACGGGCCATCTCTTGGAGGACTATATTCTTCCTCTCTACTACCCCATTTTGTTGAGGAGTTCGAGAAGCCGAGAGCTCATGGGAGATTCCAAGACTATCACAAAATTTCCAAAGTAAACATTTTCAAATTCTCTCCCATGATCACTCCTAATTCTCTTAATGCATTTTAAGTGAGAATCCTTCTCATTTTGAATTTTAGTGCAAAGCATTTTAAAATTTTCAAACTTTTCAGATTTTTCTCTAAGAAAGTAAATCTAAGTAAATCTAGAAAAATCATCCACGCACACAAAAATGTACCTCTTGCCAACGAGACTTTCGGTTTGCATAGGACCCATAAGATCCATATGAAGAAGCTCTAATGGCACCTTAGTGGCATGATACTTACCCTTCTTATGCACACTCTTAGTTCGCTTTCCTTGTTAACAAGGTCCACAAACTCCCTCAATTCTATTTCGAAACTTAGGAAGGCCTCTCACAACTTTCAACCTCTCAAGAACTTTCAAGTCTTTGAAATTCATATGACCTAACCTTTGATGCCATAATTCAACTTGATCACAACTAGACAAATTGCAAGAGATGCCATTAGAATCAAGACAATAACAATTGTCACTTGATCTCGTACCTTTCAATAAAACATGTCCATCTTCTCTTTGAATAGAGCAATCAACTTTTCCAAACATAATCGAAAGCCCTTCATCACTTAGATGTGATATGCTAATGAGATTGGCTTGCAAGCCATATACATAGAGAACAATAGGCAAGGAGGGCAAACAAGGGATGGAGATGTTTCCTTTTTCTAGAACCTTCTTACGTGAACCATCACCAAAAGTGACAAATCCACCATCCTCCATCATGAGAGTTTCAAAGAAACTCTTGTTTTCGGTCATATGCCTAGAACAACCACTATCCGGGTACCAAATGTTAAAGGCTTTCGCCTTGAACAAAACTTGGGCCACATGGAAACATACTCTTTTGTTCTAGTCCACCTAGTAGCAACATTGTTATTTCTAGGAGCCTTGGGTTCATTTGCTCTAAAATTCCTAGGTGCATGCATTTTGGCTCTTCTAAGCATACTCTTCTCAATCATGCTTTCAAAACGACACAACTTAATAAATTTAAAACAATTCGGCCTTATGTGACCTTCAACACCATAGTAATGACATATGGGAGTAAAGTAAGAGTTCATACCATATCCTTGTGCAAACATGGAAGACTTCCTTCTCTTTTGAGTCGTCCTTTGATGCTGAGCCGAATCTCTTCTTTGAAACATCCTTTGTGGTTAAGCCATATTAGCTTTTCTTCTTGGTTGTGGGTGAAAACTTCTTTGTTGAATTTGAGAGCTCCTTGGAGGTTGTGGTCTTGTTTGATGAGCTCTAGCATTTGGTGAATGTGTTTTAGTTTAAGACTTTGTTTGTTCTTATTTTGATGATTCACCAACCTCATTTGATCTCATTTTTTGGTGTGACTCTTGAACCTCTTTGTCCTTTAGACTCTTGACAAAGATGGTCTTCTTTAAGGAAGTAATATCCTTGCCTTCCATATATCCTAGACTCGTTTTATAACTAGGACTCTTCTCACATGATAGCATCTTGTCAAGTCTCTCCGTTCCGGATGTCATCTTGGTAACCAAAACTTTCGCTTCCTTAAGCTCAATCTTCAAGTTTTCTTCACTCTTCTTAGTGATCATAAGCTCCAACTTTAAACTCTCTTCTAACTCTTTTCCACTCTTTACCTTCTCACTCAAGGTGGTAATTTTGAAGGTCAACTATAGATTCTTCTTTTTCTACTCTTGAACCTTCTTCTTCTTTTTCAATCTAGACTTTTCAAAAAACTTCATGAAATCTACATAGTCCATTTCCTCATCAATCTCAAACCTAGAGTTAGAAGAGGTACTCTCATCACTAGAGTTATCTACTTCTTCATTGTCACTCACAACTTACTTGCCATTATGAGATGTTGTGAAGGCAATGAAGTTTGCAACTCGATCTTCATCATCTGAAGAATTTTTTTCCTCTTCTATGTCTTCACTATCACTCCAAATAGCCGCCATTACCTTCCCCTTTTTCTTTTTCTTCAAATTTGAACATTCTAGAGCAATGTGACAAAAGCCACTGCATTCATAGCATTGAATGCCCTTCTTGGAGTCACTTTATTGAAACTTTTCAATCTTCTTGAAATGAGTTTTCCTTTTCACTTCCTTCCCCTTTGACCCAAAACCTTTCCTCTCAAACTTCATGAATTTCTTGAATCTTCTAACCATGAGGGCCATTTCTTCATCTGAGTTCTCCTTTTCTTCTTCAACCTTAGTGGTCTTTAAGGCAATGCTCTTTTGCTTCTTTGGAGGAGTGGGTGAAGTGTTCCATCTTGACTCATAAGCTAGAAGTCTTCCAATGACTTCACTTGGCTTCATACTCGTGTACTCACTATTCTCTTCAAGTGCCATCACCTTTGATTCGAACCTTGACGGAAGTGACCTCATAATTTTTTGCTTGACTCTCCATCCGAATAGGGGTCACAAAGTTGATGGCTTTGGTTGACAATATCCATCAACTTCACTTGGAAGTCATTGAAACATTCATGCTCCTCCATTCTAATCATCTCAAACTGCATTTGAAGGACTTGGAGCATTGAGTCCTTGACTACCTCGGTTCCCTCATGTTCTGTTTGAAAAATGTCCCAAGCCTCCTTCGCAATCCCAGTGTTTTGTACCAGCTTGTACTGATTATCGTCTACGGCACAAAGAATGGCATGCATAGCCCTGTTGTTCCACTTGGATACTTCAAATTCTTGAGTACTCCAACTGGGTTTGGGCTTAGGAGCTTCTACACCATCATCAGTGGTCATTGTTGGAGTAGTATAACCGTCTTCAATAGCCATCCAAGCACGGTCATCAATTTGGCAAAGATAGGCTTCCATCTTGCCCTTCCAAGTAGCATAATTCACCCCATTGAGCAAATGGGGTCTTGTGCTTGAAGCTCTCTCATGACTACTTCCGTTTCCACTCATTGTGTTTGAGGGTAATGAATGATATGAACATGCAAATGTAATGCAATACACAACATGCAAACAACTAAAATGCACAAGGTAGGACACACACAATGCACAGATCACCTAAGTATATCTAGGCACCAGCTTTGATACCAATTGAAATTCCCTAGAAAGTGTGTATCTATAACCTAGAGGGGGGGGGGGGGGGTGAATAGGTTTTAATTGAATCAGTTACCGATTTTGTGAATTAATCAATTTTAACAATTCTACCCCATTCTACTTAAATGCTCAATTAAATGACATCAAACATGAAACAATAACAACACGGAAAATATACGTGGAAACCCTCCAAATGGGAAAAACCACAGGCTATTTAGAGCTCAACCCTCGATCCTTAAAATCCACTATTGAGTAAAAGTTTACAACCTAGGTTGACATCCCGTCTAACCCTCCAGTTACAACCCCTTCACTCTACCCAGCAGGCCTTAATAGCGATTTTGGATCACTAGCCTTGTGCACTAACCACTTAGCCACAAGCTAAAACAACAATGAAGAGATAATGACAACCTAAGTGAATATGCAAGAATATTCAATATGCAAAAATGCTAGGTCAATATATTCATGCTTATCTAGGATTAATAATAACAATTAAACCAAATCCTAGATATCAATGTTCTAAATGCAATGGCAAAAAGAATTAGCTATAAGGGCAAAATAATCCTAAATGCTAGCTATCCCAAATTAATGCATCTCAACCAACAATCAAAGTACAAGCATGTCATAAAAACAATTAAACACTCAAGTAAGCAATTAATGTGCAATAAAGACTAAAACCCTAGGGATACATATTTTTGTAATGAAAACATAAAGCTTAGAACATGTAGAGAATACCTAGTCATGCACACACAAGAAACCCATGCTTGGAAGATGCTTGATGATTTGGATTTTATGGATGGTTGAGTAAAAATGGCTTCTTGGAGCTTCTCTCTCTAAAGAACCTTGTCTCTCTCTTGAAAATAGGTTTGGAAGCTCTCAAAAATGTGTTGGGAAGAAGATGATGTATATATATGAAGCCTAAAGAGAAACTGCATCATTTAGGGTGAATGGCAACCAAAACGCGACAGAACCGCTGGCCGTACCGTGGTCCAGACAAGTGTCTAGACTGCGGCACAAAGAGCGGTGTATCGTCTGGATAACATCGCTCTGTACGTCGCTGTACATACAGCATGCACAGACCGCGGTCTGGATAGCATGCATCCTCTGTGAAGCTCCGCTTGGGAGGTCGCGGTGTAGGCAACACGCACATACCGCGGTAGACACAACGTGCATTCTCTGCCAAACACCGTTGTGCAGGCCACGGCAAGGGCACTGCAAGTAGAGCAGTCTAGACCGTGGTAAAGAGGAAAAAATCCTCTTTCTAAGGCATAAACATACATTCACACTCAAATAAAAAATTAGACACAACAAGGCACTCAAAATGGCAAATAAGCATGCAAGCAAGATAATTAAAATAAAATGCATGAGTGTGCGTGTGTGCACTAAATCTCTTCAATGAAGTTAAGCAAGTGATTTTACCTTTGATGCTTGAGCTTGGTTACGAACAATGAAGCCCTAAACTACCCTTACAATATTGATCCCAAAATATGGTTGTCAATGAAATAAGCCAATCAAAAACCGAGGAACTTACACCATATATTATTTTTCTTACTTTATTAAATCCATTGGACCTTAATAAAAAGTCCACATGTAAACTAGACCTATTCTTACAAAAAGAAACAAGTTCACATCCCTTAATACAATTCTAGACGGACCCCTAAATTGGACTTGTAGAATATATCAAGTGATCCATGCAAGGTCATATGGATTGAGGATCTTGGCGGGCTATCTAAATTGAAGCTCCAATAGACACAACACAATCACAATCAACAAATGATTCACTTAGGTCCGATCTATTTTTTTTAGTTGATTCCAGTAAAGAACTAAAATTAAATTCTTAAATAAATATAGAATAAGTTGATGTTACTCATTCATACCCTAGAAAACTTTATCGGAGAAAGTGTATCCTTGTGAAGAATACTAGTAATCACCAAGAGCTCATAGACCACCTATAACCCTCCAAGTTACCATATTTACTCATATGAACTCATTTTGAACTTGGATATTTTGACTTGTCCAGAAGCCATGTTTCAATAGACACTATTGAAAACTTAACGTTAAGATTTAATATCGAATACCTCCAAACATCCATATGATGACATTCTACTCTCATTCAGTAAATGGAGCCACGATGTCCATATCTATAAATGAAGTCCTCTATCGATTAACAAATGAATACCACCAAACTATCGAGGATAGGCTATGCTATATAATCGTACGCATTGATAGCTCAAATGATAACACCTGCAACCATAAGTCCATCATTTATCTTAGGATTGAGATAGACTCTCCGATTGTCTTCAAATGAAAACTTTTATCCATTGACGGTTCTAGATAAAGTATTTCATTGTGATCTTATTCAATGCACCCAGTGCACTAGATTCTGTTGCCCAAAGACACCACACTTTGATTATTTTAGACTCATCATAACACATTTGATCCCACTCAAATGCTAGCAAAAGAATCTACAACTTTAACAAGATAAATACGCCCAACCTTTTATCTTAAGTTGTGAATGTAAGTCAAGACTAAATAAAGAATTGTGTCTACCTCATACATATCTAGATGTATAAACAATTCTTCTTTTCTCATAGTCTTTTGACTTATGATTATTTACTTTTGGCAATTATAATAATTAAACTATAAATGCTATAAGATTTGTTAAAACATAAATAACTTTATTAATATGAAAAGATTGTCAAATACATTATTATACTCTTGCTATCGAGCATAATCCTAACATCACGTTCATGAAAACCAATGGTTAGCAGTAACCAAGTGTTTGATACTTAGGCGAAAGTTGGTGTAGTAATCGACGTAGATACCTCTTCCCCCGTTATGCTAGAAGGTATCTTATCATGGTGACCTCGGTCGAACAAATCAATATTTTGACCTTTCTTGGGAATAGTAGCCAAACCAAGGTATTAGGAGGGCTATCTGGCCGTATCCTATCCTATCCTCGAGATCTAGATGGCAACTATGCTCTTGCACTCAGACCTTTTTTGGGGGTGGTTGCCTGACCAAGGCATCAGGAGGGCTATCTAAATATTGCCTACTCTCGAGATCTGGATGGTAACTATGCTCTTACAGTCATACCTTCTTGGGGGTGGTAGCTCGACTAAGGCATCAGGAGGGCTATCTAAAAATTTCCTGGTCCCGAGATCTGGATGGCAACTATGCTCTTACACTCAGATCCTTCATTAGGGTTGTAACACGACCAAGGCATCAAAAGGGATGTCTAGCTATTTCCTAGTCTCGATATCTTGATGGCAACTATGCTCTTAAATTCAGACCTTTCTTATGGTGGTAGCTCGACCAGGCCATCAGAAGAGCTATCTAGCTATTTCCTGGTCTCGAGATCTTGATGATAACTATGGTCTTACACTTCGATCCTACTTAGGAGTGGTAGTCTGACCAAGGCATCAGGAGTAGTAAGGGGGCATCCTCGGCCAGTTCCTAGTCTCGAGATCTTGATGGCAACCATGCTCTTATACTCAGACCCTTCTTGGCGGGGGGTGGTGCCCGGCCGATGAATCAGGGGTAGCGAGGTGGCTTTCCCGACTAATCCCTGGTCTTGAGGTGGTTATGTCAAACTTGCCCATATAGAACATAATCGGATACAGAGAAATTAATGTATAACAAAATCAGAGATGGAGAAACAACAGACTTTATTGATGATCAAAAAGTAGTACATTGTTGTTGGGAATTTTATTGAAGCCAATATGGATGTAGTCTAATTAACAAGTCTCCTGCATAGGGATAAAACCTTCTCAAGTGATCTGCATTCCAAGTATGATCGATGGGTCAACCATCCATATCTTCAAGCTTGTATGCCTCATTGCGAACCACTACCTTCACCAAGTATGGCCTTTCCCAGTTAGGTCCCATGACCTCATCCGACCTTTTTCGGGTATTCAAGGTCACTTTCCTAAGAACTAGATCCCCTTCATTAAAGTTCTGGGTTCTGACCTTTTTGTTGAAATACCTAGCGATCTTGCTCTGGTAAATCACCACTTTCTTAACTACATGGTCTTGTTTTTCTTCCAAGAGATCTAGATTAGCTTGGAGCTTGACTTCGTAGCTTTCGGGTTCGAAATGTTGTACCCTAAAGATGGTCAGTTATGCTAGATGAGAAGGATTACTTCATCCCCGAAGGCTAGAGAGTAAAGTGTCTCTCCGGTAGCTATTCTCTTTGTAGTCTGGTATGCCCAGAAAACCTCGGGAAGCTCCTCCACCTATTTACCTTTCTTCTGCTGCAATTTCTAATTTGACAGCATCTTGATGGTCTTGTTGGTGGATTCAACAAGCCCATTAGTATAAGGGTGGGCTATTGAAGCAAACCTGAGGTTGATTCCCAGATCTTCACAAAAGTCTTTGAATTGGGAATTGTCAAACTACTAGCTAGGTCGGCTACAATGGCGAAATGGGTCCCGAATATACAAATTACGTTGGTTTGGATGAACCTCGACATATTCTCTTCTGATATTTAAGAGAGAGGTCCGGCCTCGACTCATCTAGTAAAATAATCGATTGCCACGATGACATGCTTAGCTTGCCCAGAAGGAATGGGATGTGGATTGATTAGATCGACCCCTCACATGGCAAAGGGATAGTGTGAATTGAGAGATGATAGCTGCTCCGGTGAGAGGTGACGTAAATTTGAGGTCCTTTGGCATGGTTCACAAGATTGTGCAAAGTTCTTCGTGTCTTAGTGAATAGTTGGTCAGTAAAACCCCATACAGAGCACTTAGTATGCTAAAGCTTCACCACCAATGTGATTCCTGCAGTCCCTAGAGTGAACCTCTCTCAACGCTCATTTTGCATCATCAGATGTAGACACCAAAGAAAAGGAAAAGACCTGCCCCTCCTGTAGAGGTACCCACCCACCAAACGTTATCGGATAGAGAGCCTTTTAACTCTTCGAGCTTGATAGGGCTCCTCGGGGAGCTTTCCTTCATAGAGATAATCCACTATTGGTTCCATCCTGCAAGGTTGACAATCTAGGGGGGAAATTTCCTTGTTCGTTGTTATGCTTGGTTGAGAGATCACTTATATAGGAACTCCTCGTGGTAAGGCTTAGTCACCATTCGCAGCTATCTTAGCTAGAACATCTACTTGATGATTTTGTTGTGGAGGAACCTGCTCGATCTCGAATCTCTTAAATCTATTCCTAAGCAGCTGAACTAGCTTCAAGTATGCGATCATGTTAACCCCTTTTGCCTGGTAAATACCCGAAACCCGATTGACTATGAGTAATAAGTCACTCTTGACCTGCAGGTAGTTGGCCCCCTAGCTCGATGGCTGTCTTCATTCCGGCTAGGAGGGCTTCATACTTTGCCTCGTTATTGGTAGCCTTAAACTCGAACCTAGAATAATGAAAGCATTCAATCCCTTCCAGGTCTACTAGAACTATGCCAGCTCCTCCCCCAGCTTGTCCAGATTCTCCATCTGTGTAGAGGATCTTGGCCTCGTAACCCTCCAGCAAGCTGTCGATTTCTGAAACCCTATCGGGAGCTATATTCATCATTATGGAGGTCGCATGACTTGAGAGTGCTGAGAATTCTACCATAAAGTCAGCCAAAGCCTGGGCTTTGATTATGGTCCTGGGTTTATACTTCAGGTCAGATTAGGTAAGCTTCAATGGTAACAAAAATAGCCTTCCGAATACATTCGGCATTTGTAAGAATTGACAGAAAGGTTGGTCTGTCACTACAGTTATTAAGCTTGAAAGTAAGGACATAGCTTCCTCTAAAGTCACCAGAGTATAAACGAGCTTCTCTATAAGAGTATAATTTTTCTCTTACTTGGCTAGAGCAAGACTTATGTTGTAGATAGGTCGATGGACCCTATATCTACACTCCTTAATCAAAGCCCCACTAACTGTAGTTTCTGAAACAGCCAAGTAGATTTGCAGTTCCTCTCCGGGACTTGGTTTGATTAGCAATTGAGGGCTCGTTAAATACTTCTTCAAGGCTTGAATGGCTTGCTCACTCTTCTGGACCCACTTCAAGTTTCTTCCCTGTTTGATAACTTTGAAGAAAGAGAGGCACTTACCGGTGGAGCAAGAAATGAATCTGTTGAGCGCTGCTACCTTCCTGGTCAGGATTTGTACCTGTTTAAGTGATATGGGGGATTTTAGGTCCAAAATAGCCTTGATATTTTAGGGGTTGACCTTTATGCCTCTCTTATAAACCATGAAGCCCAGAAACTTCTCCGCACTTACCCCGAAAGCACACTTAGAGGGGTTCAATCGCATCTGGTTTTTCCTTAGGATCAGAAAAGTTCTATGAAGGTCGTCCTGGTGTTCTCTTATGGTTGTTGATTTTATGATCATGTCATCGACGTATAATTTTGTCGACCTTCTAATTTCGGGCCTGAACAGTCGGTTAACTAGCCACTGGTATGTAGCCCCCGCATTATTAAGACCAAACGACATCATCTTATAGCACTACAGCCCCTGTCCATTAATAGAACTATTCTTACCCTAATCTGCTGGATGCATCTTAATCTGGTTGTACCTCGAGAATGCATCCTCAAAGCTCAATAGCTTGTTCCCGGATGTGGAGTCTACCAACTGATCGATATTCTGTAGAGGAAAGCTGTCTTATGGACATACTTAGTTGAGGTCGGTGTAATCGATGCACATACGCCACTTACCATTCTCCTTCCTGACCATGTTGGTGATCCATTCGGGGTAGCGCGCCTCTTTGATGAAGCCTGCTCTAATCAGCTTGTCCACTTCCTCATGGACCATAACATTTCTTTCGGTGTTAAAGTGACGTCTTTTCTACTTAACGAGCTTGAAGGTTGGATCCGTTGCTGATAGGTGAGCGGTCAATGAGATTGGTATTCTGGGCATTTCATCATGGCTCCAAGCAAAGATTTCACTAAATTCTCGAAGAAGCCCGATCTATCCTTCCTTCACTTCCGGATCGAGGGTAGCTCTCACCTTGACGACCTTGGAGGGATTATCACTTCTAATGGGTATCTCCTTTAGTTTGTCCATAGGGTGCCCGCTGGTCCATTCCTTTTTTCGTTCTTCCTTATCCGGGGTCATAGGGTCATCCTTTAGATGTTCTACGGGCTCCGTATCTTCCAAGGTTATTCCTAGTGCTTCCATACCTTGGATTGTTAAGACTTGTGCGAATTGTTTTGCCAAAGCTGTTATTTTGGCAGACACTGCATAGCATTTCATGGTCGCATTTCGGTCCCTACGTACCTCTCCCACCTTGTTCTCAACCGAAAACTTCAAGACATTATGGTAGATTGATAGGACTTCTTCTTAGAGGATATAAACGGTCTCTCTAATATGGCGTTGTAGGCCGATGGGGTGTCGACCTTAACGTGGTCCATCATAACATTTTGTTAGAGAGGTGCGGTTCCAGCGATCATTGGGAGGATCTTTGATCCTAATGGTATGATCAAATCCCCGGTAAATCCATATAGCAAGGTTGTACAACTATTGTAACACTACTTCTTCAATTTCAACTTCTCTAAAGTATCTTTTAATTGGATGTCGATGTTGCTGCCTGTGTCGACGAACACAGGGTGGACCACGCAATTGGTAATTTATACCGTGATTACCATGGGATCGTCATGAGACTGGACGGTGTTGTAGACCTTTGCCTTGGTGAAAATAAACTATGATGACTGGAAGAGGCCAGCCGGGTTCTATTCGATCCTGAAGATACCCCGACCTTCATCTATATGAGGAATCTTCATCGCATGGTTTTTTCTGGAATTATTGAAGTTGCCAACCAGAGTGGGCTTTCAGCTGATGGTTTGTATCACCTAGATTTACCGTATCAGATCTATCTGCTCCTTCTTTCTCTTCTCAGCATGCTCACGGATCTCAGCTTATACTTCCCTTCCAGTCTGAATATTGTCTCGACCTGCTTCAAGAACTCTATCAAACATCCCCCCCTTATCATAGCCTCGATCTGGTAGTGCAGATTATAGCACTCTAAAGTGTTGTGACCCACGTCTTCATGGATATCGCAGTACTTGTACCAGTTCTTCCTGTCGACTAGGCTTTCATTGGTGCGGGCTTCTATAGTAGCCCTTTATCCCGAATGGCGAGATAGATTGTTTCACAGGATGTATTTAACAAGGTGTAGTGATCATACCCTCTCTCATCTCACGTTACAGAGGCTACTATTATAGGTGGAGGAGAAACTTACGGAGGGGTTTGCCTTGCTGGATACCTTTCTTGCTTGGGTTGAGAAGCTGGGAAGTAGTATGTCAACCTATTGGGAGGTTTGTTCTGGTTTTTCTTCTCTAGCTCAAGTCTGGGTGCTTCCATCTTCTGGCGCTTCATCATTCTCAAATCGTCTTGCTCCATCTTGACCTTGATTTGTTTGTCAATTTCAACTTGCTCTAGAGCTCGATCATAGGCCTCCTGATAGGTCTCTGGAGGTCGCTTGGCAAAGGATCTGAAAAGCTTACCCGCCCACAGGTTCCATCTGAAGTTCGCAAGGGTCTCTTTCTCAGCGAAGACTTCCATTTGGATGATTTCCTTGTGGAAGCGTTCCACATATGACTAGAGTGTCTCACATCACTCATGGATCACATACTGTAGGAGTATGGGATACCTTGATAGTTTTGTTAAAGTTCCACACAACCAACAGACAGCTTCCTGAACCAAGTCTTTACACAGTCAGTCAGGGTGGTAGAGAAAATCTTGCATATGGCATCCTTGATGGTATTCTTGACTTCCATTTGCTATAAAAAGCTCTCCAAATAGCTTAAGGGGTCTTCTGTTCTGGAAAATTTTCTATCGGCATCTTAAATTTTAGCGGGAGCTCCACCTTCTAGATTCTTCTGGTGAAGGGCGCATTCATCTCGCTCAAATGATCCTTCTTGTTCTACTTATTCTTCCCTTCTCTATCTGCTGGATTTCTTTCTATAGCTTTGCTAACTGATCTCTCAAGTGCTTGTTCCTGGGTTTCTTTGAGTTTACCTTGGATTCCTTGCCATCGATCCCTCCAATGAACTGGCGATTTCCACATGATCTTCTCTATAAATGGGATCTTCTCAAAGGTTTGACTTGTTACCTTCTTCTCTAGCCCAGGCTTTCCTCCTTGTGGCCGTCTAGCGAGGATCTTATCGTTGCCCCCAGGGCAAGGCATCCACGGCTAATTTAACTTGTCTGGGATAGTAATGTGATGGCCTGTTAGGAACAGGGGGTATAGGCCTAGCCTATCACGGATCGAAGGTTAAAGCCAGGCCCTATCAAGGGTTGGCTCTAGCTGATGAGGCCCCAACAAATCAAAGGTAGGTTGCATGGTTCTGGCCTGGTCGACTCTCCCTGAGTGTTGGGATTTATTAGTTGAACAACAATGCCCTCATCGAAAAGATGAAGGCGTACGTTTTCCACTAAGGTCGCTGCTTGTTGGTCGAGCTCGACCTGAATTATTGTAGGAGGGCTAGAAGCTTGCGCAACAGTTGGCTGGATCAAAATATGGTTACGATGCTCGGATTTTCTTCCTTTCTTCGGGGCTTTCCGTGTTGATACTGCTGAAGGTTGTTCCGAAGCCTCGGGCTTTCCTTATAAGGAGCGGAGCCTTATAGCTTCTGCAAAATAACAAACACGTAACTGTTTTTAGCTAACTGGGTGTGGATCTTCCCAAAGACGGTGCCATAAAGTGCTAACGGAAAGTTCACTTGGGGTGAGAAATTTCAGCTATTACCCTTGAGACCACTACCACAAAAGTGGTGGCTGGGAATTGGTACCTTTGGTACCTTGATTGCTTGAACAAAGGTGGGCGTTTAAATGTGCATACAATGAGAAAGGGAATATATCGCTTTATTATAAATCACGTATATCGTACAAAAATCTCTCTAATATTCTCAATCTCATTAGGGTACAGTAGGATGGCAACCTCATGACTGTTGAATAGTAGAATAAAACGATGGTCGTGTCTAAATCACAAAATTTTGACTAAACTCAACTCTCTCATTCTCTCATCCTCCTTCTTTCATGCATACTTAAGCACATTTATACATCGTCAAACCAGGTCAACTTCTGATTCTCCTACCATTATTTTCTTAATCAAATCCCCCCCCCCCTTATCGTGGTGGGATCCTTCATTTAAATGTTTTTGACTTTGGCTTAATTACGGCATCGAGAATATTTGGAGTAGGGATATGTTTGTTTCCTCTTTGGACTCAATCAATTGCCATGCACGTATGCGGTGATTTTAATGTTTGTTGGAGTGTAGATATGATCCTATGTACCTTCAAGGTGTGACGCCTCATGGAGGTCGTCGATCATGGTGTTTGCTCCCTCAAAGTGTGGGAGGAGTATATCTGTGTTCTGGCTTTGATGAAAGAAGCTTAATCTAACCTTTCCAGGTCCCTTGGAGTTTGTGATGGCCTCTGTGGGTGCTCTTTGGTGGTAACGAGGTTGCTGTAAGCTTCCTCTTACCTTCTCAGATAGGTCCAGATCTTACTTTGGTGAAGTGGAGCATTGTTGCAGTGCGAGCTTGGAACCTGATAGTTCTCTCTCTGAGCTTAGAGAGAATTGTGGACTTCTAGGGAGGTTACGAGGCAATCTTAATCTTGGGGAGCCTGGATCGTCATGCATCAGGCTTTTCCTGAATTATTGCTTCGGTTTTTGGAGCTTAATCTGATCGTATCGGGCTCCACCCTGATTGATTCTAGAGCTCGTCGGCTCTTCCTTGCATCTGCAGGGTGGCTCCACAGCTTGCCGCTAGGACCCATGGTTCCATGGTAGGTAATCTCGGGCTCGGATCCGGGCTAGGAGAGTGGAAAATTTCCCTTTTGTTCCTAGCCAAATTTGGCTATTAACACCAGTAATCGCCAAGAGCTTATAGACAACCTATAGCTCTCCATGTTACAATATATACTCATATAACCACATTTTGAACTTGGATATTTTGACTTGTCCATAAGCCATATTTCAATAGATACTATTGAAAACTTAACGTTAAGATTTAATATCTAATACCTCAAAACATCCATATGATGATGTTATACTCTCGTTTAATAAATGGAGCCATGATGTCCATTTCTATAAATGAAGTCCTCTATCGATTAACAATTGAATACCAACAAACTATCGAGAATAGACTATGCTATATAATCGTACTTATTGAATAGCTCAAATGATAACACTTGCAACCATAAGTCCATCATTTATCTTAGGATTAAGTTAGACTCTCTGATTATCTTCAAGTGAAAGCTTTTATCCATTGACGATTCTTAGATAAAGGATTTCACTGTGATCTTATTCAATGCACCTAATGCACTAGATTCTTTTGCCCAAAGACACCACACTTTGATGATTTTAGACTCATCATAACACATTTGATCCCACTCAAGTGCTAGCAAAAAAATCTACAACTTTGACAAGCTAAAGGCACCTAACCTTTATCTGAAGTTGTGAATATTATTCAAGACTAACCAAAAAATTATGTCTACCTCATACATATCCAAATGTATGAACAATTCTTCTTTTCTCATAGTCTTTTGACCGTATGATTATTTCCTTTTGACAATTAAAATAATTAAACTATCAATGCTATAAGATTTGTTAAACTAGAAATCACTTTTATTAATATGAAAAGATTGTCAAATACATTATTACACTCTTTCTATTGAGCATAATCCCAACACCTTTAGCTGTGCAATGAAGCTTTGTTCCTTTTGTAGCCACCACTTTGCTCAAATTGTTGTCAAACCTTCCTTTAAGCTCGATGAACCATAAATCCTAGACAACTAATCAATACAACCCAAATATTGTTTGATATTGAATTTTGCCACACAAGACTCAAAAACCTAACAAGCTCCCCATTTGGCAAATTCTATGTTAGAACATCGATACACATACTAAAACATACAAACTGAAGATTGGTCACAAAATCACACCCTCACATTTTGATGATTTAGCATTCTTAAACCAATCTTCATCAAGTCTTGAATTCTTCTATGTAGTCTTCTCTCATCACCACCTAAAATAAACTTGAAGCACAAAGCATATACAAGCAAAACATAGATATATGGCAAGGTATTTATATAAATGTTACAAAACAAGAATTCAGGATACCAAATGATACCAAATGAAAAAAAATGTTGGATTTCCCATTACCGAATGGAAATCGAACACAACAATCTTACCTAAGGTTAAGAGCATAGGTTTTAGTATTAATGTTTTTCTCCCCCTTTTTGACATAAAATGTAGCCAAAAGGTTAAGAAAACATACCAAACCTCATGATCAAGCATCCTAAATGAAGGTTCTTCTTTATGTTGATCTTACATGGGGCTTGTAATGGATTAATTGCTAGAGGAAAGTTTGTCTTCTAAGGACTTGATCTTCTCATCTTGTTGTCTCACCTTTGCACCAAGTTCCACTGCCTTAGCATCAAGTGTTAGGGTTTATGCCCCACAGATGTAATTTGTGAATGGATTTATTCTTGTTGTGTATTAGTTCAATTCATTCTTGTTGTGTTATTTATTTTATATATTGTGCATAAATTTAACATCCAAGATTGCCGGATGTAATCTCGAACTGTGTATATGAGTGTCATAAACGGATGGATACAGTAAGAGATGTGCAACCTAAAGAGTCCATAGATAGCAAATAAAGCTGCGTACTTTATTTGTGGTTAATTTATAGTTACGATCCATTCCGTAATGTACGGTGATTCTATCCTGAATCATTCATATGAGATATGGGAATAAAGGCACCTTGTATGATGTGATCATATAGGACCAGGCCATGATCTATATGAATATCTCACCAAGATCCGTTTACCAATGAGATTAATATATATCAACTGATGATGGCTATATATGGGTGATCTTAATCATGAGTGTCTTATCGACTCCTTCAAGTTAAATCGTGGTCTTTGATATAATGTAGGTGAGGTCAGATGCATTTCTTGATCAATATGGTCCGTACATTGGGATTACGGTTTGGCTTGTGGCTGGGAAGGTTTGTACACAATAATAGAATCACTTCTTCTTGTGAGAAGTAGATGGTAGTTCCCTCAAGGTTTGATTCAGGGCTTGGACAATATGAGCGCTCTCCTAATTTCGTGAGGAAATAGGATTTATTGTCCCTTAGAGAATCAACAGTATTTAAAGGATATATGTAATTAGAGGGGTATAATGGACATTATGACCCAGCTCTAATTATGAACTATAATGGAGGATCACACCATAAGTAATAGCTATATCGATGGACACCGAGTTATATCGGTCTGTGTAAAAGCATCTACAGTTGAGAGAGTACAGCTTCGGGTTTTTAGTGGAATAACACGGAGTTAATAATCAAGAAATATTAATTAAAGAGTTTAATTAATGATTCCGAGGATTATCGGAGCTCAAAATATTATGAGTCCATTAGGTCCCCTTGTTAGCCCGATCGATTAACATAACAAAAGTCACAGTTAATTAATTGGATTGTCCAATTCATTGTGTTACGAAAGTGACACTCATATATTCAGAAATTAATTAGCTGGTGATTAAATAGATTAAATAGATTAAATAAAAGATTATTTAATTATGTTATTAATCACTGACTGGAGGGTGTTAGTTGATATTTGATTTTAAATAGAATAAGATAATGTGATTATTTTATTTTATTAAATTAAATATTTAAAATTGAATTTAAACATCAAAATAAATATTGAATTATTTTTTAAAATAAAAGATATGAGATATTTTTTATTTATAAGATTTTAAAATCAAATAAAGATATCATTAGTTTTTTAAAAGATAATATATATATATATATATATATGAGATATATATTGTTTCTTTGAAAAAAAAAGGTGATATCCAATTAAAACACTACACATTAACACAAACTAAAACATTGCACCGGATACGAAATCACTGGTGCTCGATCTAGTTGTATTTTTATGGGGATTCTATCTATCGCTGTAGGATTCCTATTCAAGATCACTGCAGTTCCTTTTCGGTCGGCTGTAGGACGGACGGTCGCCTATAGGTGGTAGGGTAGGGTGGGTGGGTGTATCCGTATTTGGCGGAGTCGGTGAACGTACTCGTGAAGGAAATGATCTTTACATGGAAACTAAAATACATGAGTTTTCGTCTTTTATGCAATTAAGTGTGTGCGTAAAAAAACACACACGCAAACAATGGAATTTTTTTTAAGAAAAAGGGCGGTGCTATACGTGAGTAATTGATGTGCAAGTGAGTGCGTGTATTGACAAAGAGAGAAAAATGTGCAAGTGTGTGTGCTGAAATCGAAGAAAGAGTTTCTTCAAGCCTTTTCTCTACATTCTCCATTCGAGTTCCTGAGACCGTGAAGTGTCCACACATAGTTACCAGTCCCGTGAGATAGCAAGGAAGATCGATTGGTTTAGATATGAGCATATCGTAAAGTGAAAGAGTCTCCAGACGTTGGTAAGATTGGTTCAGACAGGAGCATATCGTAAAGTGAAGGAGCCTCCAAACGATGATAAGTTTTTCTTCTTCTGGCTATATCGATTTCAATTTCTTGTGTTTACATATTGTATGTATTAGTTCCGAAAAATAATTACGATCTCAAGTTCACTGCTCCCAAATATAGATTATGATCTATATAAAAATTTTAAAACCTAGTTCCGTTGCATAACCGGTGAACGGGGTTACAACAATCGGTATCAGAGCCAATTTATTTTTTGAAAGAGGAAGTTATTTCCGATACTCCTGTATGTATGAATGTGTAGGCACCATCTATATGATTGTATGAATGTTTATAATTAAATTATTTAATTTAAACATGGTTGATCGTATTTTATTATGGTACTGTGAATTTAGGGTTCATGAGTTGCATAATTTTTTTTTATTTTTTTTTACTGTTATTGTATTGTAAATAATAATAAAAAAATTGTATCCTGTAAACGAAGAACTAAAAATTTGCGCGACGGCGGTACTATTCACAGGGAGGGGGGGTACCTGTTCATAGACACTGTTCACCGAGAGTACTGTTCAAAACGGTACTATTCACGGAGGATACTGTACATGGGGTACTATTCATAGACACTGTTTTACCACGGGTGTTGTTCATGGACACTGTTCATCGAGGGTACTGTTCACCGAGGGTACTATTCACCAAAAACTGTTCACGGCACTGTCCATGCATACTGTTCATACTGTACTATTCACATCTCGCACGGTTCCATTGGTAAGTGTTACCTAGTGCGTTCCGTGCAAATTTCCCGTTTCGGATTCATGAGATGAATCAAACTGACCTGGAGAGTCTAGAAGATTTTTAAAGTTAAAAGATGACCGAGGAATGCCTTAGGGAATTTTTCGTAATTTTAGATTCCAAGGTTTTAGGTTAAATAATCCATAGTACTCGGTCAATTCATGTATGCTTTATATTATGTGATGATAAAAGCATTGTCATGTATACGTTTGTCATTTAGATTTGATGTTCCTACACAAATATATTTGATGCGTCATACATGCATCATAACCTGATATTTTATGTATTTTTAATGTGATTAAAACGGGCAATATACAAAAAATGGCTATGAATAAGAGATTGGTTTTTTAATGGTTAGAAAGCTTGGTAATTCTCATTAATTAATATAGTTATTAAAGAGTTTAATAAGTTAGATTAACAAGGTCATTTACTGTAATTAGGATTAATATGATTAATAACCTAATAATAAATTAACCGAATAAAGTGTTAGAGTTTTAATAGTTAAAACTTGGTAAACACTATCATAATAATCTGACCTTAGTAAAAAGTTTATAAAGTCTTAGATTATTCACAAATAAATTAGATTTTTAATTGTTAAAAATCATTAATAATTTATTATTTAATTAGAATTTTTTTCTAATTATTTAATGCGCTAGATGACTTGATTAAAGTTAGTCGTTTAATCCTGTAGAGTCTAGGTGCATTAACGGTTAATAGAAAACCCTAATTTAAAATAGTGAGTGAGAGAGGTATATTTGACATATATATCCCACAGTCTCCATCATTAGTTCAACACCGTGATATCCAAGTGGGGTCTCATGACGGCTTTGCTTTCGTCCGCCCTAAGGAGGGTTTCCATAAAGGTCAAGACCAAGGTTGACTTCCTAACATATAGGATTTCTAAGGGTATTTCGAGATTGATCGACCCTAAGGCAGCAATTCTCGAGTTAAGCTCGTGAGATCTAAAATGGTAGGTTACACTCACGAAGGTTTTGATTAAGTTTGTTAATTAAAAACCTGACTGAATGAATGATGGTTAAATGATATGGAATAAGAGTTATTCTAGAATATCATTTGATTGAGAATGTCTCGGTCCAACATGCAAAGACTTGATCGACCCTAAGGTGGCACTTCTGTGTTGTATGTTGGATTGTCGTGGTATAGTAACTAGTTTTAAGGTAATTCTAGTTCGTTAAACATGTGCATGTATCATGTTTAAATTTATGCCAAAGCACTCACACTTGTTTTAAATAAATGACTGAATGAATGTTTTATTTATTTCAGCAATAATGTCTTCTGCATTACTTCAAATTCTCGCAAACGACATATTAACTGGTGATGACTACACTAAGTGGAAACTTATCATTAATGCAATTTTGGTCACCAAAGACCTCAAATTTGTGCTTACTAAGGAGTGTCATGTTTGAACCCCATTCACCAGTCAAGCAACAGAAATGGGTTTTAATAAATTTTACAGATCGTAATTTGTATCTGGGACAAGTGAACTTGGGATCGTAATTATTTTCGGAACAAATACATATAAAAATTACTACACTTATATGATATATATGTAAATACAGGAAATTATAATCAATAATATGAAGAAGATTGAGAAGCTTGCCAACGTTTGGAGACTCTTTCACTTTTTGATATGCTCCAGATCTGTACCACTGATCTTCCTCGCTATATCCCGGGACTGGTAACTAGGTGTGTGCGCGGCACGGTTCTCAAGAACTTAGGAGGATGTTGAAGAGGGAAATAAGAAGAAACTCTTTCTTATAAATCAAAACAAAACTAGATATTTTGTATGATGTTAATACACGTACACTACACCATTTGCATCACATGCAAATTGAATCACTTATTGTGATTTGTGTCTCCTTTTTTTTTATATGCAAAAAACAAAAACTCTTTTTGTCTTTTGTGCGCTGAACAATCATATTACACTTCACTTTTCTTTAAAAAAACACATACAACCTTTTTAAAAAAAAATCAATGCTTGCACAATAACCAAAACAACCTCTATTTGTCTTTTGTCAATATATATATATGTGTGTGTGCTGTGCGTTCTCACGGGCACCTTTTTTTAAAATAATATATATCATATATATAATATTTAAATTTAAAAAAACGGCTCAAATCTTTGTTTAAAAAATAAAATATATATTTTATTTATCAAATAAGATATTATATAAATATATACATAAATTTAAACAATTCAAATTCAAATATATATAATTTATTTTATTTAATAAATGAGATAATCATATTATCTCATCATTAAAAAATAACTAACAATTGAAACCCTCCATTCATGACTAATAACACTATCAAATAATCTCATTATTTAATTGTCATAATTGTCATTTTAATCAATTGAATAATCTAATTACTCAATCAACTCCTAACACGTGTCACTTTTATAACACAATTAATTGGACAATCCAATTAATTAACCGTGACCCTTTTTACCTAAATCGATAGGGCTAGCAAGGAGACCACAGTATTTTGAGCTCCAATAATCCTCATAATCATTAATTAAAATCTTTAATTAATATTCCTTGATTATTAATTCCGGTGTTATACCACTAAAAACCCGAAGCTGCACTCTCTCAATTGTAGACATTTTTACACAAACCGATACAACTCGGTGACCATCGATATAGCTATTACATATGGTGTGATCCTCTACAGTAGTTCACAATTAGAGCTGGGTCATAATGTCCGTTATACCCCTCTAATTACATATATCTTTTAAGTACCATTGATTCTCTAATGGACAATAAATCCTATTTCCTCATGGAATTAATAGAGCCCTCATATTGTCGAAACCCCAAATCAACCTTGAAGGGAACTACCATCTACTTCTCACAAGAAGAAGTGGATTCCACTACTGTATACAAACCTTCCCAGCCACAAGCCAAACCGCAATCCCAACATACGTAGTATATTGATCAGGAAATGCATCTAACCTCACCCAAGGTATATCAAAGACCACGATCTAACCTGAAGGAGTCGATAAGACACTTAGGGTTAAGATCACCCATATATAGCCATCATTAGTTGATATATATGAATCCCATTGGTAAACGGATCTTTGTGTGAGATTCATATAGATCATGGCCCAGTCCTATATGATCACATCATACAAGGTGCCTCCATTCCCATATCTCATATGAATGATTCAGGATAAAATCACTGTACATTACGGAATGGACAGCAACTATATATTAACCATAAATAAAGTACCCAGTTTAATTTGCTATGTATGGACTCTTTAGATTGTACGTCTTTAACTGTATCCATCCATATATGACACTCATATACACAGTTCAAGTTTACATCTGGCAATCTAGGATGTTAATATGTGCACAAGTTTATAAAATAGATAACATAACGAGAATGAATTGAACCTTTCATTTTATTTACTTCATAAATCCATTTATAAACTACATGCTGAGGGCATAAAACTCAACAATCTCCCACTTGAACTAAAGCATGTGAGGCATGTCTCGTAACCCTAGACCATCTAGGTGACCCGAAAACACTTTAGCCGGTAAGGTCCTGGTAAATGGATCAGCATAATTGTCTTGTTATGCTATCTTGGTGACGATCACATCTCCTCTCTGATGAGATGATACTTTCTCTCTATATGCTTCCCTCTCTTGTGGCTTCTTGGTTCTTTAGAATTAGCCACAACACCACTGTTATCACAATAAAGTGTGATGGGCTTATCCAGGTCTGGAACAACTTCCAGATCACTCAAGAACTTACAGAGCCAAATAGCCTATTTAGCAGCTTCACAAGCAGCTACATATTCGACTTCCAGGGTGGAGTCAGTAATGCAAGACTGCTTGATACTTCTCTACACAATGGCTCCACCACTCAGGGTGAATACTGATCCAGACGTGGATTTTATAGAATCCCTGTCTAATTTAAAATCAGAATTCATGTATCCTAACGGAATCAAATCATGTCAGGAATACACTAGCTTATAATTTATCGTTCTCCGAAGATACTTGAGAATAGTCTTGACAGCAACCCAATGATTCAATCCTGGGTTTGACTAGTATCTGCTGACTATTCCAACTGCATAGCAGATGTCCGATCTCATGCATAACGAAGCATAAATGAGACTACCTACTGCCGATGCATAAGGTACACGTCTTATATCCTCAACTTTTTGAGTTGTCTTATGACACTGCTCCTTAGACAAGTGAACTCCATGCCTGGATGGTAAATTACCTATCTTGGAGTTCTGCATCAGAAATCGCAACAGAATCTTATCGATATATAATGCCTGAGACAGTGCTGTGATTTTGTTCTTATGATCTCTTATAACTTGCCTCTCCCAAATCTTTCATTTGGAATTGGATAGCCAGCCAACCTTTTATATTGAAGAACACTCCCACACCATTCACAATGAGTAGGATATCATCTACGTACATGATCAAGAAAACTATTTCTTGTCAATGATGCGCTTGTAGACATAAGGCTCATCAACATTCTACTCAAAGCCATAGGTTTTGATCACATCATCAAACCTAATGTACCAAGATCTAGATGTTTGCTTAAGTCCATATATGGACCTTGAAATTGCAAAGCTCATTCCAACAGACTGCTTGTGCTTCATACAACAACTGGCTCATGGTACGCACCAAAAGGCCTAAAAGTGTCAGTAGTCATCCTTTTTCCTTTGCATGACATAAATGGCAATCGATTCTAAAAAAATGGTCTAAAGAATGTAGAAGCACATCATCATCAAGTATTGGAACTCCTTACTTCAAGCAAAAACAAGTAATAAACCTAGGAAAAGCCAACTTCTTGTGAAACCTAAATGAAGAAGTCGCACTCTCAAAATGCTTTATCAAGAGTTCACTAAGGTTTAATGGCTTGTTTGTCACCAAGGCGTACACAATCTTGATCTTTTTTTTTACTTATCTTGAAAGCAACAGTAGATCCTACAAGATTGACACATACAAATTGTTAACCAAAAATTTGCACTGGCTGGAAAATCTCGATTAACACCCTTGAAACCACTACATCAGAGGTCGCGGTCGAGGTAGGTACCTTATACTATAGAGAGATCTTGATAAGTAAATGAGGATGAACTGATAAGTAGGAGACAAGCCATCCCGCTTGTCGGGCTTCGTGCTTATGGAAGAGATCTGGGAAGCACGAGGTTCCCTTGCTAGTGTGAAGGGGTGATCCTGGTCCTTTTTCCCTAGTCCTGGTCCTCGGTCGAGGTCGGAACCCGTCTTAGTGCTTGGAGCTCAGATTTAGAGCTCGATTCTATCCTGTAGTTCCTCGATCTAGGTAGCAAGTAAGGAAGATGGCTTATCTAGTTCCAGTGTCAGAGAGCTCGATTTCTTCCATAAGGAGGATGAAAGAGAGCTCCCCGACTCCCTTCAAGCTGGTCTGAATGATTTTTCCCCATCTTGATATGTAACTTTGGTATATAGATGGGAAGACAATAACACTAGGTCTAGCGGGGTAGGAGCTAGATCCGGTTCCCTAGATCTTCATTGCAGTTTCCTGATCTTATGTAAGAAGGACTAGAGAGCTAGGACCAATGGAGTTGCTACCTAGCTCGTATACACACATGCATAATACAGGTGATAAATAGGAGAAACATAAGTTTTATATTGTGGGAGGTGGACTGACCAAGGGGGAAAAAGCATCACAAATGATCACATGCTGAAAAACCCCAAGGAAGTATCCAGAGAAAGAAGAAAAACCCTTCCTTATTTATATATATCATGCGATACTCTTAGGAGCTTACAAAGATGGCGAAGTAGTACAACGTATATGCTCCAGAGATCTTACAATAGTAATATAAAGTTAGCCAATTCAACTATATTTTTGGGAAAGGCGATTCATGTCATTGAGAGGATACAACAATGATGATCTAAGGTGAACTTAGGTGAAATATGTAGACTTGCCTCTGGCAGGTCGATTTTGGGATAAGAGATGAGATATGAGATCTCAAACATGTCATAATAGCCATGTATCTGAAAATGTATTTTGGCCTCTATAGGAATTGATTGGAGCATGTAATTTGGCTTATATCCTTATTGGAGAAAGCTTTGTCATACTTATAGGTTCCAATTGCTTGTTGCCCACTCCCTAGATTATGGATTTATCCTCCTTCCTTATTAGGCGAGATTTTCTGTTGTAGTCCTAAAGAATCGAATGTGGAGGATATCTTGGAGGTAAAGGTGTTTGTTTCCTTTTTGGACTCTTTCAATAAAGAGTTGAATATTCTCTCATTAATGGCGTTGATCATCTCCATTAATAGGGTTGACTACCTCCATTAATATAGTTGACCTCATTAATAGGGTTGACTTCATTAATAGGGTTGACTACCTCCATTAATACCGTTGACCTCATTAAATAGGGTTGAATACCTCCATTAATACGGTTGACCTCATTAATGGCATCGTAAATGTCATGAAAGTCAACCCTCTCTTCATACGCTATTTGGAAAGGAATTATGGTTTTGTATATCGCTTTGGCAAGGTACTTTATGGAGGTTACTTGAGGTGATGCTAGTGTTGAGGAACGCTCAAGTACTGCTCTTGCTACTGGAGACTTGATTTAACCATGCCGGGATTGACAGTGTACCTTTCCCTACTCGTGTTGACACTTTTTGGTGATGATGGGGCTTTACGGGCTTCCTTCTTTTATGCTCAGACAGGTTGATATTTTACCTCGACGAGGCAGGAGGGCCTTTCCAAGATAAGTTCGACACCCTGAAGGTCTCCATGTGAAAGTAGAGATAGTAGTAAGCTCTAGGAAAGTGTCGTGAGATACCTTGACGTCAGGGAACCTAGATCCTCTCACGTCGACCTAGCTTTGGGCTTCTAACCTGGTATAAGGAGCTCAACGCGATCGCGTCGGCCTTTATTTGGTGAGCCTGGACATGTGCGAGATGCTCAAATGGTATGAGCGGCCTCACATTGCTCTTGTAGAATCGCGTGGTAGCTCAACCTCAGAGACCTTGATACCCCGTTGCATAACCCCAAATTTGGACCCTGGCATGAAGGCTCAGAAGTGGAAAATTCTTCTTTGGTCCCTAGCCAAGTTTTGCTATTAACACAAATAAATGCCAAAATGCACTTACATTGGTTAACTCACCTTGACTAATGTAGGCTCTCTTGCCCTAATCAAATCCATCATCTTAACATAAAGTCCCCCTATAAGATTTAAGTGATCTATGTTGTCCACATCAAGTATTTCTGACACAATCTCATTGGGAAGACCAAGGAACTTATTGATTGTATCCAAGGAGATCCTAAATGTTCTTCCACTCATATTCCTCCAGGCATTTTCAAGGGTTGTACTAACCTTATAATCAAAATAAAACTCTCTAATAAGGCTCTTATTTACAACCCTAATAGTATTTATCCATGCTTCCCAATGCCTTTCACTAATAACTGGATGAATGTAAGAACCTTCTATCAAATCAACACCTCTCTCTTGAATAAGCGTTTTGGTTCCCATAACTCCCAAAGACTTTAACTTGTTGGGTTTGGGTTTTCTAGAGGTTGTTGGTGTAGGCTTATTTTTGGCAATGGGTTTTGATGGATGGATGGGATTAGAAATCTTGTTCTTCCCCGTGGCTTAGATATCAACTCTACAAAACAAAAAAACATATGAGTAAAATGAGAGATTCAAGTGCGTATTACATAAAAAATGACATATGATAAAACAATGAATGATAAATGCATAAATGTTCCTTTTTAGCATGTAGGTACATTTTACCAAAATCAACAAATGCATTTAAAAACATATACATAAAAAGTGACATATGAAGGAATTGGTATCAATCACATTTACTCTCAGCCTGAAAACATGAAGGAATTAGATGTAACAACAACTACTATAAACTTCAAGCAAGAAGGAACTTAATCAACTTCAAGCAAAAAGGAATTGGTCATAATCACAACTACTATCAACCACAATAATGAAGGAATTATTTGCAATATCAACTACTATTAACCTCAATCAAGGATATATTCTTTGCTGACTTATTCATGCAATTATTTCAGATATATAACATGCAACTTATAATTCAATTATTCTATCAAACAATATGTCAAAACATGTAACAAAGCAAACCATGTGAACATATCTTAAAAAAGAACAAAGTCTAACATGCAATGCTCCCCCTTGATAGATGCTCTATCTAAGATTAAGATAGCATATTCATTACAATGATATTCACACAATCATATATTCATGCAGTTTTAAAGAAATCAACCAAAATAAGCTCCACAATCTATAAGAGTTGCACCAAGATTTTCAATCACTCTCATAATTCGTTTTTAATTGCTAGAATATCAAAATACTTATAAACAAAAGTGTGCGTGTGTGTGTGTGAATTTTTCTTCAAATAAATATAGGTAGTATTTATAATCAACATGTAAATCACATCAACATCTATTCATCTTAAGCTTTTCAATAAAAGGTCAAACCGATTATCGTCCAAATTTTTACTTTTAAGAGAATAGAACACATTATATCAGTGTGTCTGTGCATGTGGCTTGTCATCCCATTTATATTTTTCAACCCGAGCATTCATGATTTCAACTATACTCCTTTAAGCCTTTTTCCTTATCTTTATAGGCTTGAATCAAAGAATTTTTTTATTGATTCTTTTCAACGCTTCTTTGATTTTTTTTAACATAAACATATACGCTTCATGACGGCTTTCACTCATCATAATGGTGTAGCTCTTTCTTACGTTGGACGGCTTCACAACCAATATGTGTAGCCCTTTTCATGAAGATTCTTATTGAGTTATATGTAGTTGCCAAAGCAAAATGGATACTAACCATAAGTTATCTTAAATGTACTAATCAAAAGACTTCAAGGTGTATCCATAACTTACATATTGGCAAACTCAACTTATTCAATAAAACATACAAGAGAAGCAAACTGCATTTTTTGAAACCAAGTTTTTTATGGCTTACTAGAACTTGATCTAAAAGCAATACAAGAGATTTACTTAAGATTATTACTTGTCAAGAGAGTAGCTTTCAAAGAATATGAAGCTCAAATTTTTAAATGTGCCACTCAACATCCAAGCCAAGATTTCACATATCATGTTCAAGAGCTTTGTAAACAACATCACTACAAGATCTTTAGAGAGCAAATGTCAGTGAGAACATGCTACATGATGTAATGCAAACAATGAGTTGAGAGACGCAAAACTAGAATGCAAGCATTTGGATATAGAGATACCTTGGCAAGCAATTTCAATCAAATGCAAAGTCTTCACCCTTTTTATGCTCTGTTGGCTTGTTTGTCTCCACAACAACAAGTTATTGTTGTGTCATCCCAAGAGAATAAAAAGCAAGCATTTAAAATCAAACACATTTAAAAATGAACTTCTTACAAAGTTAACCAATGCATATTGACTATCGTAGCAATGAACGAGAGATAGCCAAGTTATTTGAAGTTATAGAGAAACAAAGCTAGCTAGCTAAAAATCTAGACAACTAGACACTAAACTTAAAGCCAAGTCACATGTGCACGTTATAGTAATTGTAAGAGCACTCACTCTTGACCCATGTGGTCTTGGGTGAACCTACACATATATCATACTTATCATTGACTTCAATGTTGAACCTACAATAGAGATTATTAATGATTTGATTCAAAAGAATACTTTTAATACCTATCTTCCCCACATTACTAGCAATACATGCTTTGTCAAGGCTTTCATAAGAATTAAACTTCTTCCTCAAACACTTGTTAACATGAGAGACCAAGATAGCTATATAGCCTTCCTGATGCCTTGGTCGGGTTACCACCCCTAAGAAGGATCTAAGTTTAATGGCATAGTTGCCATCCAGATCTCGAGACCAAGATAGCTAGATAGCCTTCCTGATGTCTTGGTCGGGCTACCACCCCCAAGAATGGTCTGAGTGTAAGAGCATAGTTACTGATCAGATCTCGAGACCAGGATAGCTAGATAGCCTTCCTGATGCCTTGGTCGGGCTACCACCCCCAAGAAGGGTCTGAGTATAAGAGCATAGTTATATCCAGATCTCGAGACCAAGATAACTAGATAGCCTTCCTGATGCCTTGGTTGGGCTACCACCCCCAAGAAGGGTCTAAGTGTAAAAGCATAGTTATTGTCCAGATCTCGAGACCAGGATAGCTAGATAGCCTTTCTGATACCTCGATCGGGCTCCCACCCCCGAGAAGGATCCAAGCATAAATACAGTTTTACCTATTGGATTGAGGTCGCCATGATAAGATACCTCCCTGTATGTCGAGAGAAGGGTTATCTAGGTTGTTACAACACAGCTTTCGCCCAAATATTAAACACCTAATTACTACTAACCATTAGTGTGGTTTCATATATCGCCAGATTAAAGTTTATACGAGGAATCGTCAAAGGTGCTAGACACATTGCAAGGGGATGGCTCCCCAAGATATGAATCCCTACCAAGTGTTGAAAACTGGAGTTAGACGTCAACCCAACTAGCATGATTGTACTTAATAGGTTTAGAGTTTCTTCTTTACCAGATTTAATTAAGTTAGAGTTATTTCGAAGGCCGTATCTAGGTCGAGGTCAGGAATGAAGCAAGGAATTCTCAGCCAAGTTTGAAGTTCATGATCAGGATCAATCAAAGTAAGCATGAAGGAAATCGTAACAAATTTTCATTAGCAAAGAAGCATATCCTCTTCCAGGACTACAATCATCATTCAGGGAGCCCAACCCCTACTTTCGGGTAACATCTGTAAAGAAGAACATAAAAAATTTTGATAAAGTGGGATGCCCACACCCTTTTTTCCAAGCAATAAAGACATGTCATGAGTAACATGAATCAAGTTCCAGCATCCTCATGGTTCCCTCCCGCTGCTCCTCCTCCTCCTCCTCCTTACTGATCTTTGCCCATTTCCTTTCCATTTGGTGGTTGCTCATCTTGGATGTCCTCTCATGCCAATCCTTCTTCTTGTGGCTGCATGCCTAATGGTTGTCCAGCTTGGTCCTTCTCCAAGACTGCATTGACAACAACTATAACTTCATGAGGAATGACCGTATCCTGAGGGGCAACATTTACCCCAATCTTCATCTGCTTACCACTAGACCCAACTCTAACAAGCTCTCCAAGGTGATCTCTGGCCCTCTCCTGGACCTCAGGAAGATCCTTCTCCATAATGGCTTGAGTACCTTCCTCAGAACAAATAAACTGAGCCCCTATGCAAGTGAAGCCAGATGGATCCCTTTCAGTCTGTATGGGCTGGACCCCACTTGAAGACTCTCCAGGACCATAAATAGAAAAAATAGAAGGAAGAAGGGGATGATCTACCTCAACCGATTGTTTCCTGGTCACAACCGTGCTTGAAGGAACCGCTTCATCACCGACATAACAGGACATCTCCGTGACCTTGGCCATAATCTTCTCCCTATCCTAATTGGCAATATCTGACAGATCAAATGAAAGAGGGAGGGCTTCAACGACCAAGAAAGAGGCGTAAAAGTACTTATCATTGAAAGAGGCATCCACCTCGGTTTGCAGCTTGGCCACTTGAGCATGCAGATCCTGGTTTTCAACGTCCAACATCTTGGCCTCAGTTTTCCAGGAAATTGTCTGCTTAGCTTGGCATTCAGATTGGAGGGTCTCTTGGTCGAATGACCACTTCATCCTCTCATAGTCACACTGAAGCTTTGCCAGTTCGGTCTCAGTCTCCCTCTTGCTGGAAGTCATCTCCTGCACCAGAGTTTGAGCCTGTGCAAGTAATCCCATAGCTCTCTCAGCTTTGGCCTCAACTTTTACTGTAAGGTCATAGAGAGAAGCCATCGAGTGGCCCATATCCACATTGAATTTGAATGCCTGCAAGACGCAAAGCCTAAGTTAGAAAATGAACAAGCTGGCAACCCCAAGTAAAAGTATAATAAGATGATTACCTCAGCGAAGAGAACAGATCCCTTGGTAAGTAGAATGTTGATGGGCATCGAAGCTATCCTATAGAGGCCACCTCTAGGGAAAGATACGACAAACCACTATAGGACTTCATTTTGCCCAGTGAAGTCTGCCTAATGTTGAGAAGGAACAAGAGGAACCTCCATAACATCTGGCTCAAGGTTTCCTAAAGCTTGAGGAATCGGAGATGAGAATGAAAGAGTGGAATTATCGAGAAAGCTAACCGTGGGACCAGTACAAGTAGCAACACAAACGGAGGGGACAACCGGAGAAGAAACAGAGGTGATTGCAGTAGTAGAAGGAATAGAGGTCCTCTTACCTCGTACCTTAGAAGCCAACAATATAAGGAGTACCATCTTCGACTTGAGATGGAAAGAGGACGAAACAAGAGCAGGTGAAATCCCAACTGGAACATTTGGTCCCCCTTTCTCTGAGGTAGCCTAGGAGATTCCTTATGATGGTCTGATAGAAGGGAGAGGGTACAAGCTTACTGGACTTCATGGGAATCTGAAGCAGTAACAAAAACTGTTAAAAAAAATGAAAGACGTCAGAGACAAACTAGCTATCAAAAGGGAATAAGAATGTCCAGTTATCTTTTACTTGCGGGGAGTAACAGCAGAGATTCGTAGATATAGATTCACCCTGTGAGGATCAAAAGAATCAACGGTAGGAAACTTCAAGTTCAAATAATTACAAGAGATGTCAGTCTTCAAGATTGTCTCAGACTCAGCAGGTAGCGAATCCCTATCCCACGAGGGCTTGTCGCTGAAAGTTGTGGGGACCTCAAACTCATGCTCGCCAATCTTGATCGAGCTCCCCCAATCACCTTCCACCAGAATCCATTAATCCTTCCAAGTGAGGTATTTCTTAGAAGCTCTGGGAACGATAAAGTTGAGCTTGTTCTCGGCTTTCATGTAGAATTATCCTTTGGGGCCACAAAACAAGCTGCTAATCTGGAAGAGGTAGGCATTGGGCTCCCTAGTGACTTTGCTCAGCTCGCATTACTCCCTCCATAACATGAGGAAGAAGATTAGATGTCTCCATAAGCCAATTGTTAACTAGAGAGGAGCTAGTTGTAGGGCGTGGAAAGCCTGTCGGAGGGTGTGGTGAAGAGGAAGCCTGACTCCATTCTCGATAGCGGTGACATGGATCAGACGCTGTCGGGGATAATTCTTAAGGGGAACGGACATGAAAACACTGTTGGGGATGCCATACTTGACCTTCAAATGTTCGATCGATTTCAAGACAATGGTAGAATCCATGGTGACCTTGAAGTTGTAGGGGAGGAGTTCTACCAGAAGGTTGCTAGCAACCACAACTTGACCACTTCCAGCCACAGTTTTCTTAGGTTCCTTGTCTGAATCGTTGTCGACCAAGTTTAGAGAGTTATCGAACCTATTAGAAAATCTAGTCCTAATAGAAACGTTCCTATTCGACCAGCAATGCTTTAGATTATGAGGGGAGTTATCGTTGTCAAAATCCTTTCATGCTCGTTTCCCATGGGCGAGGCAGAAGACCTCTTCGCCCTCTACTAGGACGTCAATTGTATTAAGGCTAGATTTTGACATGGTAGAAGAAGATATCGGTTGAGATGAAAGAGAGATAGAGGCATTGCTCAAGAAGGCAACGAATGAGAGATTTGTTTCCTTTTAAAAATTTGAAATTTTAAGAAGAAGAAAGCATGAAGAAGACAACAAAGAAACTGGGTTTAAATAGAGATGAATGTAGCAGTAACCCATGACGTCGGTGACATGAAAGCAAGATCTTCGGTGTAGATTGCCTCGAATCTCAGGGACTAGCGTAATGCAGCCGGATTGTTTTGAAAAATGCATTGTTCCTTGCTCGCCAAGTCTCACTTGCATTTAGTGAGAAGATTCCCACCAAGATTCTGGTAACAAAAAGAGAAGGGAAAATTTTCCAATTAAAACGGGAAGTCTGACTCCAACCCCAACTCAATCACCAGTGTTCATGTCAAATGGGACTTCTGTTAATAGCCAAATATGGCTAGCGACAAAAAGTAAAATTTTCACTCTCCTAGCTGGGGTCAAGATCCGAGATTGCTCAACACTGTATCGGGGTCTATCCCGTAAAAGCATGAGGAGGTCGTCACATTCTAGGAACATCCCATATGATGCTTGACATGATCGGATCAAGCTTATTAAGTTGACATAAGAGACTGGAACAAGGTCGATGAGGCAAGACCTAGGCTTCCTTATGGTGAAATACCTCATGACCTCCCTAGAAGCCCGCCACCTTTCGTAATTACAAAAAGAGGCCCGTGGGAGGATAAGGTTCATACTATAACATCTCTCTGATTCACCGAGGGAAGAATCGAGTCCACCTAAACTAGTAGGAAGAAGCTCGTGGAAGATCCTTTACCATTGAAAGGCATCGATATAGTCATTTCAAGCTCTAAAGAGACATGGAAAGGTGAGGTCAAGCTCCTAACAGCAAGACAAGAACATGGATATACCTCTCCATTCGAGGCAATGAATTCCATATTCGGTGACCTCCGTGATGCATCTTACTAGGCTAGTACACAGGATCACCTTAACTTTCCAACTTGCATTGAAACTCTGCGTACGTGCAGTGCAAGTGATTGAGTCCAAAGAGGAAACAAACTTATCTCAATCCAAGAAATTCTTGAATCCGTCATTAAGCCAAAGTCAATGATATTTAAACAAATTATCCCGCCTGATAAGGAGGGATTTGATTCAAGGATTCATGGCGAGAGAATACTGAGTAAAACCTATTTGGAATACGTATAAATATGCCCAAGTAGGAACAGAGGAAAAGGGGGTTCAACAACAGATCAAAAGAGAGACATATAGTAAGAAAGTTTGCTTTGGACTAAATTACGTTCTCAGAACATGGTTACTGTCGTTATCCACTTCTCGACAGGCACGAAGCCACCACACCTATTGTACCCAAGAGAGATAGAGAGTAGTTGAATGATTTTTGTTTAATAAATGTGATTCATTTTGTCAAGAACAAAGCAATACTATTTTTCTTTACGCATCGTGTTAGTATTATTCTTATATCCACCATTATACAAAAAAACTAGGTACCGAAGGTACCAACCCCGACCGCCACCTCCGAGCTAGTGGTCTCGAGGGTGTTAACTGGAATTCCTCACCCCGAGTGAATTTTCGGTTAACAAATTGGTTATTGAATAAATACATTATTGAGTAGGATTAGGAGTCTTGGTGTGGAAAATAAATCATCTTTGAAAGAGGATTTTTGGTCACCAAGTAAATCCTCGTAGAAAGAGGGTTATTGCCCACCAAGTCAATCCTATTTAGGAGAGGATTTTGTCTCCTAAATTAAAATCAAGAAGAATTTGGCCAACCCTAAGTAATTTAGGGTAAGGATTTCGGCCAATATATATATATATATATATATATATATATATATACATAGTGTAAAATTAGGTCAAGCTAACTTTCAAAAGAAATTTCGACCAAGCTATTTTTCTAAGGGAGAAAATTCGACCAAGAGAGAATTTTCAGAAAAGAAAATCCGGTTCTTGCTCTAGATAAATTCATCCAACTCTGAAGATTGGTGTGTGAAAATTCGGCTAAGAGAAATAGGAACAAAAAGCGTTTTATTTTCGATAGTGAACTAGTAGCCTTTTAAAAATACAATCACAGTTAAATGCTCAAGGCTAACCTAGAGGGGGGGTGAATAGGTTAGACACCTTTTCCCACTCCCTTAGAAACAAACAAAAGTTTGTCCCTCTAGATTGCTTGTATCACAATATATATATTAATTAAAGACAATTAATCAATATATAAACACAAGTAAAGTGTGATACAAACAAGTAATTGTTACACATACACAATCAATATTATAAAAAGGAAGTCAGCATACAAAGAAAGTTCTATCCACAATACAAATATTAGAGAGATAGGGATAGAGAAAAGTTGACATAAGATATAACGTGGTAAACCTCCGAAGAGGAATCATCCACGGGCTAGCAGCCACCGGCAAACAAAATCCACTAATAGATAAGACAAGTACAATCTCTCAAGTGACCTCTTCACCTAGAAACTACCCTCCTATCCTACTCTAGAAGTTATCGCCCTATGCTCAACAATCCGATGCTTCACACCAATTGTCAAGTCTTCCTTGCTCACCTTATCCGGATCTTCACAACCCAAGGAAAGACTTCTTGCTCAACTATCTGAGTCTTCCTGACTCTAGTCAAGACTTTCTTACTCACCTATCCGAGTTCTCCCAACTGTAGGTAAGACTTCTTGCTCGACTATCCAAGGCTTCACACCTCTAGCCAAGACTTCCTTGCTCGACAATCCAAGGCTTCACACCTCTTGCCAAGACTTCTTGCTCAACACCATAGGTCTCACACCTATTGTCAAGACTTCCTTCTCACAAGACATCTAGGTGATCATGAATGCAAAACACAAACAAGCATGCAACATAGAATGCTATGATCAACACATCCTATGGAAAATACTAGACATGAGCATGAATGCACAAATCACATATAGTCTAATTAATCATGGATGTATAAACAATCTAGATCATATAAGATATGTTCAATAACAATCACAACCTAGATACATGCATACATCTAAACTTGAATCACAAGATATGTTCAATAAATCACAAGATCAAGTTTAAATCACACAAACCAAAAACATGCTAAAATCATATGAAAAAGTCAATTAGATTTAAGCTAAAGTTCTAGAGCATATTCGTAATCATAGATTCAACAAATCACATGAATAGCTCAAAAGAACATAAGCACACGTATTATGTCAGAATTTCGGCCAAGAGAGCCTAATACATGTGAGGAACTATTTTTCTCAAAATCAATCAATCAAAGATCATAAAATAGTCCTAGAATCAAAGCTAGCACAATACAATCCCAAACATGTGATAACATAGGCAAAATCAAAACCTAACTCAACATGTATGATTTCAATTGAAACTCAATCTAGCTTTGAAAGAGTTCAAAAAACAAATCAAAACACTCACAATATACAAATATATGTAGAAGAAGAAAACCCAAGGCAATTGATCAAGTTTTAAAAGAAAACTTTGAGAGAAAATCAATACCTTAGTTGATCTAGGTGCAGTCCCGTTTTTGTATGATTAGACACCAAAAACAGCAGTAAAATTAACTCAAACCTTCAGAGAAAATATGGAGGATGAATAGATGAACACGCTCAACTTCAAATCATTCAAATCGGAGTTCAAATGAAGAAGTTATGGTGTTTGGAAGGTGAGAAAATTTAGAGAGAAAAATTCTGCACACTTGATTTGAATTACTTCTTAGAATGAAATGTGAGAGGGAGAGAGATTATAAAGGAGTGGGAAAGAAGAAAGCAAGAAAGACCAAAATAGCCCTCTTTATAAGTGCTCCCCCGAGACGGCACATGGGCATCTCAGGGCAGCAAGGTTGTGCGGCCGAGATGGCCACGCGCCATCTCGGGTATGCACACCTCCATGGCCTTTTGGCCATGGTGCATTCCCCTCGCCCTCCCTTCACATTCTTCGACCGTTCTCTGGCCTCCAAACACGGAATTCGAATCCGTTTGCTGATTATGAACTATAACTCTCACACGGACATGGAAATATAAGATACTCAACCCACAAAATAATAATTTGACTCGATATACGAAGACGAAGACAATGTATGAAACATGAGTTGAAAGTGTAGTATCTTTTGACTTAGAACTTGAAATCAATAGTATAAGTAACCAAAATGAACAAAACTCAATAAGTAATGATTTAAGACTAAATCCAAGTTCAATATCCATGTTATACAAACATATACACACACAAACACAATTCACACTAGAATGCAAACTATATAGAGATAGTTTCCAATCATGCATATTCCAAAACATGTTATTTCCAAACCAATACGTGAGCATTCATCTCCAAGTGTGTAAATGTGTTATACCTGGTGCACAACGATGCAGGGACACATATGAATAAATTGTATATGTGTGCCTATAATGGTGCACAATGATGCAGGGACACAAATGTATGATATGTGTGTGTGTGCCTAAGCCTTGTAAGAGAAAGATAAGGTCTTAGTATACCTTTGTAGAACCAAATTGCATTCTTTCTCTTTGAAGACTTAGAACTTGCTTTGACTTGTTGTTTCTTCTTCCTTGAATCTTGAATCATCATGACCTAAACAACTAAGTCATTACAATGTAAACATCATTTTGATATGGAATTAATGCCAACACAAACTAAAACCTAACACCTTTACATTAAAAGGTTTTGTGTACAATATCGAATCAAGGTTCACACGAGTTTCAGTCAATTAGATTGATAATTCACAAGTGACCTAACGTTCTTGGGTTTTCTCTAGAAGGATATTGAACGAAAGTTTTTTTTTTGTTTCCATCCTCAAGTATACAATTCAAAGAAAAGGGAGCTAACACTCTTAGGTGATTAACGTTCGTGATTGGATTGAAAGATCTTACGGATTCAATTTGATGCTAGTTCAATCATCACGAGAAAAAAGTATGATACTTTTAATATACGTCAATTAAACTAGGGTTAAGGTTCTTTATTTTAAAAGATTTTTTTTAAAATTTACTCAAGCCTTTTTTTATGCTTCTGCCGCGTTTTGAATCGATTTTTCCCTACAAATCAAAAGATGCAATCTCTCAAGTGACCAACTAAACCTATAAATCTACCCATCAACCCTATACAATGAAAGAGGTGCCACCTTTGCTTAACTATCCGGATCACCCCGATCCTAGTCAAGACTTTATGTACAACTTGAAGATTCCCTCTCTAAAATGCGACTTCCACTCTCAAATTGAATAATCTCTCTCCAATATGAGCTTCCACGCTTAGCTATCTGGATCACCCCGATCCTAGCTAAGACTCCACGCACAATTCAAAGAATCACTCTAAGACATGTGACTTCCAATGCACAAACCAAAGAATCACTCTAAGGAATTTGACTTCCAACCCCTCACAAGGCCTCCTATGTGACCATGAATGCCAAATGTAAACAAGCATGCAACATAGAATATGATGATCAATAAATCCTGTGGGAACTAGACTTATGCATGAAAGTTCATATACTAAATGTGTCTAGTTACTATGCATGAATAACAATTCTAGAAAATGTGAAAACACCAAAACACATTTAGCTTCTTGATGTATTCATATCACTAAACCATGAATCAATCAAATACATTTAAGCACATAATCAAGTTCTAATATCAATGAAAAATCATGCTAGAATCATGACATGTGATCAATAAAGTTCCTAGCAAGAAATATAGAGCATGTATTCACAAAGTGTTCAACAGAAACATAACAAGCTCTAAAAATATAAAAATATTGTGCTAATCATGGAAATGGTCAAATAAGAAGACCTAGCACAAGTAGAGGCTATTTTCAATCAAATCAATCAATCAATCAAAGCTCAAACTAGTCCTAGATAGACAACTAGCACAATACAAAACACAAACATATGAAAACATAGGTTTTTACAAAAACCTAACTCGACATGTATGGTTCAAACAAAGCTCAGTCTAGCTTCTTTAGAGTCCAAAACTCTAGTCAAAGTAAAGACAATATACATACAAGTATTGAATAAGAAAACACAAGGTAATTGAAGATTTAAAACTCAAAATTCAAAAGACAAATCATTACCATAAGTGAAAACTGAGCAGTCCCATTTTTATGTGTGAAGCAACTAGAAAACTCCATCAAATGACTCCAAAATCATGTGGAAAAGATAGAAGACTAATAGACGAGAAATCTCTAACTTAAATTACTTGAATCAAACTCTGAATCAAACTCTGAATGAAAAAGACATGGTGTTTGGAAGATAAGAAAGTTGGAGAGAAATATTATGCACAAGTTTTTCAAGTTTTTATTCTTCGAAAAGATTTAGAGGGAAAAGAGATATGTAAAGGAAATTTAAAGAGGGTATTAAATGAACAATAGGAGGAGACCACCTTAGATTCCTATGGAGGTAAATGGCCCTCCACGGGGACAGAGGGTAGCCTTTCTCGTGAGGCTTCACTCGCCTCCACGGGAAGGTTGTGTGGCCCTTCTCCTTCCTTCTTTGATTCTTCTTTAGTTTTTCGACCATATCCCTACCCTTCAAACTTCTATTTCGACCGTATCGTTCTTCGACCTTTGGCTCATTCAATCAAAAATGTAATAAACAATGAATGTAAAATTGTAGAAACCATAATTGTATCATCATTCACAATTGTTTCCTTTCACCAATATTCACATAAACAACCCAAAATTGATATTCAATAAAATATTCACTTCCTTCTATATTCGTATTTGTATGTTCAAAGATATAGAGGTAAAGTGTAAGAAACTGGCACTGAGATAGAGAGATAAAACCGATACGATTGCTCATTTGTCTAAAACTTGAGTAGGTTCTCGCCTTTTTTATGAGCACTCTTGGCTTGGTCATCACTCCAAGACTTGCAAGTGCGCCGGTGTGTCTAATCCAAGAGATGAAGATCCTATCCTTGAATCACAAATTTTAATCAAAAGGGTTAACAATCATAACAAATATCTCAAGCCAACTATAGTTCCTAACAAATAATATCCAAAACCGTTCAAAATTATCATTCATCATTAACTAAAACTAATAAAATGATAGCCCTAAGAGAGAATACTAAGAGTACCTAAATTTAACAAGTTTGACAAAATAATAAAAAATACTAAATGAATAAAAGTATCAGTGCTAATCAATGCAAGAAAGATGGAACAACTAAAGAACACTTATCGTATGAGGACTCAGTCATGTCATCCATCTGCAGCCCCTTGCCCTTCGGATCACTTTTTGCTCTATCTCTGTCCTTAGCTTCCTTTCTGGATATCTCCTCTTCTACCCTAAGCTCTGTCGTATATGGGTCGATCATGGGACCACCAGCAGGAAAGTCTAGGTTATGGGCCTTCTGCTTTTCCTCTCATATGGATAACTTTCAACTCTTTTCTTAGGCTAGTAATATTGGTCTAAAGATCCTTCATGCCCACTGTGTTCTCTTCTAGAATACTGAAAATTTGGAGTTTAATATGTTCATGGAGGTTTGTAGGCTCACCATTCATGATACGGAGGTCTGCCATGGCACTGTACTCCGATCATCTAAAACTAAGACAGGAACTCCCTAATTAAAACCCTGTTGCTCAAGCTCAAAATCTATGACCTCGGGCTCCACCTACCCCTTTTTTACTTTCCAGTTCATCTCAACCACCAAACTGATCCACGCGGTCATCCCCATGTTCTTATGGTGCCACTCTAACTTGTCATCCCCAAATTTATCCTCTGCCCTTCTGAAAAAATATGTAATTAGCGGAAGAAAGATGAGTAGTTGTTTGTCTATGCTCATTACCCCTATTAATGCTATATCCCACCTGATGATGAGGATTACGCTGATTGGTTTGTCATTTTTGATGCACTGGAGGACAATGGCCACATCAAAAGGGACTATGGTTTTGTGTGACCTAGGCCTGAGGAAATGGGATATAAAGATCTTCCACAGACCGAGTTCAAGCAGGAGGTTGTTGTGCTTGATATGATATACTGGGGCTACCCAGAACACCATATGATAGATCACCAGCTGATTAGCAAATTCAGCATTCTCCTTGACAAAGTATTCATTCCAGGTGATCCATTCTCTTATCTTGCCTAACACCTCTGGATCCTCTGGCATCTCATTCTTAAAATACTCATTAAGGTTATTAATGGTCATTCAAACCTCAACCCCTTTAACCAGAAATATAGAATAGCATCGAAAATCATCAGGAACCATGTTGGCATAGAACTTCTCCACTATTCTTTTGTAAAAGCGCACTAGGGTGCTCACTAATGTCTTCCATCCATGTCTTCCCACTATTTGCGAGATGAGAGTGTTTCCTAGTTATGCTTGGTCTAACCCTTTTTTAAGAAGTATGCGTCTCCTTCTAAATTGTTGTATCCCGTTCTGAAAGTCATCATTTTAGATGAATTCTGGTTTAGGAAGGGCATGTGTCTTCTTCCCTCTCTGTCTCGACCGATTACCCACATTCTTTCTAGATAACATCTGTGATTACAATCATCTCTATTTAGGAGGAAAATAACAATAGCAACATGCCAAAAACTTCACATGATATAGCAGGAAAGAGCAAATGTTAACAATTTTAGCTTACAATGCTCGGTTTGAGCGTGGGTCATGAACCCGAGTAAGACCCGCGTATTGTGCGGAATCAAGTATATAGAGCAACACAAAATGTACTCTTAATCCTAATTTTAAGCATGATTTTATGCACAATTGAATCCAAACTACTTAGCACATCATGAACTTCAACTATGATATGAAAATAACATCCACTCATGCCAATAATTCATATGGATTCAATAAAAACCCTAGGATTGATTCAATCAAAACCATATGCCGATCATGTTCTAATTACTCTCTAATCAAAACCACACACATCAATTAACAAACACACCACATATACAAGAAAATCAAACAAAAATTTAGCTTAAATTCGTTGGTTATAGAGAAATTAGAGTTTGAGCATGTGATGTAGAATGATTTGAGAAGGAGAGATAAATTTCAAGGTTTAAAATAAATGAAAACAAGATTGAAATATAGAAACATACCTTTTTATCTTGAAATTTATGCGTGAGAAACAAGTTTTACCACTGGGAAGAGAGGGAAAAGTTTTTTTTTTAATGGTTGTAGGGCTCACTTGACAACGATGTGTGTATATATATACATAACAGATGCACAGGTCTAGCATGGGTAGGAACCCGTGCAAGACCCATGCAATCCTCTGATCACTTCTTCTTAATTCCTAGTGCACGGGTTGTGCATTGGTATAGCACTGTGGCAGACCCGCGCACCACATGCTTGCCTCATCATTTTGTATCTCCTCGTACCGTGAATTATTTAGAGCCAAGTGCCTAACTGCACAAGAAGTTACACCTACTTATCATTCTTACATTACTTGACCAACACACCTCTAAAAACATAAAAACTCAAAATGAAATTTCAAGGATAAGACTACAAAAGAATTTACAATAGGTTTTCTCTACACTAAGATCTACACTACATAAATAAGCACATGATATTAATTTCAAAACAAGGCAGTTCAAAGACATATGAGAAAACAAATTGTGAAGTCTAACTCTTACTAGAATTTATAAACTCAATGCAAGCAAGGTAGGACTATGGTCAACAAAAGGTGGTTTGACCGGATGGGAAGGTTACCTCTTTTTAATCACCTAGTAAAGATCTAAAGATCTCTTCAACTAATCCTATATTTTCCTAACCAGAATTTTCTTCACTATTTGTGGGTTTTTCTTAGACTTGTTTCTATTCTTTTTGAATTTTTGATAGTTGAAACAATTGGCCTTAATATGCCCTTCCTTAGAACAAAAGAAACAAGTAGGATGAGTATAAGAAAAAAATCCCACTTTTGTTGGGGCCTTGAGGTCCCTTTGAGTGTTATGCTTGGAGTGACTTAACTTCTTTCTCTACTTTGTCAAGTTGAACAATATAATCACACTCCTTCACTTTGGCAATTTTCAAGGCATCCTCTTCTTCCTAAGCACGTCCTTTACGTCTCCCAAAACATTTGACTTATTTTAATAATGTATTTAACAATATTTTCATATTAGTAAATTGATTTCTAGTTTAACAAATCTTATAACATTTATAATTTAATTATTATAATTGTCAAAAGTAAATAATCATAAGGTCAAAAGACTATGAGAAATGAAGAATTGTTCGTATATCTAGATATGTATGAGGTAAACACAATTCCTTAGTTAGTCTTGAACAATATTCATAACTTAAGATAATGGTCGGACGCCATTACCTTGTTAAAGTTATAGATTCTTTTGCTGGCAATTGAGTGGGATCAAATGTGTTATGATGAGTCTAAAACATCAAAGTGTTGTGTCTTTTGGTAAAATAATCTAGTGCACTAGGTGCATTGAATAGGATCACAGTGAAATACTTTATCCGGAACCGTTCATGGATAAAAGTTTTCACTTAAGGACAATCAAAAAGCCTATATCAATCCTGAGATAAATGATAGACTTATTGTTACAATGTTGGGTTTTTGCCATAAAGCTTATAATTTGTAAATGTGATATTAACATAAATAAAAGAAGTAGTTTATTCACTAAAATTGTTTCACACTTTTATATAACATATGTAATTAACATCCAAGATTTCCGGATGTAATCTCGAACTGAGTATATGAATGTCATAAATGTAGGAAAATTGCACAACGGAAGCGGAAAATTCGATTGGTATTGTACCTTTTTCTCATGACGATTGAAGTTGCACTAAATTGAATCCGTAAGCTCTTCTATTCCAATCACGAACATGAATAACCTAGGAGTGTAGGCTCCCTTTCACTGAAATGTATACTTGAGGATAGAAAACAAACAAAATCTTTTTCTTTCGTTAGTCACAATAATCCTCCTAGAGAAAACCTAAAAACGTTTAGTCACTTTTGAATTATAAATCTGTTTGACTGAAAATCACGTGAACCTGATTCAATTTTTGAACACAAAGCCTTTTGATTTAACGAATACTAGTGCACTATCGAAATAAAAATGTTCCTTCTTTTCGTTATGCTTATCCGAATTCTTCACACAACGAGTTGGATGAAGTTTTTTTAACTATATAAGCAAATAAAAAAAATCTCTCTCAAGCCTTTTAAATAACCTTGGTCAAAATTGTAGGGAAAAATCGATTCAAAAACGTGACAGAAGTGCAAAATTAGGGTTTGGAATATTTTTTTAAAAAATTCCCTTTAAAAGAAAAAACCTTAACCCTAGATTAATTGACGTATATTAAAAATATTGTACCTTTTCTTTCTCGTGACGATTGAACTAGCGTCAAATTAAATCAGCAAGATATTCCAATCCAATCATGAACATGAACCATCTAGGAGTGTGATTCCATTTCTTTAAATTGTTTACATGAGGATGGAAACAGACAAATTCTTTTTCTTTTGTTAGTCACAATAATCCTCCAAGATAAAACCCAAGAACGTTCGGTCTCTTGTGAATTATCAATCTATTTGATTGAAACTCGCGTGAACCTGATTCGATTTTTTACACAAAACCCTTTAGATTTAAAGGATACTAGTGCAGTATCGAAAACAAAAACATTTTCCTTTTCTCTTCTCCTTGGCCGAATTCTATACACAGTATCTATGAGTTGACCGAATTTTGTCTAGAGCAAAAACTATATTTTTTCCTCTCTCAAAATTCTATCTCTTGGCTGAATTCTCTCTCATAAAAACCTTTGCCTTGGCCGAAGTCTCACTTAGAAATTAGCCTTGGCCTTTATTAATATGGAGATATATATAGGTTCTTAAATCCTCTCTCTAGGTAGATTTACTTGGTTACAACGAATCCTTTTCCAAAAAAGATTTCTTTTCCAAACAAAGACTCCTAGTCCAACTCAAACAGTGTATTTATTTAATAGTCAATTATTGAATATAATTTAATTTGTGACTATATTAAAACTTCATAATTTGACCAGTTATCAACTAGAGTTTTAATAGAAATCAAATACTTCATAATTTGACTAGATAAAAAAATTCATTTTATTTATCTACTTATCAAATATAGTATTTGATACTTAACATATTACGAACAAAGAATATGACTCTAGGAGACCATCTCTTATTAGAAAAAAGATTTTATATTTAATTAAATAATTAATTAAATCATTATTTAATTAAGTTCTATTTAATTAAATAATAAAATAAAAAACAATATATAAGACTATTATATAGTCCCTTGCCTCCCAAGCTATATAAATATGGGCCAAATATTGTTTTACTATTTTATTAAATCCATTGGATTTTAATAAAAGGTCCACTTGTGAGCTAGACCCATTTTTACTAAAAGAAACAAAGTCCACATGCCTTAATACAATTCTAGATGGACCTATACATTGGTTCGGTAGAATATATCAAGTGATCCATGTATGTTTGTGTGAATTGGGGATCGTGGCGGGCTATCTAAATTTAAGCTCCAATAGACATAACCTAATCACAATAAACAAATGATTCGCTTAAGTTTGATCTATTAATTTTAGTTAATTCCACTAAAGAACTAAAATTGAACTCTTTAAAAAAGATAGAATAAGTTAATATTGCTCATTCATACCCTAGTCAATCTTAGTGGAGAAAGTGTATCCTCATGAAAAATATCAGTAATCGCCAAGAGCTCATAGACCGCCTATAGCTCTCTAAGTTACCATATTTACTCATATGACCACCTTTTGAACTTGGATATTTTGTCTAGTCCAGAAGCCATATTTCAAAAGACACTATTAAAAACTTAACGTTAAGATTTAATATTCAATAACTCAAAACATCCATGTGATGATATTCTATTATCATTTAATAAATGGAGCCACGATGTCCATATTTATAAATGAAGTTCTCTATCGATTGATAAATGAATACCGCCAAACTATCGAAGATAGACTATGCTATATAATCGTACTCATTGGTAGCTCAAATGATAACACTTACAATAATAGGTCCATCATTTACCTAAAGATTGAGATAGACTCTTCGATTATCTTCAAGTGACAACTTTTACCCGTTGACAGTTCTGGATAAAATATTTCACTGTAATCCTAATCAGTGCATCAATTGCATAAGATTCTTTTTCCCAATGACACCACACTTTGATGATTTTAGACTCATCATAACACATTTGATCCCACTCAAATGCTAGCAAAAGAATCTACAATTTTGACAAGATAAATGTGCCTAACCTTTATCATAAGTTGTGAATACTATTCAAGACTAATTAAAGAACTGTGTCTACCTCACACATATCCAGATGTATGAACAATTCGTCCTTTTTCATAGTCGTTTGACCTTATGATTATTTACTTTGGACAATTGTAATAATTAAACTATAAATGCTATAAGATTTGATAAACTAGAAATCACTTTTATTAATATGAAAAGATTGTCAAATACATTATTACACTCTTCCTATCAAGCAAAATCCTAACAATCTCCCACTTGCTCTATAGCAAACGTGTCAAATCTTTTATCCCTATATTCACCAGGTGCCCATCAAAACTCTTTTGTCGAAGAGCCTTTGTGGAGGGATCCGTTAGATTTTCTGCTGGCGCGATATTGGTTATTGTCATGTCTCCCCTATGCATAATTTCCCTTAAAAGGTGATACATTCTTTCAATATATTTCCCTCTCTTATGACTTCTTGGTTCTCTCGAATTAGCCGCTGCACCACTATTTCATAATAGATATTGATCTGCTTAATCTCATCAGGAACCATTTCGAAGTCGATCAAGAATTTATAGAGCCAGACAGCGTCTTTAGCAGCCTCACATGTGGCAACATACTCAGTTTCCATGGTGGAATCAGCAATACAAGATTGCTTGATACTCTAGCGAACGACTGCCCCTCCTTCAAGTGTAAACATAGATCTTGATGATGATCTTCTAGAGTCTGAATCTGATTGGAAATCAAAATCTATATACCCAACAAGAGTTAAATCCCCTCCAAAGTATACTAGCATAAAATCTCTTGTTCTCTTGAGATACTTGAAAATATGCTTGACTGTCATCCAGTGATCAGGACCAGGTTTTGATTGAAACCTGCTAACTATGCCAACAAAAAAATGAATATCTGGTCTAGTACAAAGCATTGCATACATGAGACACCCAACTACTAATGGATATGGAACCCTACTCATGAATAGCTCTTTATGCTCATTCTTAGGAACTTGTTCTATAGAAAGTTTGATTCCATGTCTGAAATGTTACATACCTTTCTTAGAATCCTGCATGGAAAACCTAGAAAAGATTTTATCTACGTATAAAGCTTGGGATATTGCAATCCTTCTATTCTTTGTATCCCTTATGACTTGGATACCAAGAATAAAACTTGTTTTTCCTAAGTCCTTCATATCAAATTATTTTACTAACCATTCTTTTATTGATGTCAATACACCTATATCATTTCTGATGGGTAGTATATCATCAACGTAAAGAACTAGGAAAACCAACTTGTAGCCTTTAATCCTTTTGTACACATAGGGTTCGTTAAGGTTTGGAATAAATCCTAAACTTTTCACAGCTTGATAAAACCTTATGTTCCAGGATCTTGATGCTTGCTTCAATCCGTATATGGATAATTGCAACATGCATACTTTTTCCTCTTGGCCCTTTTTAGTGAATCATTCTAGTTGCATCATATAGATTCTTTTGTTAACACTTCCATTAAGGAAAGATGTCTTGAAGTTCGTTTGCCAAATCTTTAGGTCTAGAGAAACCGCAATGTATAAGAGTATCCTAATCGATTAAAGCATGTCCATAGGAGAGAATGTTTCCTTATAATCTATACCTTTCTTCTGTGTATAAGCTTTCGCTACCAATCTAGCTTTAAAGGTTTCCGACTTTTCATCCATTCCTTTCTTCCTCTTGTATACCAACTTACACCCAATGGGTTTTATCTCTTTAGGTAAGTCCATAAGAGACCAAACTTTTTTTTTAAACATAGATTCAGTTTCAGATTGCATTTCCTTTCACCAACGATGACAATCAACATCTTCCATGGTTTTCTTGTATGTGTAGGATCATCATCGTCCGAGAGATTCTCTGCTGATTCTCTTAGACTGTTGTATCTCTCGGGTTATCTACTAACCCTCCTACTATTATAAGGAATAGATGATTATTGATCTTATGTTGGTAAAGAATTCATAATTGGGCTAGATTGTGAAACCTCTCACGGAATTGTAACTTCTGAATGCTCATTCAGGACAATTCTACTTTTAGGCACAAAATTATTCATATAGTCCATTTCGAGAAATTTAGAATTTGTCAAAACAAATAATTTAATATCTGAAGGACTATAAAAATAATATCCTTTGGTTCCTTTTGGTTACCCTACAAATATGCATGTTTCTGAACGGGACTCCATCTTTTCTATTTTCCCTTTTAACATGTGTGCAGGATATCCAATTTTCCTTAAATGTTGTAAACTAGGCTTTCGCCCAGTCCACAACTCATGCGGTGTTTTAGGAACCGACTTAGATGGTACATCATTTAGAATGTACTTAGCAGCTAGCAAAGCATATCCCCAAAAAGAATTAGGGAGCGTTGAATAACTCAACATAGACCTAACCATGTCCAAAAGAGTTTTATTTCTCCTTTCTGCCACCCCATTTTGTTGATGTGTACCTAGCAAATAAAATGGAGAAATTATCCCGTTATCAGTAAGATATTGCTGAAACTTACAAGATACATATTCTCTACCACGATCGGACCTTAAGATTTTTATGTGTTTCTCAAGATGATTTTCAACTTCATCTTTAAATGCTTTGAACATGCCAAAAATATATGACTTATGTCTCATGAGATACACATAGCCAAATCTCAAGTAATCATCTGTGAAAGTGATGAAGTACTCATATCCACCTATAGCTTGAATGCTTATAGGACGACACACATAAGTGTGTATTAATCCTAAACATTCAATGGCTTATATGTTTTTGGTCGTGAACGACCTTTTAGTCTTCTTACCTTCCAAACAAGATTCACAAGTTAGTAGATCATCAAACTTTCAGTCACTTAAAAGTCCATCACTAACCAATCTTTTAATCCTACCAAGGTTCATATGACCTAGGCGCAAATGTCATAGGTATGTTTCATCATTTGATAATTTTACACTTTTATGATTAGGTTGCATTGATTCCGTGTCTAACAAGTGAGAGATATTACTATGCAAATAGAATAAATTGTTTTCCAATGTACCTTTACAAACAAATTTGTTATTTTTACTAATAATAAAAGCTTTATTAAAAGTAACTGAATATCCAAATTTATTTAAACAAGAAATGGAAATTAAATTTCTCTTGAATTAAGGTACATAATAAATGTCTATTAAATCTAAATGCCTATAAGAGTCTAAATTTATTCTAATTTCTCCCACTGCACTAGTAGACACCAACGCTATATTGCCTAAACACAAGTTGAATTCATTCTCATTCAGTTTTTTCCTTTCCCGGAACCCCTTCTAGTAAGGCCTAAGTTACTTTTTCTTCTACTGATTCTTGACCTTCTTATGGGTCTTAACAGTAGCAACTTTACTAACCTTATGAATCTCTTAACCCTTGCTTTTCACTTGGATACTCTCGGTGCTTTTAACATCTTGCATCAGGATCTGCAAGATGCATTCCTTATTGTTCAAAGTGTAGTCCAACTTGAACAGATCAAAGGAATCTGACAGTGAGTTGACAATCTTGTCAATTTTTGTCTCACCATTAATCGCAGCACCATTGAGTTCAGCAATGTTGTGATGAGCTATGACTTTCATCATGTGATCTTTCACATCCTGTCCAGATTTCATCCTAAGATTCACAAAAGTAGAGATAGCCTCTCTCTTAGTCATCCTTGATTTTATAGCAAACATCTCTTCCATAGGCATCTTTATATCGGCAGCAGTCTCTATTTCTTCATGGTGCTATTGCAATACGTCGGGGATGGTGGCTATAATGTAACATTTGGCCATCTCATCAGAATTCTTCCACTGCTTATACTCGTCTCTTTGCTCCTTAATTGATTCATTAGTAGAAGTTGGTGGCTTAGAGTAGACAGAACGAACTTATGTTTTTCAACTTGCAACAACAACCCAATTTTCCTTTTCCATATGACATAATTATCATCAGTTAAAATATTATCTTTTAGGATGTTGATTAGGGATAGGGTCACGAATTCTTTATAATAACAAAATTATATAAGTAAACAATCAAGATAAAGCACTTTCAAATATTTATCTTGAATTAAATAAAATAATTCAATTATAAAAATCAACGTTGATCCAACACCCATAAATATCATGTTTCCTCTAGGAGTTCGCACCATTTACTAGTTGGACTAGGTCCCACCTTATTGTTAACATAACAACAAACATTTTCAATTTTAGCTTTGTAATTTTATTAACGGGAGGATAATAATAAAATTACATTAAGTGTGTTACCAAGTTATTGACCTTCAATATAATCCTTCACGAATATCCTTCCTTTGGGAGTAGATACGTTTGGGCTAATTGTCTAGTCTTTCCTCGTAAGGATGTATCTTGCTAAATTCCATTCATGAATAACCATTGAGGGGTTATTACACGAAACATAAAGCTCAACTAAACTTAAAGGTCGAGGTGTTCCGAAACACCTTCTCCCACTCAATTGTTTAAGACGTGTGATCAAATTCCATAGAATGATTTACCAAGTTATCTAGATGCCAATTAGATGCCTACACCATTCAATGCATGTTCATAAAAAAAGAGATATATGAGTGACACTCTTTTTCTATATGACATGTCATCAAACAATGGCAAACATTTCAATATTTACGAAAATGTAAATACCTATAATTTTGGTCCATCCTAGAAAAGCAAGTAAATTAGGTATGTCTTGGAATACAAAAACTTCTTTCTTGGTGAATAAGTCTTCACGCGACCATTGTCCGTTTGGATCCCTTGGCTTCATAAAGGCCTGTGAGATCCATAAGGCTGCTATGCATAGCCCATGCCCAAACAATCATGGTTGTGCGCACATTCACACACATAATTTTCGCTATGGTGCGCACGGAACCAAAACTTGTTCCGGTTGCTCCCAATTCTTCAAATCTTCGAATCTTCGATACTTGAATATAATACAACAGTATTTTAAACAAAAATACTGTAGTTTTGTTTGATACAACAATAATAAAAAAAAAAACTTAGCACCAACCAAAAAGGAAATTATGGCGAAGATAGGCCACCCTTCTTGTTACAATCCCAAAACAAAAATACAATGAAATTCTTGGACCAAAATTGAGCAATAACAAATCACATCATAAAAACATATACATATCCATACATTCCAATGTAAATATTTATATGTGAATACCTAGAGTGTCATCTCATTATAAAACATGCATATTTACGATAAAAAGAAGTAGATTCACGTACATATACATCAATTAATCAAGGGTACAACCGGACTCTGAAACCAATTGTAGGGAAAAATCGATTCAAAAACGCGGCAGAAGCGTAAAAGTATGGTTTTGAATATTTTTTAAAAAAATCCCTTTAAAGGAAAGAACCTTAATCCTAGAGTAATTAACGTATATTAAAAGTATCGTACCCCTTTTTTTCTAGTAACGTTTGAACTAGCGGTAGGGAAAAATAGATTCAAAAATGCGGTGGAAGAGTAAAATTAGGGTTTGATAAATTTGAAGTTTTTCCTTTAAATAGAAAGAACCTTAACCCTAGATTAATTGACGTATATTAAAAGTATCGTACCTTTTTCTCATGACGATTGAACTAGCAGCGAATTGAATCCACAAGGTCTTCCAATCCAATCACGAACGTGAATCACCTATCTTTAAATTGTATACCTAAGGATGGAAACAAACAAAATCCCTTTCTTTGTTAGTCATAAAAATCCTCCAAGAAGAAAAAAAAAGTACTTTAGGTCACTTGTGAATTATCAATCAATTTGAATAGAACTCGCATGAACCTAGATTCGATGTTGTAAACAAAAACTTTTAATGTAAAGTCTACTAGTGCACAATCGAATACAAAACGTTCTTTCTTCCTTTTCCTCTTTTTTGAATTTTCACACACCAATCTTTAGAGTTGGAAGAATTTATCAAGAGCAAGATCCAGATTCTCTACACTCAAAAATCTCTCTTGGCAGAAATTTCTCTCCAAGAAAAGGAAGTGGCCGAAATTTTTCTCCCTAAATATTAGGCTTGGCCGAATTCTACATCCCATATACATTGTGACCGAATTCTACATCCCATATACATTGTGACTGAATTCCTTTTCCTAATTTATTTAGGTTGGCCCAATTCCCCTTGACTTTAGTTTAGGAGACCTAATCCACTCCTAAGAAGGATTTACTTGGTGGGCAAGAATCCTTTCCTTAGGTGGATTTACTTGGTGAGCAAGAAGCCGTTTCAAAAAAGAATTCTATTCTACACCAAGACTACTAATCCAACTCAAATAGTGTATTTATTCAATAATCAATTATTGAATATAATTAAATTGTTACTAAATCAAAACTTCCTAATTTGACCAATTGTCAACTAGAGTTTTATAGAAATCAAATACTTCCTAATTTGACTAGATAAATGAATTTCTATTATTTATCTACTTATCAAATATTGTATTTGATAGTTATCAGATTACCAACAATAATACGACTCTAGGAGACCATCTCCTACTAGGAAAAAGATTTTGACTTTTAAGTAAATAATTAATTAATTAACAAATTAATTAATTTCCATTTAATAAAATAATAGAATAAAAAACAATATAATAAGCTACTATATTTAGCCTTAGCCGCCCAAGCCAATATATATGGGCCAAATATTATTTTTCCTATTTTATTAAATCCATTAGATTTTAAAAAAAAAAACCCACCTGTGAACTAGACCCATTCCTACTAAAAGAAACAAGTCCACATGCCTTAACACGTTTCTAGATGGACCCATAAATTGGTCCGGTAGAATAAATCAAGTGATCCATGCAAGTTCGTGTGAATTAGGGATCTTGGAGGACTATCTAAATTTAAGCTCCATTAGACATAACCTAATCACAGTCAAATGATTCACTTAGGTCCGATCTATTAATTTTAGTTCATTCCACTAAAGAACTAAATTTGAACTCTTAAATAAAGATAGAATAAGTTAATATTGCTCATTTATACCCTAGACAATCTTAATTGAGAAAGTGTATCCTCGTGAAGAATATCAGTAATTGTTCAGAGCTCTTAGACCACCTATAGCTATCCAAGTTACCATATTCACTCATATGACCACAGTTTGAACTTAGATATTTTGACTTGTCCAAAAGCTATATTTCAATAGACGCTATTGAAAACTGAACATTAATATTTACTATCCAATACCTCAAAACATCCATGTGAGGATATTCTACTGTCATTTATTAAATAAAGCCACGATGTCCATATCTATAAATGAAGACCTCTATCAATTATGAAATGAATACCACCAAACTATCAAGGAAAGACTATGCTACTTAATCGTACTCATGGATAGCTCAAATGATAACACTTGCAACTGTAAGTCCACCATTTATCTCAGAACTGAGATAGACTCTCTGATTGTCTACAAGTGAAAACTTTATTCTGTTGACGGTTTTAGAAAAAATATTTCACTGTGATCCTATTCAATGCAGACAATGCACTAGATTCTTTAGCCCAAAGACACAACACTTTTATGATTTTGGACTCATCATAACACATTTGATCCCACCCAAATGCTAGCAAAAGAATCTACAACTTGGATTAGATAAAGGCGCCCAACCTATATCTTATGTTATGAATACTATTCAAAACTAGTTAAAGAACCGTGTCTACCTCACACATATCCAAATGTACTAACAATTCTCCTTTTCTCATCGTCTTTTGACCTTACGATTATTTACTTTTGATAGTTGTAATAATAAAACTATAAATACTATAAGATTTATTAAACTAGAAATCACTTTTATTAATATGAAAAGATTGTCAATTACATTATTACACTCTTGCTATCAAGCATAATCCCAACAATCTCCCATTTTCTCTATAGCAAATGTGTCATATCTTTTATCCCTATATTCACCAGGTGCCCATCAAAACTCTTTTGCCGAAGAGCCTTTGTGAAAGGATCCTCTAGATTTTCTGCTGACGTGATCTTGGTTATCGTCAATGTCTCTGCTATGAACAATTTCCCTTAAAAGGTGATACTTTCTATCAATGTGCTTCCCTCTCTTATGACTTACTGGTTCTCTCGAATTAGCCACTGCTCCACTATTGTCACAATAGATAGTGATCTACATATTCTTGTCAGGAACCACTTCCAAGTCAATTAAGAATTGGCGGAGCCAGACAGTCTCTTTAGCAGCCTTGCATGCGTCAACATACTCAGCTTCCATGGTAGATTCAGGAATACAAGATTGCTTGATACTCCATCATATAACTGCCCCTCTTCCAAGTGTAAACACAAATCTTAATGTTTATCTTCTAGAGTTAGAATTCAATTGGAAATCAAAATCTATATACCAAATAGGAATTAAATCCCCTATGGATTATAAAAGCATATAATTTCTCGTTCTCTTGAGATACTTGAAAATATGCTTGACTTCCGTCCAGTGATCAAGATTAGGTTTTGATTGAAACCTGCTAACTATGCCAGCAGTAAAACAAATATCTGGTCTAGTGTAGAGCATTGCATACATGAGACTCCTAACTACCGAGGCATATGGAACCCTACTCATGAATTGCTCTTCATGCTCATTCTAAGGAACTGTTCCTGAGAAAGTTTGATTCCAAGTCTTAAAGGTAACATACCTTTCTTGGAATCTTGCATTGAAAACCTAGACAATATTTTATCTATGTATGAAGCTTGGGATAATGCAATCGTTCTATTATTTCTATCCCTTATGACTCAGATACCAAGAATATAACTCGCTTCTCCTAAGTCCTTCTTATCAAATTATTTTGCCAACCATTCTTTTACTGACGTCAATACACCTAATTCGTTTCCGATGAGTAGTATATCATCAACTTAAAGAACTAGGAAAACCAACTTATCACCTTAAATCCTTTGGTAAACACAGGGCTTGTCAAGGTTTTGAATAAATCCAAAACTTTTCAACGCTTGATCGAACCTTATATTCCAGGATCTAGATGCTTGCTTCAATCCATATATAGACCTTTGCAACTTGCATACCTTTTCCTCTTAGCCCTTTTTAATGAATCATACTAGTTGCATCATATAGATTCTTTCGTCAAGACTTCCGTTAAGGAAAGCTATCTTGAGGTCCATTTTTCAAATCTCTAGGTCTAGAGATGTCGCAATGGATAAGAGTATCCTAATGGATTTAAGCATGGTTACAAGAGAGAAGGTTTCCTCATAGTTGATATTTTCCTTTTGTGTGTAACCTGTAGCTAACAATCTAGCTTTAAAGGTTTCCACCTTTCCATCCATTCCACTTTTCCTCTTGTATACCCACTTGCAACTGATGGGTTTTATCCCTTTAGGCAAGTTTATAGGAGACCAGACTTTGTTTTTGAACATATATTCAATTTTGGATTACATAGCCTTTTGCCAGTTGCAACAATCAAAATCTTCCATTGCTTCGTTGTACGTATAGAGATCATCGTCACCCGGGAGATTCTCTACGGATTCTCCAAGACTGATGTATCTCTCGAGTTTTCTACTAATGCTCCCACTACAACGAGGTATGGTAGAATGGTTATGTTGTGTTGGTACGAAACTTACAATTGGGCTATGTTGTGAAACCTCTTGTGGGATTGCATCTCTGAAAAGCTCATTCAGGACAATTCTACTTTTAGGCACAAAATTATTCATATAGTCCTCTTCCAAAAATTTAGCATTTGTCAAAACAAATACTTTAAGATCTGAAGAACTATAGAAATAATATCCTTTGGTTCCTTTTAGATACCCTACAAATATGTAAGTTTCTGAATGCGACTCCATCTTTTCTATCTTTTCTTTTAACACGTGCATAGGAAATCCAAATATCTTTAAATGTTATAAACTAGGCTTTCGTTTGGTCCACAACTCATGCGGTTTTTTAGGAACTGACTTAGATAGTACATCATTTAGAATGTACATAGCAGTTTGTAAAGCATATCCCTAAAAAGAATTAGGAAGCGTTAAATAACTCAGCGTAGACCTAACATTGTCCAAAAGAGTTCTATTTCTCCTTTCTGCCACCCCATTTTGTTGCGGCGTACTTGGTGGAGAAAACTGAGAAATTATCCTATTATCAATAAGATATTGCTGAAACACACTAGATAGATATTCTCCATCACGATCATACCTCAAGATTTTTATGTGTTTCTAAAGCTGATTTTCTACTTCAGCTTTATATGCTTTGAACATGTCAAAAGCATCCGACTTATGTCTCATGAGATACACATAGAGAAATATTGAGTAATCATCATGAAAGTGATTAAGTATTCATATCCACCTCTAACTTGAATGCTTATAGGACCACATACATCAGTTTGTACTAATCCTAAACATTCAGTGGCTCTTGTGCCTTTGGACATGAACTACCTTTTGGCCATTTTACCTTCCAAACAAGATTCACAAGTTGGTAGATCATCAACCTTTAGGTCACTTAGAGGTCCGTCACTAACCAATCTTTTAATCCTATCAAGGTTAATATGACCTAGGCCCAAAACACCATAGGTAGGTTTCATCTTAAGATAATTTTACTCTTTTACGATTAGGTTCCGTTGATTCCGTAACAAGTGATAGATAGTGCAATACAAATAGAATAAACCGTTTTCCAATGTACCTTTGAAAACAAATTTGTTATTCCGACTAAAAATAAAAGATTTATTTAAAGTAACCAAATATCCAAATTTATTTAAACAAGAAATTGAAATTAAATTCCTCTTGAATTGAGGTACATAATAAACATTTATTAAATCTAAATGCCAACTAGAATTTGGATTGACTCTAATATCTTCCACAACACTGGCAGACACCAATGCTCCATTGCCTAAACACAAGTTGAATTCATTCTTATTAAGTCTACTTCTTTCCCGGAACCCCGTCTAGTTAGGCCCAAGTTGCTTTTTCTTCTGTTGTTTGTTGACCTTCTTACGGGTCTTAATAGTAACAACTTTAATAACATTATGAATCTCTTAACCCTAGCCTTTCACAAGGATTTTTTTGGTGCTTTGAACATCTTGCATTAGGCCTTGCAAGGTGTAGTCCAACTTGAACTGATCAAAGGAATCTTATAGTGAGTTGACGATCATGTCAATTTTTGTCTCACCATTTATCTCAGCACCCTTGAGTTCAGCAGTGTTGAGATAAGTTATGACTTTCATCATGTGATCCTTCACATCCTGTCTAGGTTTCATCCTAAAATTCATGAAAGCAGTCACTGCCTCTCTCTTAGTCATCTTGGACTTCATAGCAAATATCTCTTCCAGAGACATCATTATATCGGCAGAAGTCTCCATTCCTTCATGTTGCTGTTGCAACACCTAGTAGATGGTGGCCATAATGTAACATTTTTCCATCTCATTTGAAGACTTCCACTACTGATACTCGTCTCTTTGCTCCTAAGTAGATTCAGTAGTAGGAGTTGGTGGTTTAGGAAAAGATAGAATGAACTTATGTTTTTCAACTTGCAACAACAACCCAATTTTCCTTTTCCATGTGAACTAATTATCATCATTTAAAGTATTATCTTTTAGGTTTTTGATTATGGATGGGGTCATGATTTCTTTATAATATAAAATTATATAAGTAAACAATCTTGATAAAGCATTTTCAAATATTTATCTTGAATTATATAAAATAATTCAATCATAAAATTCAACGGTGATCCAACACCCATAAATGTCACGCATCCTTTGGGAGTTCGCACCATTTACTAGTTGAACTAGGTCCCACATAATTGTTAACATAACAACCAACGTTTTCAATTTTAGCCTTGCAATTTTATTATCAAGAACTCTTGGGAGGATATTAATAAAATCACATTAAGTGTGTTATCGGGTTATCGACCTTTAGTATATTCCCTCACGAATATCCTTCCTTTGGGAGTATATATCGTTTGGGTTAATTGTCTAGTCTATCCTTGTAAGGAAGTATCTTGCTAGATTCCATTCATGAATACCCCTTGGGGGGTTATTACACGAAACATAAAGCCCAACTAAAGTTGGAGGCCGTAGGTGTTCCAAAACATCTTCTCCAACACAATTGTTGAAGGCATGTGATCGAATTCCGTAGAATGATTTATCAAGTTATCTAGATGACAATTAGATGCCTAAACCATTCAATGCATGTTCATAACGAAAGAGATATATGAGTGGCACCCCTATTCTATATGACATGTTATCAAACAATGACAAACATTGCAAAATTTGTAAAATTAAAAATAGCTACATTTTTTATCCTAGAAAAATAGGTAAATTACATTTTCCTTGGAATACAAAAACTCCGTTCTTGGTGAACATGTCTTCACGTGACCATCGTCTGTTTGGACCCCTTGGAAGCCTCACATGGGCGTGCGCAACCCTTAGCTACCTCTTATGGGCTTGCGCACTCAATAACCCCATAAAGGGCTACCATTCGCAGGCAATGGCTTCCGTAGGGCTGCCGTGCACAGCCCATGCCACAACAATCATGGCCGCATGCTCATTCGCAAGCACGTTTGTTCCTATGGCGCACACGATCCCAAACTTGTTCCGGTTGCTACCAATTCTTCAAACCTTAGAGTCTTCAATACTTGAATATATTACAGAAGGATTTTAAATATTAAAATACTGCAGTATTTTTATAACAATATAGTGCAGTTTTTTAATACAATATTTTTCTGCAGTATTTTTATTACAATAGCAAAATAAATAAAAAACTTAGCAACTATCAAGAAGGAAATTATGGCGATGATAGGCCACTCTTCTTGTAACAATCCCAAAACAAAAATACACTGAAATTCTATGACCAAAATTGAACGATAACAATCCACATATTAAAACACACACACACACACACACACACACACACACACACACACACACACACACATATATATATATATATCCATACATTCCAATGTAAATATATATATATATATATGTGTGTGTGTGTGTGTGTGTGAATATCTAGAGTATCATCTCATTCTAAACATGCATATTAACAAATAAAAAGAAATAGATTCACGTACACATACATCAATTAATCAAGGGTACAACTAGGCTCTGATACCAATTGTAGGGAAAAATCGATTCAAAAATGCGGCGGAAGAGAAAAATTCGGGTTTGATATATTTAAAAAATTTCCCCTTAATAGAAAGAACCTTAACCATAGATTAAATGACGTATATTAAAAGTATCGTACCTTTTTCTCGTGACGATTGAACTAGCGTCGAATTAAATCCCTAAGATCTTCCAATCCAATCATGAGCGTAAATCACCTAGGAGTGTGGGCTCCCTTTCTTTAAATTGTGTACCCGAGGATGGAAACAAACAGAATCTCTTTCTTTATTAGCCATAATAATCCTTTAAGAAGAAAATTAAAGAACGTTAGGTCATTTGTAAATTATCAATCAATTTGATTGAAACTCACGTGAACCTAGATTCGATGTTGTACACAAAACCTTTTAATGTAAAGCCTACTAGTGCACTACGTTCTTTCTTCCTTTTCCTTTATGCTTAATTTTCACACACCAATCTTTAGAGTTGGAAGAATTTATCTAGAGCAAGATCCGGATTCTCTACACTCAAAATTCTCTCTTGGTCGAGATTTCTCTCCCGTAGATAAAGGTTTGGCGGAAATTTCTCTCTAAGAAAAGGAAGTGGCTGAAATTTTTCTTCCTAAAAATTAGGCTTGGCAAAATTCTAGATCCCATATACGTAGTGGCCGAATTCCTTGCCCTAATTTATTTAGGGTTGGCCGAAATCCTCTTGTTTTTAGTTTAGGAGACCTTATCCTCTCCTAAGAATGATTTACTTGGTGGGCAATAATTATTTCCTTAGGTGGATTTACTTGGTGACCAAGAATCCTTTTTAAAAAAGAATTCTATTCTACTCCAAGACTGCTAATCTAACTCGAATAGTATATTTATTCAATAATCAATTATTGAATATAATTAAATTGTTACTAAATTTAAAATTCCTATTTTGACCAATTGTTAACTAGAGTTTTAATAGAAATCAAATACTTCCTAATTTGACTAGATAAATGAATTTCTATTATTTATCTACTTATCAAATATTGTATTTGATAGCTATCATATTACCAACAATTATAGGACTCTAGGAGACCATCTCCTACTAGGAAAAAGATTTTGACTTTTAATTAAATAATTAATTAATTAACAAAGTTATTAATTTCCATTTAATAAGATAATAAAATAAAAAACAATATAATAAGCCAATATATATAGCCTTAGATGCCCAAGCAAATATATATGGGCCAAACATTATTTTTCCTATTATATTAAATCCAATGGAATTAAATAAAAAATCCACATGTGAACTATACCCATTCTTACTAAAATAAACAAGTCCACATGCCTTAATAAAATTCTAGATGGACCCATAAATTGGTCTAGTAGAATATAACAAGTGATCCATGCAAGTTCGTGTGGATTGGTGATCTTAGCGGGCTATCTAAATTTAAGCTCTAATCGACATAACCTAATCACAATCAATTGATTCACTTAGGTCCGATATATTAATTTTAGTTCATTCCACTAAAGAACTAAAATTGATCGCTTAAATAAAGATAGAATAAGTTAATATTGCTCATTCCTACCCTAGACAATCTTAATGGAGAATGTGTATCCTCGTGAAGAATATCAGTAATCGCCAAGAGCTCATAGACAGCCTATAGCTCTCCAAGTTACCATATTTACTCATATGACCACATTTTGAACTTGGATATTTTGACTTGTCCAAAAGCCATCAATCGACACTATTGCAAACTTAACGTTATGATTTAATATCCATTACCTCAAAGCATCCACATGATGATATTCTACTCCCATTAAATAAATGGAGCCACGATGTCCATTTCTATAAATGAAGTCATCTATTGATTAACAAATGAATACTACCAAACTATCGAGAATAGACTATGCTATATAATCATACTCATTGATAGGTCAAATGATAACACTTGCAACCATAAGTCCATCTGTTATCTCAGGATTGAGATAGACTCTCCGATTGTCTTCAAGTGAAAACTTCTATCCATTGACAGTTCTCGATAATGTATTTCACTGTGATCTTATTCAGTGCATCCAGTGCACAAGATTCTTTTTCCCACCCACTTTTATGATTTTAGAATAAACATAACACATGTGATCCCACTCAAATGCTAGCAAAAGAATCTACAACTTTAACAAGATAAAAGCGCCCAACCTTTATCTTAAGTTGTGGCTATTATTCAAGACTATTAAAGAATTCGTTGTACGAACAATTCTTGTTTTCTCTTAGTCTTTTGACCTTATGATTATTTACTTTTAGCAATTATAATAATTAAACTATAAATGCTACAAGATTTGCTAAACTAGAAATCACTTCTAATAATATAAAAAGATTGGCAAATACATTATTACACTCTTGCTATCGAGCATAATCCCAAACACTAGCATCGAATTAAATCCGTAAGATCATCCAATCCAATCATGAACGTGGATCACCCAGGAGTGTGGGATCCATTTCTTTAAATTGTATACCTGAGGATAGAAACAAAATAAATCTTTTTCTTTTGTTAGTCACAATAATCCTCTAAGAGAAAACCTAAGAACATTCGGTCACTTATAAATTATCAATCCATTTGATTGATACCAGCGTGAACCCGATTCGATTTTTGTACACAAAACCCTTTAGATGTAAAGGATACTAGTGCACTATCGAAAACAAAAATGTTCCCCTTTTCTCTTCTCCTTGGCTGAATTATATACACAATATCCATGAGTTCGTCGAATTTTGTCTAGAGCAAAAACTAGATTTTTCCTCACTCAAAATTCTATCTCTTGGCTGAATTCTCTCTCATAAAAACATTAGCCTTGACCGAAATCTCACTTAGAAATTAGCCTTGGCCGTTATTAATAAGGCGATATATAGGTTCTCAAATCCTTTCCTAAAGAGGATTTACTTGGTGGGCAAGAACCCTATCTCTAGGTAAATTTACTTGGTTACAACGAATCCTTTTCCAAAAAAGTTTTTTTTTTCCACATAAAGACTCTTAGTCCCACTCAAATAGTGTATTTAGTCAATAAAACATTATTGAATATAATTTAATTTTTGACTATATTAAAAGTTCCTAATTTGACCAATTGTCAACTAGAGTTTTAATAGAAACCAAATACTTCCAACTTTGACTAGATAAAAAAATCCCTTTTATTTATCTACTTATCAAATATAGAATTTGATACTTATCATATTACTAACAATAATATAACACTAGGAGACCATCTCCTACTCAAAAAAAGATTTTGACTTTTAATTAAATAATTAATTAATAAATAAATAAATTATTTTCTGTTTAATTAAATAACAAAATAAAAACAATATATAAGTCTATTATATAGTCCCTTGCCGCCCAAGCTATATAAACATGGACCAAATATTGTTTTTTCTAGTTTTTTGACTTTAATAAAAGGTCCACACGTGAACTAGACCCATTCGTACTAAAAGAAACATGTTCACGTGCCCTAATACAATTCTAGATGAACCCATAAATTGGTCTGATAAAATATATCAAGTGATCCATGAAAGTTCGTGTAAAATAAGGATCTTGGCAGGCTATCTAAATTTAAGCTCCAATAAACACAACCTAATCATAATCAACAAACAATTCACTTAGTGTCCGATCTATTAAATTTAGCTCATTCACTAAAGAACTAAAATTGAACTCTTAAATAAAGGTAGAATAAGTTAATATTGCTCATTCATACTCTAGACAATCTTAATGTAGAAAGTGTATCCACGTGAAGAATATCAGCAGTCGCCAAGAGCTCATAGACCGCCTATAGCTCTCAAAGTTACCATATGTACTCATATGACCACATTTTGAACTTGGATATTTTTACTTGTCCAGAAGCCATATTTCAATAGACACTATTGAAAACTTAACATTAAGATTTACTATCCAATACCTCCAAAACATCCATGTGATGATATTCTACTCTCATTTTTTAAATGGAGCCACGATGTCCATATCTATAAATGAAGTCCTCTATCGGTTAACAAATGAATACCGCCAAACTGTCAAGGATAGACAATGCTATATAATCGTACTCATTGATAGCTCAAATGATAACACTTACAACCGTAAGTCCATCATTTATCTCAGGATTGAGATAGACTCTCCGATTATCTTCAAGCAAAAACTTTTATTCATTGACGGTTCTGGATAAACTATTTCATTGTGATCCTATTCTATGCACCCATTGCACTAGATTCTTTTGTCCAAAGACACCACACTTTGATGATTTTAGACTCATCATAATACATTTGATTCCACTCAACTTCTAGCAAAATAATTTACAACTTTGACAAGATAAATATGCCTAACCTTTATCATAAGTTGTGAATACTATTCAAGACTAACTAAAGAACTGTGTCTACCTCACACATATCCAGATGTAAGAACAATTTTTTTTTTCTTAGTCTTTTGACCGTATGATTATTTACTTTTGACAATTATAATAATTAAACTTAAAATGCTATAATATTTGTTAAACTATAAATCACTTTTATTAATATGAAAAGATTGTCAAATACATTATTACACTCTTACTATCGAGTATAATCCCAACAGAAATCTCTTTCCTGATATCTATGTCTTGGCCTAATTCCATAATTGCGATATATATAGAGGCCCAAATCCTTTCTTTGGGATGATTTACTTAGTGGTTAAGAATCCTCTCTCTAGTATGATTTACTTTCACCAAGACTCGAATAAACATTCAGAATTCTTTTCCACACCAAGGCTTCTATTCCAACTCGTTAGTGTATTTAACCAATAACTAACTGTAAAGTCCTCATTTATTGATTGGCTCATTTAGTGAACAAACAACATTTTGGGGTTTGATGTAAGGGTAGCTTAGGCTCTCAAGACCTCAAGAGAAGAAACACCAAAGGCAAATTTCTATGTGATTACTTGTCTTGAAGAGATATAGTTGCACACATTCACAACTCATGCATATCCCTTATTCATATATGTTATGAGTTTATATGTGTGTACATTCATGTTTTGATAACTCTTCTTGCATGTTTATATTGATCACATCTTTGCATTTTTATTTATATGCATTATGTGTTGCTGACACACACACTCATTTGTATTTGGTTTGTTATGCATGAGTGCTTCATTGATGTTTATGTACCTTCATAGTGTGTTTGTTGTGTGTCTAATTCGTATTTCATTGCTTGATTGGATACGTCCGTACGTGCACAATGGTGGGCTCTTTTTAGCGTGATGAGAGACCCTTGCTGTCTCTACTGTGTGGGTCAGTGCACTGGTAGGCTACCCGTGCACTGGTTGGCTTAGTGACTTTTGTCTCTCAGTGTCAGGTTAATAACCAGACACTTAAGTGGGTTGGAACCCGTCTAGGGCCTTCACATTGCACTAGGCGATGTTTTCATCTCTCGGTTTCTATTCCCCAATGCACGGACATTTGTGTGGCTTAGCGCGGGTATGCACAGGTCATTGTGTGGGTCAAGAGGCATGACAAACCTGCGCATTACGAGGATTTGGTAACTTTTCTCAAAATGACAGCAATTCATTTTTGACACCAATATATGTGTCTCTTAATTTTCAGGTCATACTAAGAGTTCAAAATATCACATCTTTTCCTTAGAACATATTTCTAAAGGAAAAATCTCACAAGAACTCATCGTTATACACTCAAAGCATCTCCTTGTGCATAAAATCATCATCTTGAATCATCTATGGTCATATAGAGTGAATTCATGTATGGTTTTGAATCGTCACATCTTGTTTGGTAAGTTTCTCATAACTTCATCTAAGTTTCGGGTTTTTCTTATCAATCCATCTTCTTTATCATTTGTATGCTCTTAGAATATATTCTAGATACAAAATAAAGATTGGTTGTGATGACATGATTGAGTGTGATATTTTGATAGCTTCATAGGATTGTTTGATCTGTGTTTAGCTAAGCTTTATGATATTTTATTTAGCTCTTGATATCTAGTAATGCATTAATTACCATTTTATCATCCTAGATAAGCATCTAAGGTTTCCTAGCCTTGTTTGTTCTTTGAATATCATCATATATGCACATAGGACATTTTATCTCTTCATTGAAAAGTAAGACTTGCGTTGCTTCTGGGATTAGGTAGCTTAAATCGCAAGCAAAATAGACTAGGTTCACTTAATACCAGGATAAGGTAGTGGTAGTGAGTTATATACCGAGAGTAGGTTGTAGCGTCTCTATCATCAGTGGATTCATTGTTTGAGTGTGGCGCACTTAACAGCCCTTGGTTTTTCCATTTTGGAGGGTTTCCACATATATCTCAAGTGTCATTTTAATTCTGCATTTATTACACTTGTTTTATTACTGTGACTAGTTAGGGGTATTTTTTTCTAATTGGCCATTAACGAAAATTGGGTAAATTTGATTAAAATCTATTCACCCCCGCTCTTGATGATATTAAACATACCATAATTTGTTTTAATTGGTATCAAAGCCGGTTCTTAGATATACTTAAGTGATCCTTGCTCATTTTGGTGTGTTTTACAATTTGTGTGATTTCTTGATCATTCATACATTTCCATTCATTTCATTCATTCATAAATACTATGAGTGAAAATAGTGGCAACGAGAGTGCTTCTAGCGCTTGACCTCCTCTACTCTCCGGGTTGAATTATGCCTCTTGAAAAGGCAAGATGGAGTCGTACATTTGTCAAATTCTTGAAAGGGCATGGATGACGGTTGAAAATAGCTAAAAACCACCGTTGATGACTCCTACGGATGGAGGAGATGATGTACTCAAGCCGAAAGCATAATGGAATGCACAAGAGTTTGAGGAATCAAAATGGAATAGGAAGACAATGCATGCCATCCTATGTGCAATGAATGAGAATCAATATAAGTTGGTTCAAAACACTAGGATAGCTAAGGAGCCATGGGACATTCTAGAGGTTGCACATGAAGGAACCGAAGTTGTTAAAGAATCAAGGCTTCAAGTTCTCCAAACGCAATTTGATTTGCTTAGGATGGATGAGAATGAAAGTTTCAACAACTTTGAAGTAAGGTTGATGGACATTGTGAACCAAAGTCATCAACTTGGTGATCCGTATTCGGATAGGAAAGTCAAGCAAAAATTTATGAGATCTCTACCAGATAGATTTGAGTCCAATGTAACGACTTTAGAGGAGAATAGTGCTTACAAGGATATGAAGCCGAGTGAGGTGATTGGGATTCTTCTAGCTTATGATTCTAGGAAGGGTCCTACTGCGAGACCTAGTAAAAAGCAAAAGAGAATTTCTTTGAAAGCCTCTAAAGATGAGAAGGGGGAGACAGATAACTCGGACGAAGAAATGGCCTTGTTGATGAGAAAGTTCAAGAAATTCTACAAGTCTGAGAAGAAAGGTTTCGGATCCAAGGGCCAAGCCTTGAAGAAAAAGACTCCCTTTAAGAAATTTGAGCCTGGGCAAGAAAAGACAGAAAAGAAAGTGGTCTGATGCTATGAATGTGGTGGGATAAGTCACTTTACCTCCGATGTGCCAATACTATGTCAAGAAAAAGGAAAAAAGTGATAGCCACCATATGGAGTGAAATCGATAACTCCTATGAAGGAGATGAGTCTTCAGATGATGAAGAACTCATGGGTAACTTCATAGCCTTTTCGTCTTCTCATAAAAGCAAAGATGCTAGTGAAGAAGAGGATGAGAGTCAAGAGGAAAAAGTGATGGTGGATCTTCATCACAATCCATAAATGATAATGTGGATAAAATGGATCTCAAAGACTATATGACAAAATTTGAGAGTTCAAAGTTAAAGAACAAGAATGACATTAGGAGATTAAAGGAAGAAAACCTAGAGTTCTCAACTCTAGTTGACGAACTAAGTGAAGAATTGGTGACAACCATGGAGAGTGAAAATAAGCAAAGAAAGGAGTTAGACGTATCTATGAGGAGTGAAGAATGATTGAAGAGGGAGATGGAAGATGCTAGAGAGTTGATGACCAAGATGAACTCTAGCACTAAAAAACTTGACCAATTGTAAGATGTTGGAAAGAAGCCAAATGACAAGAAGGGGTTTGGGTTTGAAGATGACAAGATGTCCTCCACTCCAAGCAATACCATATTTGTCAAGAGTAAGAATCTGAAGGTGTCTTCTCCTCATTAATCACCTAGGAAGAAACTTGACCTAGGAGAGTGTTCAAGAATGGCTCAAGTTAAAGTGGCACTAAGAAGTATACCTCAAGCTCATACTACAAGAACTCCTTAAGCTAACTTCCCTCAACTGAAACCTTATTAAGGGAAGAGACCTATCATGCAAGCTCAACCCAAAAAGCATTCAAGTCTTGGTCAAAAACAAAGAAGGAGAGATCCTAATCATCAGCCAAGAAAACCGTAAAGACATATGAAGGATTTAATACAACCTAAAAGCTATGGTATGATTCCTAACTTTATCCCTACGTGTCATTTTTTATGGTATTGATGGTCACATTAGACCAAATTGCTTTCATTATATAAAATTGTGTATAATTGATAGAATGATAGAGAAGATAAAGGCTAAAGCCAAGATGCATGTCACTAGGAAAAATGAAACAATTTTGCATGATCATAGGACATTTAGAGCCCATGTACCATTGATCACTATGAAAGAAAATGTTTCACCTAGGTGGATTAGAAGAGATGGACACTTTTGCCATGTTGCACAAATTGCCTTAAAGGCAAATTCTTCTAATTTATTATATTCGGATAGTGGGTGCTCTAGGCAAATGACGGGAAACTAGAGTTTCTTTAAGACTCTTGTCATGGAGGAAGGAGGAAATGTCACCTTTGGTGATGGATCCAACAAGAAAGTTAGAGGGAAAGAAACCATTTCCTTTCTCGGATTGCCCTTCTTGTCTAATACTTTGTTTATTAATGGCCAAAAAGCCAAATAGATAAGCTTTTCACATTTAAGTGATGAACGAATTTCCGTCTTATTTTCCAAAAATGATTTCTCTATCTATTGTCCAATGGACAAAGCCTGTTACAGGGAATGAGATCTAGTGACAATTCTTATTGTCTTAAAGCTAGTATAGTCTCTTGCAATATGTCCAAGGATGAGCAAATTGAGTTATGGAAAGAAAGACTTGGCCACTTGAACTATCGAGATTTATGAATCTTAGTTAAGTTCAATGTTGTGTGAGGCCTACTCAAGCTTTGAAAAAAAAAGCCAATGGTGTTTGTGGACTTTGCGAACAAGGGAAACATACCAAGAGTATGCACAAGAAGGGAAAGTATCTCTCCACCAAGGTGCCCCTAGAGCTTCTCCATATGGATCTTATGGGTCCTATACAAACTGAGAGTTTAGGTGGAAAGAGATAACTTTTTTTCTGTGTATATGATTTCTCTAGGTTCACGTGGACATATTTCCTTAGAGATAATCTGAAACTTTTGACAAGTTTAAAATGCTTTGTATTGAAATTCAAAATGAAATGAACACAAACATTAAAAGCATTAAACGCATTAGAAGTGACAACGGGAGAGAGTTTGAGAATGCCCAATTTGAAAGCTATTGCAATAGTATAGACATCTCTCATGAGTTTTCAGCTCCTAGGACACCTCAATAAAACGGAGTTGTTGAGATGAAAGATATGGTTCTTCCAGAGATGGCCCTGTGATGTTGCTTAACAACAATGTCCCTAGGAATCTATTGGTTGAAGCAGTCAATACGGCTTGCTATATCAAAAATAGAGTTTTTCTAAGGCCCTACACTAGGAAAACTTCCTTTGGGTTCTGTAAAGGTAGAAAGCCAAATGTTAGCTACTTTCATACTTTTGGAAGCAAGTACTACATTTTAAATGACCATGATCAACTTGGTAAGTTGATACTAAGAGTGATAAGGGAATCTTTATTGGTTGTTCCTTGAATAGTAGAGCCTCTAGAGTTTTCAATTTGAAGATTCAAACAATCATGGAATCATCCATTGTTGTCATTGATGATACAAGGCTCGAGTCTATTGACCATGAGGAGGAAGTTGCTATAGTTGATGAATCTCCTTTGGAAAAGGTTATGGAGGCTCCTAATGTTAGGACATCTAGTGTTGATGATGATAACACACAACCTATTTATAGAGTTCCTCTCTTGAACTCTAAAGAACCCACTCCATGGGTTAGGATATCCCATGATAAAGATGACATATAGGAGAGATTAATGAGGGTGTTAGGACTATGCATCAATGAGCTAATCTAATTAGCCACATATGCTACACCTCTCAAATAGAATCCAAAAAGGTTGATGAAGCCTAAAATGATGAATTTTGGGTTCTTGCAATGCAAAAAGAGCTAAACCAATTTAAAAGAAATTAGGTTTGGACTCTAGTTCCTAGACCCAAAAACACCAATGTCATCGGAACTAAATGGGTTTATAGGAATAAATCGGATGTAGATGGCAACATTGTACGAAACAAGGCTAGGCTTGTAGAACAATGATACTCACAAGTTGAGGGTATCGACTTTAAAGAGACCTTTGCTTCGATTGCCCGTCTAGAGTCTGTTAGGCTTCTTTTATCCATCTCTTATGTGAATAAGATCAAATTGCATCAAATGGATGTTAAGAGTGCCTTCCTCAATGGCTTCTTACAAGAAAAAGTGTTTGTTAAGCAACCCAAAGGGTTGGTGGATCCACACTACCGCAATCATGTATATCAACTCAAGAAGGATTTATATGGGTTGAAACAAGCACCGAGGGCTTGGTTTGAGCACCTCGTTTTATATCTTGTTGACAATGGCTACTTAAGAGATAGTGTTGACAAGACTCTATTCATCAAGAAAGGCATTGATGAGCTCTTTATAACTCAAATCTATGTTGATGATATAGTTTTTGGCTTCACTAACAACACCAATGTCTAATAATTATTTGATGTCTTATCTCAAGAATTTGAGATCAGTCTTGCTGGTGAGCTAAGCTAATTCCTAGGATTGCAAATTAAGCAAATGGATGATGGGATCTTCATATCCTAATCTTAATATGCCAAAAACCTAGTAAAGAAACTTGGCCTTGAAAATGCCAAACATTGTGATACAATAATGAGTACCATTTTGAAGCTAAGCAAGGATGCTAGTGGTAAAACTGTGAAATAAACACTATATCGGGGCGTGATTGGTAGCTTGCTTTATTTGACAACAAGTAGGCCCGATGTCTATTTTAGTATGGGTGTGTGTGCTAGGTACCAATCGGATTCTAAGGAGTCCCATCTCTATTCCGTTAAGAGAATCATTCGCTATGCAAATGGAACATCCAACTGTGGAATTTGGTACTCTTTTGACACTAATGCTAGTCTTTTAGGCTTTGGTGAAACGGATTGGGTAGGAAATTGTGATGATAGGAAAACCACATTGGGTGGTTGCTTCTTTCTTGGGAACAATCCAGTCTCTTGGTTTTGCAAGAAGCAAAACTCAATTTCCTTGTATACGGCGGAGACCGAGTACATAGCTGCGGGGAGTGGATGTACACAAATCCTTTAGATGAAGCAAATGCTAGTGGACTACGGATTCAAACAAGGTACTCTAACTCTCTTTTGTGATAACAGGAGTGCTATTAATATTTCCAAGAATCCAGTTTAACATTTTAGAACTAAGCATATTGACATTCGCTGTCATTTCATTAGAGAACTAGTTTAGAATAAATGCATATTACTTGAACATATAGGTACTAATGATCAACTAGCGAACTTATTTACTAAACCCTTAGATGCTACTCAATTTAAAACACTTAGTAGATCTATTAGGATTTGCCTTGTGGAGTGATGAACCCCATATGGCGAACTCAAGCAAAGAGAGCTATTGTATACTTGCCATGTGCAAAAATTTGTAATTTTTTATGCTTCTTTATTAATTGCTTGAGTAACTTGGTTGCACCTATATTATATGATATTTTCTTTAATAAGTGTGAACCTTGCTTTGATTACAATCCGTGTCTTATGTTCAATCATGCATTTTTGGATTAGGAGATCTATATAGGAAGTACATGTTAAATGACCTATGGTTATCTCCATGACAAAATGATTTATTTAATGACATGCTAATGAAACATGAAAAAGCATGAATTGATGATTGCAATATTTAAATGAAGAACAATGTGAGAAAAGATAGTGAGACTTAAATGAAATGTCTCTCTTTCTTTATTAGTTGAATATGGCTACTATCATGCAGGTATCTTACCCAAAAAAATCAAATAGGGTGCAAAGTCGCTCATGTCATGTTTCCCTTTTAAAGTTAGATATAGTTGCTCTGAAAATTGAAATCTATATAATCTCTATATCCTTGCTTCTCTCATGACAAATGGTGAAATTGGTTTGAATTCTATCGATAACCTTTGTCATTTGCTTTGCCAAATACCATTGTATTATGGAATTGAATGCAACATGTCTTGTATGCAAAGCTTTTCTGATTCACACAGTTTCATAAAATAAATATCCTTGTTTCTCTCCTATTAATTGAGTTGCAAAAAAGTGGCATATAAAATTATGTAAATATCTTGTATGCTAGTTTCTCTCTTTGCTATGAGTGACCCGGTTGGGGAATGCTCATTTGCCTATATCATGACAAAAAGGGGGGAGTAGAATACTGGTAAGGGGAGTTGGCATGTTGGGGAGATTACATATTGAGGGGGAGTAACCTTTTGAAGGGGAGCATTGCATTCACATAAATTGCATGATGTTGTACTCATACTCTTAAATGCAAATGCTTTTGTTTTATGTTCACTTGATCACCACACATACACTTGATTTGGATAGTTTAGTTGTTTTTGTTTTGAAGGGTTGATAGTTCTACAAGAGATTGAAGATTGAAGATCTAAAGTTATATATGTATATATATATATATATATATATATATATATATATATATCTTTGTAATACAGAATATCTTCTCGGTGCATCAATTTTTTTAATTTTGTGACGATTAATGTGAGTAGTGGTTTTGTCAAGAAATACCCAAAATGGGAGATTGCGAAGTCTATATTTATTGATTGGCATATTTTGTGAACAAACTACATTTTAGGGTTTAATGTAAGGGTAGCTTAGGCTTTTAAGACCTCAAGAGAAGAAGCACCAAAGGTAAATTTCTTTGTGCTTACTTACTTTGAAGAGATACAATTGCACACACTCACAGCTCATGCATGTCTCTTATTCATATATGTTGTGTGTTTATTTTTATGTACATTCATGTTTTGATAACTAGTCTTGCTTGTTTATATTGATCATATCATTGCATTTGTATTGACATGCATTATGTGTTGCTCACACACACTCACTCACTTGCATTTGGTTTGTTATGCATGTGTGCTTCATTGATGTCGATATGCATTCATAGTGTGTTTGTTATATCTCTAATTTGTATTCCATTGCATGATCAGATACGTCTGCGCGTGCACGATGGTGTGCTCTATTTAGCTTAATGAAAGACCTTTGGTGTCTCTATTGCATGGGTTGTTGCACGGGTAGGCTACCCGCGTACTAGCTGGCTGAGTGACTTTTGTCTCTTGGTGTCAGGTCAATGCATAGAGACTTGCACGGGTTGAAACCCGCGCAGGACCTACGCATTGCAATGGGTGATGTTTTTTTATTTCTCGATTTCTAGATAAAGTGCGGACATTTGCACAGCTTAGATTGGGTATGCATGGGTCACTGTAAAGGGTCCGGAGCCACGTACTATGCATATGGGGCAAAATTTCTCAAAACTACATCACTTCAGTTTTGACACCTATATGTGTCTCTTCATTTTCAGTCATACTAAGAGTTCAAAATATCACATATTTTCCTTAGAACATATTTCAAAAGGAAAAATCTCACAAGAACTCGCATTTATACTCTCAAAGCATCTCATTGTTCTTTAAAACATCAGCTTGCATCATCTATGGTCATATAGAGTGCATCCATATATGGTTTTGCATCATCACATCTTGTTTGGTAAGATTCTCGCTACCTTTATCAAAGTTTAGTGTTTTTCTTACCAAGCCATCTCCTTTATTATTTGTATGCTCTTAGAATATATTCTTGATTCAAAATATAGATTGTTTATGATTACATGATTGAGTTTGGTATTGCGATAGCTTCATAGGATTGTTTGATCTATGTGTTAGCTAGGGTTTATGATATGTCATTTAGCTCTTGATATCTAGAAATACATTAATTACCATTTTATCATCCTAGATAAGCATCTAAGGTTTCCTAGCGTTGTTTGTTCGTCGAACATCATCAAATATTCACATATGCCATTTTATATCTTCGTTGAGAAGTAAGACTTGTGTTGCTTCCGAGATTAGGTAGCTTAAATCGCAAGCAAAATGGACTAGGTTCACATAATACCGGGATTAGGTAGTGGTAGTGAGTTATATACGGGAGTAGGTTATAACGTCTCTATCATCATTGGATTTGTTGTTCGAGTGTGGTACACTTAACAGTCCGTGGTTTTTTCCATTTGGAGGGTTTCCATGAATATCTCAAGTGTAATTTTATTTTCGTATTTATTACGCTTGTTTTATTACTGTGACCAGTTAGGGGTATTTTCGTCTAATTGGCCATTAACGAAAATTGAGTAAATTTGTTTAAAATCTATTCACCCCCCCCCCCCCCCCTCTAGATCGATATTAAACACACCATAATTTGTTTCACTAATTGTTGTATATAATTTAAATTGTGATTTTATCAGAATCTTCCAAATTTGACCAATAGTCAATTAGCGTTTTGAAAGATATCAAATACTTCCTATTTTTACTAGGTAAATAAATTCTTTTTATTTATCTACTTTTCAAATAAAGTATTTGATACTTATCATACTACCAACAATAGTATGATACTAGGAGATCTTCTCCTACTAGGAAAAATATTTTGACTTTTAATTAAATAATTAATTAATTAATAAATTAGTTAATTTCCAATTAATTAAATAACAAAATAGTAGTATAATATTTTAGGCTGTTTATTTAAGCCTTGCTTCCCAAGCCATAAACATGGGCAAAATATTGTTTTTTTATTTTATTTTATTAAACCCACTGGACTTTAATAAAAAATGTCCACATGTAAACTAGACTCATTCTAACTAAAAAAGAAACAAGTCATCATGCCTTAAATTAATACATTAATATAATTTAAACAGCCCATTTAATTAAAATGTGCAAATTATATTCTTAATGTATTAATGGAATGCTAATCGCACCACATTAGGGGCGCCCAAGGAATCCCACATCCCTGGCTACCAAATCGCACCCCATTAGGGTCATGTGTGTCTTGATCACACATGACCACAACTCTCCAATAATTTTGTATTTCGAAATCAAAAAAACAATTTTAGATGTACCTAGAAATTGGTCTGGTAGAATATATTTAGTGATCCATACAAGTTTGAGTGAATTGGGTATCTTAGTTGGCAATCTAAATTTAAGCTCAAATAGATATAACCTATTCTCAATCAACAAATGTTTCACTTAGGTCCAATGAATTAATTTTAGTTCATTCCACTAAAGAACTAAAATTGAACTCTGAAATAAAGATAGAATAAGTTAATGTTCCTCAATCGTACCCTAGACAATCTTAATCGAGATAGTGTATCCTCGTGAAGAATACCATTAATTACCAAGAGCTCATAGACCGCCTATAGCTCTCCTAGTTACCATATTTACTCATATGAACACATTTTGAACTTGGATATTTTGACTTGTCAAGAAGCCATATTTCAATAGACACTATTGAAAACTTAACGTTAAAATTTAATATCTAATACCTAAAAATATCCACAAGATGATATTCTACTCACATTTAACAAATGGAGCCACGATGTCCTTATCAATAATTGAAGTCCTCTACCGATTGACAAATGAATACCACCAAACCATCGAGGGTAGACTATGCTATAAAATCGTATTCATTAATTGCTCAAATGATAAAACTTGTAATTGTAAGTCCATCATTTTTCTCAGGATTAAGATAGACTCTCTGATTGTGTTTAAGCGAAAAGTTTTATCCATTGACAGTTCTGGATAAAGTATCTCACTATGATACTATTCATTGCACCTAGTGCATTAGAATCTTTTGCCCAAAGACACTACACTTTGATGATTTTAAACTCATCATAACACATTTGATCCAACTCAAATGATAGCAAAATAATCTACAACTTTAACAAGGTAAAGGAGCCCAACATTTATCTTAAGTTGTGAATATTGTTCAAGACTAACTAAAAAATTGTGCCTACCTCATACATGTCCAAATGTAGAAACAATTCTTCATTTCTCATAGTTTTTTGACCTTATTATTAGTTACTTTTGACAATTATAATAATTAAACTATAAATGTTATAAAATTTGTTAGATGAGAAATCACTTTATTAATATGAAAAGATTGTAAAATACATTGTTACACTCTTGTTATTGAGCATAATCCCAAAAACCTCAAACTTGCTCTATAGCAAATGTGTCATAACTCTTATCCCAATATTCTCCAGGTGCACATCAAAACTAATTTCTGGTAGAGCCTTTATGAAGGGATCCGTAAGATTTTATGCTGGCACAATCTTGATAATCGTCACATCTCCCTTGTGCATAATTTCCCTTAGAGGATGATACTTTCTTTCAATGTGTTCCCCCCTCCTGTGACTTCTTGGTTCTCTCAAATTAGCCACTGCTCTATTATTGTCACAGTAGATAATGATCTGCTTATTCACATCAGGAACCACTTCCAAGCCAATCAATAATTGGCGCAACTAGACAACCTCTTTAGCAGCTTTGCATACAGCAACATACTTAACTGCCATGGTGGAATCAGCAACACAAGATTGCGTGATACTCCTCCATATGATTGTGCCTCCAAACAAAGTAAATACAAATCATAATGTTGACATCTTAGAGTTCGAATCCGACTAAAATTCAAAATCTGTATACCTAATGGGAATTCAATCCCCTCCATAGTATACACGTATATAACCTCTCATTTTTCTAAGATACTTGAAAATGTGCTTAACTGACGTCTAATGATCAGGACCAGGTTTTGATTGAAACCTGCTAACTATGCCAACAACATAACAAATATCTTGTCTACTGTATAGCATTGCATACATGAGACTTCCTACTACCGATGCATTTGGAACCCTACTCATGAATTTCTCTTTATGCTTATTCTTAAGAGCTTGTTCCTTAGAAAGTTTTTTTCCATGTATGAAAGGTAACATACCGTTCTTGGAATCTTGCTTGGGAAAGCTAGACAAGACTTTAGCTATGTATGAAATTTGGGATAATGCAATCGTTCTATTCTTTCTCTCCCTTATGACTTGGATACCAAGAATATAACTTGATTCTCCTAATTCCTTTGTATCAAATTATTTTGCTTACCATTCTTTTTACTGATCTCAATACACCTACATCATTTTATATGAGTAGTATGTCATCAGCATTGAGAACTAGGAAAACCAACTTGTCACCTTTGATCCTTTCGTATACACAGGGTTCGTCAAGGTTTTGAATAAATCAAAAACTTTTCACAGCATGATCGAACCTTATGTTATTTGATCTAGATGTTTGCTTCAATCCATATATGGATCTTTCCAACTTGAATTCCTTTTCCTCTTGGCCATTTTCGATGGTCCTTTTGGTTGCATCATATAGATGTTTTTGTCAAGAAATCCATGTCAAGACATCCATTAAGGAAAGCCATATTGACATCCATTTGCCAAATCTCTAGGTCTAGAGATGCCACAATGAATAAGAGTATCCTACAGGATTTAAGCATGGTCATAGGAGAGAATGTTTCCTCATAATCGATACCTTTCTTTTGTGTGTAACCTCTAGCTATAAATCTAGCTTTAAAGGTTTCCACCTTCAATCAATTTCTCTCTTCCTCTTACTTACCCACTTGCAACCAATGAGTTTTATCCCTTTAGACAAGTCCATAAGAGACCAGACTCTATTTTTGAAAATAGATTCAATTTCGGATTGCATTGCCTGTTGCCAATGGCGACAACTAATATCTTCCATGGCTTCCTTTTCTGTGAAGGATCATCGTCATCTAGGAGATTCTCTACTGATTCTTCTGGACCAATGTATCTCTCGGGTTGTCTACTAAGCCTCACACTACGATGAGGAATGGCAGATTATTGATCTTGTGCTGGTATGGAGCTTACAATTGGGCAAGGCTATGAAACAACATTTGGAATTATATCTCAAAAAAGCTCATTCAGGACAATTTTACTTTTAGGCACAAAATTATTCATATAGTCATTTTCCAGAAATTTAGCATTTGTCGAAACAAATACTTTAAGATCTGAAGGACTATAAAAAAAATATCCTTTGGTTCCTTTTAGATACCCTACAAATATGCATGTTTCTGAACGGGACTCCATCTTTTCTGTCTTTCCTTTTAACACGTGTGAAGGATATCCAAATATCCTTAAGTGTTGTAAACTAGGCTAGGCTTTCGTCCAGTCCACAACTCATGTGGTGGTTTAAGAACCGACTTAGATGGTACATCGTTTAGAATGTACATTGTGGTTAGCAAAGCATATCCCCAAAAAGAATTAGGAAGCGTTTAATAACTCAACATAGACCTAACCATGTCCAAAAGAGTTCTATTCCTCCTTTCTGCCTCCCTATTTTGTTGAGGTGTACCTAGTAAAAAAAACTGAGAAATTATCCCAAAATCAATAAGATATTGTTGAAACTCATCAGATAAATATTCTCCACCACGATCGGACCTCAAGATTTTTATCTGTTTCTCAAGCTGATTATCTACTTTAGCTGTAAATGCTTGGAACATGTCAAAAGCATCCAACTTATGTCTTATTAGATACACATAACCAAATCTTAAGTAATCATCCATGAAAGTGATGAAGTACCTATTGGGATTATGCTAGATAGCAAGAGTATAATAATGTATTTGACAATCTTTTCGTATTAAAAATGTGATTTCTAGTTTAACAAATCTTATAGCATTAATAGTTTAATTGTTATAATTGTCAAAAGTAAATAATCATAAGGTCAAAAGACTATGAGAAAAGAAGAATTGTTCATACATCTAGATATGTATGAGGTAGTTACAATTCTTTAGTTAGTCTTGAATAATATTCACAACTTAAGATAAAGGTTGGGCACCTTTATCTTGTCAAAGTTGTAGATTCCTTTGCTAGTATTTGAGTGGGATCAAATGTGTTATGATGAGTCTAAAATCATCAAAGCGTGGTGTCTTTGGGCAAAAGAATCTAGTGCACTGATTGCATTGAATCGAATCACAGTGAAATACTTTATATATAACCTTCACTGGATAAAAGTTTTCATTTGAAGACAATCGGAGAGTCTATCTCAATTTTGAGATAAACGGTGGACTTATGGTTGCAAGTTTTATCAATTGAGCTATCAATGAGTACGATTATATAGCATAATCTATCCTCGATAGTTTGGTGGTATTCATTTGTTAATCGATAGAGAACTTCATTTATAGATATGGACATCGTGGCTCCTTTTATTAAATGAGAGTAGAATATCATCATATGGATGTTTTGAGGTACTGGATATTAAATCTTAACATTAATTTTTCAATATTGTCTATTGAAACATGGCTTCTGAACAAGTCAAAATATCTAAGTTCAGAATGTGGTCATATGAGTAAATATGGTAACTTAGAGAGCTATAGGCGGTCTTTGAGCTTTTGGCGATTACTGTTATTCTTCACGAGGATACACTTTCTCCAATACGGTTGTCTAGTGTATGAGTAAGAACTATTAACTTATTCTATCTTTATTTACGAGTGCAATTTTAGATCTTTGGTGGAATTAGCTAAAATTAATAGATCGGACCTAAGTGAATCATTTGTTGATTGTGACTGGGTTGAGTCTATTAGAGCTTAAAGTTAGATAGCCCGCCAAGATCCCCAATTCACACGAATTTGAATGGATCTCTTCATATAATATACCTGACCAATTAGGGGTCAATCTAGAATTGTATTGAGGCATGTGGACTTGTTTCTTTTTGTAAGAATGGGTCTAGTTCACATGTGGACTTTTTATTAGGGTCTAATGGATTTAATAAAATAGAAAAAATAATATAATGGCCCATATATGCTATTGGGCGGCAAAGCTATATATTTTAGCTTAATTATATTATTTTTATTTTATTATTTAATTAAATAGAAATTAATTAATTTGGTAATTAATTATTTAATTAATTAAAAGTCAAAATCTTTTTCCTAGTAGGAGATGGTCTCCTAATATTAAACTATTATTGGTAGTATAATTAATATTAAAGATTATATTTGATAAGTAGATAAATAAAAAGAATTATTTATCTAATCAAATTAGGAAATTTTTAATATGGTTACAAATACACTATTTGAGTTAGATTAAGAGTCTTGGTGTAGGAAAGAATTCTTTTTGTAAAAGGATTCTTGGTCACCAAGTAAATCTACCTAAGGATAGGATTCTTGCCCATCATGTAAATCCTTCTTAGGAAAGGATTAAGTCTTCTAAATTAAATAAAAGTTGAATTTAACCAACCCTATATATTTTAGGGGAAGGAATTTGGCCATGATGTGTGTACATATGGCTTACATAATTTTAGCCAAGTTTGATAATTGTTTAAAGAAAACTCGGCTACCATAGATTTTTGAGAGAAAATTTGTTTTCACTCTAGAGCAAATTTCGATCAACTTGTAGAAATAGTGTGAGATTCGACAAAGAAAAAAAGGAAGAAAGAACGTTTAGTTTTTGATAGTACACTAGTAACCTTTAAGTTAAAAGGTTTTGTGTACAACATCGAATCAAGGTTCACGTGAGTTTCAATAAAATTGATTGATAATTGACAAGTGACACCTAATGTTCTTTGTTTTCTTCTTGCAGGATTATTATGACTAACAAAGAAGAAGATTTTGTTTGTTTCCCTCATCATTTATACAATTAAAGAAAGGGAGCTCACACTCCTATATGATTCATGTTCGTGATTAGATTGGAAGATCTTACGGATTCAATTCGGCACTTCTTCAATCGTCACGAGAAAAAGGTACAACACTTTTATATACATCAATTAATCTAGGATAGGATCTTGTTATTATAAAGAGAAAATTTTTATTTATGCCGAAACCCTAATTTATATTTTTCACTTTTCCGTTGCGCGATTTTCCCTACAATTGGTATTAGAGCCTATTTATACCCTTTATTAATTGATGTATGTGTACACGAATCTTTTTCTTTTTATTGTATATATGCATGTTTTAGAAAGAGATGACACTCTAGGTATTCACATATATATATATATATATATTTACATTAGATTGTATGGATATATATATATATATTATGTGGTTTGTTATTGCTCAATTTTGGTCCTAGAAATTCAATATTTTTTTTTTGTGATTGTAACAAGAAGGGTGGCCTATTATCGTCATAATTTCCTTCTTGGTAGTTGCTAATTTTTTTGTTGTTGTTGTTGTAATAAAAAAAAACTGCACTATATTGTAGTAATAAAAATAAAACTGCAGTATTTTTTTATTTATAATTCTTCTGTACTACACTCAATTATCAAAGACTCGAAGGTTTGAAGAATTGGAAGCAACTGGAACAAGTTGGGGCCGTGCGAGCCGTAGCAACAAATATGAGTGCGAAGAGCACGCGGCCACGTTTGTTGTTGCATGGGCTGCGCACGGCAGCCCTATGGAAGCCATGGGCTGCGCATGGCAGCCCTTCATGGAGTTGTGGCATGCACATGCCCATGGGAGGGAGCCAAGGGTGCAAACGCCCATGGGAGGCAGCTGAGGGAGTCCAAACGACAAAGGTTGCGTGAAGACTTGTTGGCTAAGAAAAGAGTTTTTGTGTTCCAAGACATATGTAATTTACTTGTTTTTCTAGGATGGACCAAAATGGTGGCTATTTATATTTTTGTAAACATTACAATATTTGTTATTGTATGATAACGTGTCATATAGAATGAGAGTGCCACTCATATATCTCTTTTGGTATGAACATTCATTGAATGGTTTAGGTATCTAAATTGGCATCTAGATAACTTGGTAAATCATTCTTTGGAATTCGATCACACGCCTTAAATAATTGAGTGGGAGAAGGTGTTTTGGAACACCTACGACCTCCAAGTTTAGTTGATCTTTATGTTTTGTGTAATAACCTCCCAAGAGATATTCATGAATGGAATTTAGCAAGATACTTCCTTACAAAGATAGACTAGACAATTAACCCAAACGATATTCACTCTCAAAGGAGGGATATTCGTGAGGGAATATATTGGAGGTCGATAACTTGGTAACACACTCAATATAATTTTATTAATATCCTCCAAAGAGTTCTTGTTAATAAAATTGCAATGCTAAAATTGAAAACGTTGGTTGTTATGTTAACAATTAGGTGGGACCTAGTCCAACTAGTAAATGATGTGAACTCCCAAAGGAGGCGTGACATTTAGGGGTGTTGGATCACCGTTGAATTTTACGATTGAATTAGTTTATATATAATTCAAGATAAATATTCAAAAGTGCTTTATCATGATTGTTTACTTATATAATTTTTGTTATTGTTCAGAAATTTTGACCCCATCCCTAATCAACATCCTAAAAGACAATAATTTAACTGGTGTTAATTATGTCACATGGAAAAGGAAATTTGGGCTTTTGTTGCAATCCGAAAAGCATACATTCGTTATGAGCACTCCTAAACAACCTACTCCTACTAATTAATCTACTCAGGAGAAAAGAGATGAGTATCATCAATGGGAGTCTTCAGATGAGATGGTAAAATGTTACATTATGGCCACCATCTCCGACGTGTTGCAACATCAAAGGAATGGAGACTGCTGCTGATATAATGATGTCTCTAGAGGAGATGTTTGCTATGAAGTCTAGGACGACTAAGAGAGAGGCAGTGACATCATTTATGAATCTTAGGATGAAACCTAGACAGGGTGAGAAAGATCACATGATGAAAGTCATAGCACATCTCAACATTACTGAACTGAATGGTGCTGAGATAGATGGTGAGACAAAAATTGACATGATTGTCAACTCACTATCATATTCCTTTGATCAATTCAAGTTGGACTACACCTTGAATAAAAGGAATACACCTTGCATTGATGCAAGATTTTCAAAGTGCTGAGAAAACCCTTGTGAAAGGCAAGGGTCTAGAGATTCAAACCGTAGGTAAAGTTGCTACTATTAAGACACGTAAGAAGGTCAAGAAATAACAGAAGAAAAAGCAACTAGGACCTACTAAGAAGGAGACAAAGAAATTAACCAAGATCAAAGGGAAGTGTTTCCTTTGTGTTGAAAAGGGACATTGGAAAAGAAATTGCCCAAAGTCTCAGGACAAGAAGTAAATAATAATTATCTTGAAACATGTTTTTTGGCGGATTCTATTGATTCTTGGTTCATAGACTCCGAAGCCACTAATCATGTTTGTTTTTCCTTATAGTGGTTCAAGGAAAGGAGAATGCTTAATGAGAACGAATTCAACTTGCGTTTAGGCAATGGAGCGTTGGTGTCTGCTAGTTCAGTGGGAGATATTAGAATTAGTTTATATTCTTATAGGCATTTAGATTTAATAGACATTTATTATGTACCTCAATTCAAGAGGAATTTAATTTCAATTTCTTGATTAAATAATTTTGGTTATTCGGTTACTTTTATTAAAGCTTTTACTATTAGTAAGAATGACAAAATTATTTGCAAAGGTACATTGGAACACGGTTTATTCTATTTGCACAGAAATATCTCTCACTTGTTAGACACGTAATCAACGGAACCTACTCATAAAAGAGTAAAATTATCAAAAGATGAAACCTACCTATGGCATTTGCGCCAAGGTCATATTAACCTTCATAGGGTTTAAAGATTGGTTAGTTACGGACCTCTAAGTGACTTAAAGGTTGATGATCTACCAACTTGTGAATCTTGTTTGGAAGGTAAAATGACCAAAAGGTCGTTTACGACCAATAGCATAAGAGCCATCTAATGTTTAGGATCGATAAACACTGATGTGTGTGGACCTATGAGCGTTCAAGCTAGAGGTGGATATGAGTACTTCATCACTTTCACAGATGATCACTCAATATTTGGATATATGTATCTCATGAGACATAAGTTGGATGCTTTTGGCATGCTGAAAGCATTTAAAGATGAAGTAGAAAATCAGTTTGAGAAACTCATAAAAATCTTGAAGTCTGATCGTGGTGGAGAATATCTATTTGGTGAGTTTCAGAAATATCTTATTGATAATTGGATAATTTCTTATTTTTCTGCACCAGGTACACCTCAACAAAATAGGGTGGCAGAAAGAAGAAATAGAACTTTTTTGGACATGGTTGGGTCTATGTTGAGTTATTCAACTCTCCATAATTCTTTTTGGGGATATGTTTTACAAACCGCTATGTACATTCTAAACGATGTACCATCTAAGTCGGTTCTTAAAACACCGCATGTGTTGTGGACTGGGGGAAAGCCTAGTTTACAACACTTAAGGATATTTGGATGTCCTGCGCACGTGTTAAAAGGAAAGACAGAAAAGATGGAGTCCCATTCAGAAACATGCATATTTGTAAGGTATCCAAAAGGAACAAAAGGATATTATTTCTATAGTCCTTTAGATCTTAAAGTATTTGTTTTGACAAATCCTAAATTTCTGGAAGAGGACTATATGAATATTTTTGTGCCTAAAAGTAGAATTGTCCTAAATGAGCTTTCAGGATATACAATTAAATAATAGGTTTCACAACCAAGCCCAATTGTAAGTTCCATACCAATACAAGATCAACAATCTACCATACCTCGTCGAAGTGGGAGAGTTAGTAGGCAACCCGAGAGATACATTGATCTAGGAGAATCTGTAGAGAATCTTCTGGACGACGATGATCCCTATAAGTACAAGGAAGCAATGGAAGATGTTGATTGTCACTATTGGCAAAAGGCAATGCAATCCAAAATTGAATCAATGTTCAAAAACAAAGTATGATCTCTTTTAGACTTTTCTAAGGGGATTAAGCCCATCGGGTGCAAATGGGTATACAAGAGGAAAAGAGGAATGGATGGAAATGTGGAAACCTTTAAAGCTAGATTGGTTGCTAATGGTTATACATAAAAGGAAGGTATCGATTAGGAAGAAACATTCTCTCATGTGGCCATGCTTAAATTCATTAGGATACTCTTATCCATTGTGGCATCTCTAGACCTAGAGATTTGGCATATGGACGTCAAGACAACTTTCCTTAATGGAAGTCTTGACGAAAGCATCTATATGATGCAACCAGAAGGATTCATTGAAAAAGCCCAAGAGGAAAGGGTATGCAAGTTGCAAAGATCCATATATAGATTGAAGCAAGCATCCAGATACTGTAACATGAGGTTCGATCAAGCCGTGAAAAGTTTTGGATTTATTCAAAACCTTGATGAACCATGTGTAGACAAAATGATTAAAGGTGACAAGTTGGTTTACCTAGTTCCTTATGCTTGTATACCAGTTGGAAATCTCATGTATGCAATGCTCTGTACTAGACCAAATATTTGTTTTGCTGTGGGCATAGTTAGCAGGTTTCAATCAAAGCTTGGTCCTAATCACTGGACGACAGTCAAGCATATTTTCAAGTATCTCAGGAGAACAAGAGATTATATGCTTGTATACTCTAGAGGGGATTTAATTCTCGTTGGGTATATAGATTCTGATTTTCACTCAAACTCTGACTCTAGGAGATCAACATCAGGATCTTTTAGGATGTTGATTAGGGATGGAGTCATGATTTCTTGAATAATAACAAAAGTTATATGAGTAAACAATCATGATAAAGCACTTTTGAATATTTACCTTGAATAAAATAAAATAATTCAATCATAAAATTCAACGGCGATACAACACCTATAAATGTCACGCCTCTTTTGGGAGTTCGCACCATCTACTAGTTGGACTAGGTCCCTCCTAATTGTTAACATAACAACCATCATTTTGAATTTTAGCCTTGCAATTTTATTATCAAAAACTCTTGGGAGGATATTAATAAAATCACATTGAGTGTATTACCGTGTTATCGACCTTCAATATATTCCCTCAGGGATATCTCTCTTTTGAGAGAAGATATCGTTTGAGTCAATTGTCTAGTCTATCATTGAAATGAATTATCTTGCTAAATTTCATTCATGGATACCCCTTAGGGTGTTATCACACAAAACATAAAGCTCAACTAAACTTGGAGGCCATAGGCATGTGATCGAATTCCATAGAATGATTTACCAAGTTATCTAGATGCCAATTAAATACCTAAACAATTCAATGCATGTTCATACCAAAAGAGATATACGAGTGGCACTCTAATTCTATATGACATGTTATCAAACATTGATAAACATTGCAATTGTTAATAGCCAAATTTGGCTAGGGACCAAAAGGGGAACTCTCCACTTTCCTAGCCCGAATCCAAACCCGAGAACAATGGATCCTGGGGTCGAGCTGGGGAGACCACCCTATAGATGTGAGGAAGGGTTATCGAGCATTGGGATATTGGAGGTAAAGCCCAACACTATCGTATCGAGCTCCTTACACCGAAACAAAAACTTAGAGGAAGCCCGATGTGCGAAGGTCAAGGGTCCCCGAATTCGAAGCTACCTCGTAACCGCTCTAGAAGCCAGCCATCCTCTCCAAGCGCAGAGAAAGACCCATTAAGCACCCAGCTTGCACTAAAGTATTGCTTCGTCTCTCCAAAAGAAGATTCAAATCCATCTGGACCAGTAGGACGAAGCTCGCTAAAGCTCCATTACCACCAAAAAGCACCCTTACGGCTACCTCAAGTTCTGATGGACTTGGAAAAATCTAGCCAAACTACTAGTACCAAAACCAGGGCACAAATCTACCTTTCTCTACGAAATAGTGAACGTTATGCTTGACGACCTCCATAAGGAATAAACCTTGAAGACACACAGGATCATATCCATACTCTATCGAACGTTGAAACACTGCATACATGCATGGCAAGTGTTTGATTCCATAGAGGAAACAAACTTATCTCTAACAAAGATATTCTCTAACTTTGTCTTTAATACAAACTCAATGACTTTTAAATAAAAGATCCCGCCCGATAAGGAGGGATGGAATTCAGAGAATCTTGGCGGGAGAATCACAAATTTAAACTATTTGGACTGTGTATAAATACGCCCAAGTATGCACTAAGAGAGGGGGGAGATCGACAACTAATGGAGAAAAACATAACAGTGAGTAAGAAGGGATTCTTGGCCTAAATGTTGTAATATGAACACGGTCGTCATTATGTTCTACTATTCGACAGGCACGAAGTGTAGGGAAAAAACGGTTCGAAACGCAACGAAAATGTGAGAAAATTAGGAAATTAGGGTTTGCGTATATAAAAATATATTCCCTTTTAATAACAAGAAACTTAACTCTAGAATAATTGATATATATAAAAAGTATCGTACCTTTTTTTTCGTGACGATTGAACTAGCTTGAATTGAATCCGAAAGATCTTCTAATCAAATCAAGAACGTGAATCACCTAGGAGTGTGGGCTCCCTTTCTTTTAATTGTATACATGAGATGGAAACAAACAAAATCTTCTTCTTTGTTAATCACAATAATCCTCCAAGAGAAAAACCAAGAACGTCCGGTCACTTTTGAATTATCAATCAGTTTGATTGAAACTCGCGTGAACCTTGATTCGATGTTGTACACAAAACCCTTTCGATGCACAGGATACTAGTGTACTATCGAAAACAAAAACGTTCCCTCTTTTCTCTATGCTTGGCCGAATTCTTCACACAATGACTTGGACGAAGTTTTTTTATATTACAATGAAAAAAAAAAAAAAACTTCTCACACCAAAAACTCATACTTTGTCGAAATTTACAAGTATATATATAGGAGACCAAATCCTCTCCTAAGAAGGATTTACTTGGTGGTTAAGAATCCTATCCATAGGTGGATTTACTTGGTGGTTAAGAATCCTTTTCCAAAAGGAATTCTTTCCTACACCAAGACTCTTAATCCAACTCAATAGTGTATTTATTACCATATTAAAGACTTCCTAATTTGATTAGATAAATAATTCAATTTATTTATCTACTTATCAAATATAGTTTTTAATATTAATTATACTACCAACAATAGTATAATATTTAGGAGACCATCTACTAATAAAAACAAAATTGGCTTTTAATTAAATTATTAATTAATCAACAAATTAATTAATTTCCTTTTAATTAAATAATAAAATAAAAAATAATATAATAAAGCTATTCTAAATAGCCTTGCTGCCCAACACATATATGGGCCCTATATTATTTTTCTTATTTTATTACATCCGTTAGACCTTAATAAAAAGTCGACATGAGAACTAGACCTATTCTTACAAAAAAGAAAAAAGTTCACATGCCTTAATACATTTCTAAATGGACCCCTAAATTGGTCCGGTAGAATATATCAAGTGATCCATACAAGTTCGTGTAGAATGAGGATCTTGGCGGGCTATCTAAATTTAAGCTCCAATAGACGCAACCCAATCACAATCAACAAATGATTCATTTAGGTCCAATCTATTTAATTTTACATTCATTCCACTAAAGAACTAAAATTGAACTCTTAAATAAAGATAGAATAAGTTGATGTTACTCATTCATACCCTAGACAACCTTATTGGAGAAAGTGTATCCTTGTGAGAATACCAGTAATCGCCAAGAGCTCATAGACCGCCTATAGCTCTCAAAGTTACCATATTTACTCATATGACCACATTTTGAACTTGGATGTTTTGACTTGTCCAGAAGCCATGTTTCAACAGACACTATTGAAAACTTAACGTTCAGATTTAATATCCAATACCTCAAAACATCCATATGATGGTATTCTACTCTCATTGAATAAATGGAGCCACGATGTCCATATCTATAAATGAAGTCCTCTGTCGACTAACAAATTAATACCACCAAACTGTAGAGGATAGACTATGCTATATAATCGTACTCACTGATAGCTCAAATGATAACACTTACAACCATAAGTCCATCATTTATCTCAGGATTGAGATAGACTCTCCGATTGTCTTCAAAAAAACTTTTATCTATTGACGGTTCTAGATAAAGTATTTCATTGTGATCCTATTCAATACACCCAGTGCACTAGATTCTTTTGCCCAAAGACACCACACTTTGATGATTTTAGACTCATCATAACACATTTGTTCCCACTCAAATGCTAGCAAAAGTATCTACAACTTTGACAAGATAAAGGCGCCCAACCTTTTATCTTAAGTTGTGAATATTATTCAAGCCTAACTAAAAAATTGTGTCTACCTCATACATCTCTAGATGTATGAACAATTCTTCTTTTCTCATAGTCTTTTGACCTTATGATTATTTACTTTTAACAATTATAATAATGAAACTATAAATGCTATAAGATTTGATAAAATAGAAATCACTTTATTATTATGAAAAGATTGTCAAATACATTATTATACTCTTGCTATCGAGCATAACCCTAACACGAGGTTGCCACCCTACTGTACCCCAGTGAGATTAAGAGTGTTTGAGATATTTTTATATGGCATACACGATATATAGTAAAGAGTTATATTCAAACTTTTATTGTATTCACATTTAAAAACCCACCATTGTTTGAACATGTTAGGTACGAGGTACCTACCTCGGCCGCCACCTTCGTTGTAGCGGTCTCGAGAGTGTTAACTGAAATTTCTCACCCCGAATAAATGTTCCGTTAACACTTTCTAAGACATCCACACCCAGCTAATCAAATCAACAGCAACTTGTTTATTGTATTTAAGGAGTTATGAGGCTCCGCTCATCCTAAGGACAACCCGAAGCTTCGAGACAAGCTTCGGCTGCATTGACACGAAAGGCCTTGAAGACTGGGTGAAAATTCAGGCATCACAGGCAGGTTTTAGATGAGCTAACCGTTGCACGGGCTTGTGGTCTCTCTATGGTATGCCAAGCCACACTTGACCAGCAAGCGGCGACCTTCATGGAGAACGTCCGCCTTTTTCCTGCTCGATAAAGGCATTACAGTTCCACCTGCAAATCCCAACAGTCAGGGAGAGTCAAGCAGACACGGAGCCAGGCAACCCACCTTTGATCTCCTAGGACCTCCTCCTCCAAAGCAAGATCGAGATAGGACCAGGCCCCAACCTTTGATCTAGGATAGGGTAGGGTTCATCCCCCAGTTCTTGGAAGACCATCACATTACCAGCCCAGACGAGTTAAATCTGTAGCGGATGCCCTGCCCAGGAGAAGTGAGAGGCTAGAAGAGAAAGAAGCTAGTAGGTAGATCCCATCCATAGAGAGGGCCGGGTAGAGATTGTCATTTCATTAGAGGGATCAGACAGCGAGGCGTCCGTGGTCAACTCAAAGAAACCAGAGAACAAACGCCTGAGAGACCAGCTGTCAAAGCTACAGAAAGAGATCCAACAGATAAAGAAGGGAAAGTTCAAGGAGGACAAGAAAGACCCTTTGAGAGAGATGACTGCTCCCTTCACAAGAAGGATCCGGGAGACAGAGCTCCCGCCAAAATTCAAGATGCCGATTGATAAGTTTTTTAGGGACAGAAGACCCCATGAGCCACTTGGAGAGCTTTTTCCATCAAATGGAAATCCAAAATACCACTAGGGTTTCCATGTGCAGGATGTTCCCTACTACCCTGACCGACTACAGAAAGACTTGGTTCAGAAAGTTCCTTACAGGTAGCGTGGATTCTTTCACAAAGCTATCAACAGATTTTTGCTTGCAGATCCAAGGGGTCAAACCGCATCCAAAAGATGCCATACACCTTCATTATGTTATCCAGAAGCAAGGTAAGACACTCCAGTCATACGTGGAATGCTTCCATAAAGAAGTCATCCAGATAGGGGTCTTCACGGAGAAAGAGACCCTTGCCAATTTCAGGCGAAACCTGTGGGGGAGTAAGCTTTTTCGATCCTCTGTCAAGCGACCTCCAAAGACCTACCAAGAGGCCTATGATCAGGCCCTAGAGCAAGTTGAAGTCGACGAATAGTTCAAGGTCAAGATGGAGCATGAAGATATGAGAACGACATAGCGGGAGAAGATGGAAACTCCAAGACCTAAGCTAACTCAAAAAAATCAGAACAAACCTCCCAATAGGTCGACATACCACTTCTTAGTTTCTTAACCCAAGCAAGAAAGGTATCTCGTAGGGCGAACTCCTCCGTGGGCTTCATCTTCTACCAGGATAGTAGCCACTGAAACACTAGATGTGAGAGGGTATGATCACTACACCCCCTTAAACGCATCTCCTGAAACTGTAGGGAAAAACGAGTTAAAAACGCAACAGAAGCGTGGTAAAAATGAAATTAGGGTTTGAGTATTAATAAAAAAAATTCCATTTTATGCAACGAGAACCTTAACCCTAGATTAATTGATTTATATAAAAATATAGTACTTTTTTCGCGTGACGATTGAACAAGCGCTGAATTGATTCCGTAAGTTCTTCCAATCCAATCACGAACATGAATCACCTAGGAGTGTGGGCTCCCTTTCTTTAAATTGTATTCCTGAGGATGAAGACAAAGCAAATATCTTTTCTTTGTTAGTTACAAATATCCTCCAAGAGAAAAATCCAAGAACGTCCGGTCAGTTGTGAATTATCAATCAATTTGATTGAAACTCGCGTAAACCTTGATTCGATGTTGTACACAAAACCCTTTTGATGTAAAGGATATTAGTATACTATCGAATACAAAAATATTCCCTTTTTTTCTCTACTTGGCCGAATTCCTACACTATTGTTTAGAGATGACTGAATTTTGTCAAGAGTAAAATCAGATTTTTCTCCCTCAAAATTCCTATGATGACCAAATTCTTCACTTAGAAAAATTGAGCTTGGCCGAATTCACCTCTAAATTGCCTTGGACATGACCGAAATTCTCTTCCATATATATAGGATCATAAATTCTTTCCTAAGAAGGATTTACTTGGTTGGCAATAATCCTTTCCTTAGGTGGATTTATTTGGTAGTTAGAATCCTTATCTAAAAGAAATCTACCCTATCCCATATTGCATATATGATAACCGGATTTCATGTCTTTGTTATAGATTAGGAGATTTCAATCTTTCCTAAGTAGGATTACTTGATGGACAAGAATCCTATCCTTAGGTAGATTAACTTGGTGGTTATGATTCCTTTTCAAATAAGAATTCTACCACTAAGTAGTTTTACTTGGTGATCAAGAATCCTTTTCCAAAAAGAATTCTTTCCTACACCAAGACTCTTAATCCATCTCAATACTGTATTTGTAACCATATAAAAGACTTCCTAATTTGATTAGATAAATAACTCATTTTATTTATCTACTTATCAAATATAGTCTTTAACATTAACTATACTACCAACAATAGTATAGTTTTAGGAGACCATCTCCTAATAGGAAAAGATTTTGACTTTTAATTAAATAATTAATTAACTAATCAACAAATTAATTAATTTCCATTTAATTAAATAATAATAAAATAAAAATAATATATATAAGCTATTCACCATAGCCTTTGCCGCCCATACCTAGTATAAAGGCCATATATTACTTTTCTTATTTTATTAAATCCATTGGACCTTAATAAAAAGTCCACATTTGAACTAGACCTATTCTTACAAAAAGAAACAAGTTTACATGCCTTATTACAATTATAGATGGACCCCTATTGGTCCAGTAGAATATATAGAGTGATCCATACAAGTTCGTGTGGATTGGGGATCTTGGTGGGCTATCTAAATTTAAGCTCCAATAGACACAACCCAATCACAATCAACAAATGATTCACTTATGTCCAATCTATTTAATTTTAGTTCATTCAACTAAGAACTAAAATTGAACTCTTAAATAAAGATAGACTAAGTTGTTGTTACTCATTCATACCCTAGACAACCTTATTGGAGACAGTGTATCCTTGTGAAGAATACCAGTAATCGCCAAGAGCTCATAGACCGCCTATAGCTCTCAAAGTTACCATATTTACTCATATGACCACATTTTGAACTTGGATATTTTGACTTGTCCAGAAGCCATGTTTCAATAGACAATATTCAAAACTTAACGTTAAGATTTAATATCCAATACCTCAAAACATCCATATGATGGTATTATACTCTCATTCAATAAATGGAGCCAAATGTCCATATCTATAAATGAAGTCCTCTATCGATTAACAAATGAATACCACCAAAATATCGAGGATAGACTATGCTATATAATCGTACTCATTGATAGCTCAAATGATAACACTTGCAACCATAAGTCCATCATTTATCTCAGGATTGAGATAGACTCTCCGATTGTCTTCAAATGAAAGCTTTTATCAATTTATGGTTCTAGATAAAGTATTTCAATATGATCCTATTCAATGCACCCAGTGCACTAGTTTTTTTTGCCCAAAGTCACCACGCTCTGATGATTTTAGACTAATCATAACACATTTGATCCCACTCAAATGCTAGCAAAAGAATCTACAACTTTGACAAGATAAAGGTGCCCAACCTTCTATCTTAAGTTGTGAATATTATTCAAGACTAACTAAAGAATTGTGTCTACCTCATACATATCTAGATGTATGAACAATTCTTCTTTTCTCATAGTCTTTTGACCTTATGATTATTTACTTTTGACAATTATAATAATTAATCTATAAATGCTATAAGATTTGTTAAACTAGAAATCACTTTATTTATATAAAAAGATTGTTAATTACAATATTGCACTCTTGCTATCGAGCATAATCCTAACAATCTCCCACTTGCTCTATAGCAAATGTGTCATATCTCTCATCCCCATGTTCTCTAGGTCCCCATCAAAACTCTTTTGAGGAAGAGCCTTTGTAAAGGGATCCGCTAGATTTTCTGCTGATGTGATTTTGGTAATCGTCACGTCACCCCTATGCACAATTTTCCTTAGAAGATAATACTTTCTTTAAATGTGTTTCCCTCTCTTATGACTTCTTGGTTCTCTCGAATTAGCCACTGTTCCACTATTGTCACAATAGATAGTGATCTGCTTATTCGCATCAGGAAACCACTTCCAAGTCAATCAGGAATTGGTATAGCCAGATAGCCTCTTTAGCAGCCTCGTATGCTGCAACATACTCGGCTTCCAAGGTGGAATCGGCAATACAAGATTGCTTGATACTCCTCCATTTGACTGCCCATCCTCCAATGGTAAACACAGATCCTGATGTCGATCTGCTGGAGTCAGAATCTGACTAAAAATCAGAATCTGTATACCCAACAGGAATTAAATCCCCTCAAGAGTATACAAGCATATAATCTCTCGTTCTCCTAAGATACTTGAAAATATGCTTGACTGCCATCTAGTGATCAAGACCAGGCTTCGATTGAAACCTGCTAACTATGCCAACAGCAAAACAAATACCCGGTCTAGTACAGAGCGTTGCATACATGAGACTTCCAACTGCCAATGCATATGGAACCCTACTCCTTAGAAAGTTTGATTCCATGCCTGAAAGGTACATACCTTTCTTGGAATCTTGCATGGAAAACATAGACAAGATTTTGTCTATGTATGAAGCTTTGGATAATGCAATCGTTCTATTCTTTCTATCCCTTATGACTTGGATACCAAGAATATAACTTGCTTCTCCTAAGTCCTTCATATCAAATTGTTTTGCAAACCATTCTTTTATTGATGTCAATACACCTACATCAATTTCGATGAGTAGTATATCATCAACGTAAAGAGCTAGGAAAACCAACTTATCGCTTTAATCCTTTTGTATACACAAGGTTCATCAAGGTTTTGAATAAATCCAAAACCTTTAACGGCTTGATCGAACCTTGTGTTCCAGGATCTGGATGCTTGCTTCAATCCATATATGGATCTTTGCAACTTGCATACCCTTTTCTCTTGGCCCTTTTCAATGAATCCTTTTGGTTGCATCATATAGATGCTTTCGTCAAGACTTCCATTAAGGAAAGTTGTTTTGACATTCATTTGCCAAATCTCTATGTCTAGAGATGCCGCAATGGATAAGAGTATCCTAATGGATTTAAGCATGACCACATGTGAGAAGGTTTCTTCATAATCGATATCTTCCTTCTGTGTACAACCTTTAGCTACTAATCTAGCTTTATAGGTTTCCACCTTTCCATCCATTCCTCTTTTCCTCTTGTATACCCACTTGCACCCGATGGGTTTATCCCTTTAGGCAAGTCTACAAGAGACCAGACTTTTTTTTTGAACATAGATTCAATTTCGCATTGCATTACTTTTTGCCAGTGGCGACAATTAACATCTTCCATTGATTCCTTGTACGTATAGGGATCATCGTCATCTGGGAGATTCTCTGCAGATTTTTCTAGACCGATAAATCTTTTAGGTTGTCTAACAACCTTCCCACTACGACAAGGTATGGTAGATTATTGATCTTGTATTGGTATGGAACTTACAATTGGGCTTGGTTGCAGAATCTCTTGTGGAATTGTATCTCCTAAAAGCTCATTTAGGACAATTCTACTTTTAGGCACAAAATCATTCATATAGTCCTCTTCTAGAAATTCGGCATTCGTCGAAACAAATACTTTAAGATCTGAAGGACTATAAAAATAATATCTTTTTGTTCCTTTCGGATACCCTACAAATATGCATGTTTTTGAACGGGACTCCATCTTTTCTGTCTTTCCTTTTAAAATGTTCACAGGACATCCAAATATCCTTAAGTGTTGTAAACTAGGCTTTCTCCCAATCCACAACGCATGCGGTGTTTTAAGAATCGACTTAGATGGTACATCGTTTAGAATGTACATAGCGGTTTGTAAAACATGTCCCCAAAAAGAACTAGGGAGAATTGAATAACTCAACATAGACCTAACCATATCCAAAAGAGTTATATTTCTCTTTTCTGCCACCCCATTTTGTTGAGGTGTGCCTGGTGTAGAAAACTGAGAAATTATTCCATTATCAATAAGGTATTGCTAAAACTCACTAGATAGATATTCTCTACCACGATCGGACCTCAAGATTTTTATGTGTTTCTCAAGCTAATTTTCTACTTCAGCTTTAAATGCTTTGAACATATCAAAAGCATTCGACTTATGTCTCATGAGATACACATAGCCAAATCTTGAGTGATCATCCGTGAAAGTGATAAAGTACTCATATCCACCTCTAGCTTGAATGCTCAAAGGTCCACACACATCAGTGTGTATCAATCATAAACATTTGATGGCTCTTACGCCTTTGGTCGTAAATGACCTTTTGGTAATTTTACCTTCCAAACAAGATTCACAAGTTGGTAGATCATCAACCTTTAAGTCATTTAGAGGTCTGCCAAATACCAATCTTTTAATCCTATTAAGGTTGATATGACCTAAGCGCAAATGCCATAGGTAGGTTTCATCTTTTGATAATTTTACTCTTTTATGATTATGTTCCGTTGATTCCGTGTCTAATGAGTGAAAGATATTTCCATACAAATAGAATAAACTATTTTCCAATGTACCTTTGCAAATAATTTTGTCATTCTTACTAAAATAAAAGTTTTATTAAAAGTAACTGAACAACCAAATTTATTTAAACAAGAAACTGAAATTAAATTCCTCTTGAATTGAGGTACATAGTAAACGTCTATTAAATCTAAATGCCTATAAGAATCAAAATTGATTCTAATATCTCCTACCACACTAGTAGACACCAAGGCTCCACTGCCTAAATGCAAGTTGAATTCATTCTTATTCAGTCTATTCCTTTGACCCTTTTCACCACAAAAGAAACACTTTCCTTTGATCTTGGTTACTTTCTTGGTCTCCTTCTAAGACGGCTAAAGTTGCTTTTTCTTCTGTTGTCTCTTGACCTTCTTACGGGTTTTTCACAGTAGCAACTTACCAAGCATATGAATCTCTTTACCCTTGCCTTTCACAAGGATTATCTTGGTGATTTGAATATCTTGCATCAGGCATTGCAAGGTGTATTCCTTATTATTCAAGGTGAAGTCCAACTTGAATTGATCAAAGGAATCTGATAGTGAGTTGACAATCATGTCAATTTTGGTCTCACCATCTATCTTAGCACCATTTAGTTCAGCAATGTTGAGATGTGCTATGACTTTTATCATGTGATCTGTCACACCCTGTCCAGGTTTCGTCCTAAGATTCATAAAAGCAATCACTGCCTCTCTCTCTTAGTCATCCTAGACCTCATAGCAAACATCTCTTCTATAGACATCATTATATCGGCAGAAGTCTCGATTCCTTCAAGTTGCTGTTGCAACATGTCGGAGATGATGGCCATAATGTAACGTACATTTAGCCATCTCATCTGAAGACTCCCACTACTGATACTCATCTGTTTACTTCCTGAGTTAGATTCATTAGTTTGGTGGATAAGGAATATAGAGAATGAACTTATACTTTTCAGCTTGCAACAACAACCCAATATTCCTTTTCCATGTGACATAATTATCATCAGTTAAAGTATTATCTTTTAGGATATTGATTAAGGATCATGATTTCTTTTTAATAACAAAAATTATATAAGTAAATAATCATGATAAAGCACTTTTGAATATTTATCTTGAATAAAATAAAATAATTCAATCGTAAAAATTCAACGGTGATCCAACACCCATAAATGTCACGCCACCTTTGGGAGTACGCACCATTTACTAGTTGGACTAGGTCCCACCAAATTGTTAACATAACAACCAACGTTTTCTATTTTAGCCTTGTAATTTTATTAACAAGAACTCTTTGGAGGATATTAATAAACTCACATTGAGTGTGTTACCAAGTTATCGACCTTCAATATAGTCCCTCACGTATATCCCTCCTTTGGGAGTAGATATCGTTTGGGCCAATTGTCTAGTCTATCCTTGTAAGGAAGTATCTTGCTAAATTCTATTCATGAATACCTCTTGGGAGGTTATTCACGAAACATAAAGCTTAACTAAACTTGGAGGCCGTAGGTGTTCCATAACACCTTCTCCCACTCAATTGTTTAAGGCGTGTGATCAAATTCCAAAGAATGATTTACCAAGTTATCTAGATGCCAATTTAGATACTTAAACCATTCAATGCATGTTCATACCAAAAGAGATATATGAGTGACACTCCTATTCTATATGACATGTTATCAAACAATGACAAACATTGCAATATTTACAAAAAATATAAATAGCTACAATTTTGGTTCATCCTTGAAAAACAAGTAAATTACATATATCTTGGAATACAAGAATTCCTTTCTTGGTGAACAAGTCTTCACGCGACCTTCGTCGTTCGGACTCCCTCGGCTACCTCCCATGGCGTGCGCACCCCTCGCCCTTGCCCATGGGCGTGCGCATGCCACAAACCCATAAAGGGCTGCCATGCGCAGCCCATGGCTACCAAAAGGGCTGCCATGCGCAGCCCATGCAACAACAAACGTGGCTGCGTGCTCTTCGCAGGCACATTCGTTGTTACGGCTCGCACGGTCCCAAACTTGTTCCTTTTGCTACTAATTATTCAAACCTTCGAGTCTTCAAAACTTGAATATATTACATAAGAATTTTTATAGTAAAATACTGCAGTTTTTTTTTTTTTTGATATATTACAACAACAAAAATAAAAATAAAAATAAAAACTTAGCAACTACCAAGAAGGAAATTATGGCGATAATAGACCACCCTTCTTATTACAATCCCAAAATCAAATTACATTGAAATTCTAGGGCCAAAATTGAGCAATAACAAACCATATATAAAACATATATATATCCATACATTCCAATGTAAATATATATGTGAATACCTAGAGTGCCATCTCTTTCTAAAACATGCATATATACAATAAAAAGAAAAAGATTCACGAACACATACATCAATTAATCAAGGGTACAACCTGGCTCTGATACCAATTGTAGGGAAAAACGGGTTTAAAATGCAACGGAAGCGTGATAAAAATGAAATTAGGGTTTGCGTATAAATAAAAAAAATCCCTTTTATGCAACGAGAACCTTAACCCTAGATTAATTGATGTATATAAAAGTATCGTACCTTTTTCGCGTGACGATTGAACAAGCGCCGAATTGATTCCGTAAGATCTTCCAATCCAATCACAAACATGAATCACCTAGGAGTGTGGGCTCCCTTTCTTTAAATTGTATTTCTGAGGATGGAGACAAAGCAAATATCTTTTCTTTGTTAGTTACAAATATCCTCCAAGAGAAAAATCCAAGAACGTTCGGTCACTTGTGAATTATCAATCAAATTGATTGTAACTCGCGTGAACCTTGATTCGATGTTGTACACAAAACCCTTTTGATGTAAAGGATATTAGTATACTATCGAATACAAAAACGTTCCCCTTTTTCTCTACTTGGCCGAATTCACACACTAATTATTAGAGATGATCGAATTTTGTCTAGAGTAAAAACAGATTTTTCTCCCTCAAAATTCATATGATGGCCGAAACTTTTTCTTTCTCAAATAAAGCTTGGCCGAAATTCCTCTCTAATACCTTAGTCATGACCGAAATTATTAACACATATATATAGGTTCATAAATCCTTTCCTAAGAAGGATTCACTTGGTTGGCAAGAATCCTTTCTTTAGGTGGATTTATTTGGTAGTTAGAATCCTTATCTAAAATAAATCTATCCTATCCCATATTGCATATATGATAACCGAATTTCATGTCTTTGTTATAGATTAGGAGATTTCAATATTTCCTAAGTAGGATTACTTGATGGACAAGAATCCTATCCTTAGGTAGATTAACTTGGTGGTTATGAATCCTTTTCAAATAAGAATTCTACCACTAAGTAGTTTTACTTGGTGATCAAGAATCCTTTTTCAAAAAGAATTCTTTCCTACACCAAGACTCCTAATCCAACTCAATAGTGTATTTGTAACCATATTAAAGACTTCCTAATTTGATTAGATAAATAACTCATTTTATTTATCTACTTATCAAATATAGTCTTTAACATTAACTATACTACCAACAATAGTATAGTTTTAGGAGACCATCTCCTAATAGAAAAAGATTTTGACTTTTAATTAAATAATTAATTAATCAACAAATTAATTAATTTCCAATTAATTAAATAATAATAAAATAAAAATAATATATATAAGCTATTCACCATAGCCTTTGCCGAACATACCTAGTATAAAGGCCATATATTATTTTTCTTATTTTTTTAAATCCATTGGACCTTACTAAAAAGTGCACATGTGAACTAGACCCATTTTTACAAAAAGAAACAAGTTCACATGCCTTATTACTATTCTAGATGGACCCCTATTGGTCCGGTAGAATATATTAAGTTATTCATGCAAGTTCGTGTGGATTGGGGATCTTGGCGGGCTATCTAAATTTAAGCTCCAATAGACTCAACCCAATCACAATCAACAAATGATTCACTTAGTTCCAATCTAGATAATTTTAGTTCATTCCACTAAACAACTAAAATTGAACTCTTAAATAAAGATAGAATAAGTTGATGTTACCCATTCATACCCTAGACAACCTTATTAAATAAGGTGTATCCTCATGAAGAGTACCAGTAATTGCCAAGAGCTCATAGACCGCCTATAGCTCTCCAAGTTACCATATTTACTCATATGTCCACATTTTGAACATGGATATTTTGACTTGTCCAGAAGTCATGTTTCAACAGACAATATTGAAAACTTAACGTTAAGATTTAATATCCAATACCTCAAAACATCCATATGATGGTATTCTACTCTCATTCAACAAATGGAGCCACAATGTTCATATCTATAAATGAAGTCCTCCATCGATTAACAAATGAATACCACCAAACTATTGAGGATAGACTTGTTAGGATTATGCTCGATAGCAAGAGTGTAATAGTGTAATTAACAATCTTTTTAATACGAATAAAGTGATTTCTAGTTTAACAAATCTTATAGCATTTATAGTTTCATTATTATAATTGTCAAAAGTAGATAATGATAAGGTCAAAAGACTATGAGAAAAAAAGAATTTTTCATACATCTAGATATGTATGAGGTAGACACAATTCTTTAGTTAGTCTTGAATAATATTCACAACTTAAGATAGAAGGTTGGGCGCCTTTATCTTGTTAAAGTTATAGATTCTTTTGCTAGCATTTTAGTGGGATCAAATGTGTTATGATGAGTCTAAAATCATCAAAGTGTGGTGTCTTTAGGCAAAAGAATCCAGTGCACTGGGTGCATTGAATAGGATCAAAATGAAAAACTTTATCTAGAACCGTCAAGGGATAAAAATTTTCATTTGAAGACAATCGGAGAGTCTATCTCAATCCTGAGATAAATGATGGACTTATGGTTGCAAGTGTTATCATTTGAGCTATCCATGAGTACTATTATATAACATAGTCTAACCTCGATAGTTTGGTGGTATTCATTTGTTATTCGATAGAGGACTTCATTTATAGATATGGACATCGTAGCTCCATTTATTGAATGAGAGTAGAATACCATCATATGGATGTTTTGTGGTATTGGATATTAAATCTTAACGTTAAGTTTTCAATAGTGTCTATTGAAACATGGCTTCTGGACAAGTCAAAATATCTAAGTTCAAAATGTGGTCATATGATTAAATATGGTAACTTTGAGAGCTACAGGCGGTCTATGAGCTCTTTGGGATTACTGGTATTCTTCACGAGGATACACTTTCTCCAATAAGGTTGTTTAGGGTACGAATGAGTAACATCAACTTATTCTATCTTTATTTAAGAGTTCAATTTTAGTTCTTTAGTGGAATGAATTAAAATTAAATAGATCGGACCTAAGTGAATCATGTAATGATTGTGATTAGGTTTTGTCTATTGGAGCTTAAATTTAGATAGCCCGCCAAGATCCCCAATCTACACGAACTTGCATGGATCACTTGATATATTCTACCGGACTAATAGGGGTCCATCTAGAATTATAATAAGGCATGTGAACTTGTTTCTTTTTGTAAGAATAGGTCTAGTTCACATGTGCACTTTTTTATTAAGATCCAGTGGATTTAATAAAATGAGAAAAATAATATATGGCCTTAATACTATGTATGGGCGGCAATGGCTATGGATAATAGCTTTAATATATTATTTTATTTTATTATTTAATTAAATGGCAATTAATTAATTGTTTGATTAATTAATTATTTAATTAAAAGTCAAAATCTTTTCCTATTAGGAGATGGTCTCCTAAAACTATACTATTGTTGGTAGTATAGCTAATGTTAAAGACTATATTTGATAAGTAGATAAATAAAAGGAGTTATTTATCTAATCAAATTAGGAAGTCTTTAATATGGTAACAAACACACTATTGAGTAGGATTAGGAGTCTTGGTGTAGGAAAGAATTCTTTTTGGAAAACGATTCATGGTCACCAAGTAAAACTACTTAGTTGTAGAATTCTTATTTGAAAAGGATTCATAACCACCAAGTTAATCTAACTAAGGATGGGATTCTTGTTTATCAAGTAATCTTTCTTAGGAAAGATTGAACTCTTCTAACCTATATAAAAGACCAAAATTTCGTCCAACACAATATAGTTATAGGAGTAGTTAGTTTTCTTTTTAGATAAGGATTCTAACTACCGAATAAATCCACCTAAGGAAAGGATTCTTGCCAACCAAGTGAATCCTTCTAAGGAAAGGATTTATGAACCTATATATATGTGTGAATAATTTCGGTCATGACTAAGGTATTAGAGAGGAATTTCAGCCAAGCTTTATTTGAGAAAAAAAAAGTTTCGACCATCATAGGAATTTTAAGGGAGAAAAATCTGTTTTTACTCTAGACAAAATTCGATCATCTCTAATTAATAGTGTGTGAAATCGGCCAAGTAGAGAAAAAGGGGAACGTTTTTGTATTTGATAGTATACTAATATCCTTTACATCAAAATGGTTTTGTGTACAACATCGAATCAAGGTTCACGTGAGTTACAATCAAATTGATTGATAATTCACAAGTGACCGAACGTTCTTGGATTTTTCTCTTGGAGGATATTTGTAACTAACAAAGAAAAGATATTTGCTTTGTCTCCATCCTCAGGAATACAATTTAAAGAAAGGGAGCCCACACTTCTAGGTGGTTCACGTTAATGATTGGATTGGAAGATCTTACAAAATCAATTCGGCGCTTGTTCAATCGTCACGCGAAAAAGATACGATACTTTTATATACATCAATTAATCTAGGGTTAAGGTTCTCGTTGCATAAAAGGGAATTTTTTTTTATACGCAAACCCTAATCTCATTTTTTCACACGCTTCCGTTGCATTTCTAAACCGTTTTCTTCCCTACAATTGATATTAGAGCCAGGTTGTACCCTTGATTAATTGAATCTTTTTCTTTTTATTGGATATATGCATGTTTTAGAAAGAGATGACACTCTAGGTATTCACATATATATTTACATTGGAATGTATGGATATATATATGTTTTTGGTCCTAGAATTTCAATGTAATTTTTTTTTGGGATTGTAACAAGAAGGGTGGTCTATTATCGCTATAATTTCCTTCTTGGTAGTTGCTAAGTTTTTTTTTATTTTGTTGTAATAAACAAAAACTGCAGTATTTTGTTATGTAAATTCTTCTGTAATACATTCAAGTTTCGAAGACTCGAAGATTTGAAGAATTAGGAGTAACCGGAACCAATTTGGGACCGTGCGAGCAGTAACAACGAACGTGCGTGCGAAGAGCGCGCAGCCACGTTTGTTGTGGCATGGGCTGCGCACGGCAGCCCTTGTGGTAGCCATGGGTTGAGCATGGCAGCCCTTTATGGGCTTGTGACATGCGCACACCCATTGGTAAGGGCAATGGGTGTGCACGCCCATGGGAGGTAGCCGAGGGAGTCCGAATGACGAAGGTCACGTGAAGACTTGTTTGCCAAGAAATAAGTTCTTGTATTCCAAGATATATGTAATTTACTTGTTTTTCTAGGATGGCCAAAATTGTAGCTATTTATATTTTTGTAAATATTGCAATATTTGTCTTTGTTTGATAACATGTCATATAGAATAAGAGTGCCACTCATATATCTCTTTTGGTATGAACATGCACTGAATGGTTTAAGTATCTAAATTGGTATTTAGATAACTTGGTAAATCATTCTTTGGAATTTGATCACACGCCTTAAACAATTGAGTGGGAGAAGGTGTTTTGGAACACCTACGGCCTCCAAGTTTAGTTGAGCTTTATGTTTCGTGAATAACCTCCCAAGAGGTATTCATGAATGGAATTTAGCAAGATACTTCCTTACAAGGATAGACTGGACAATTAACCCAAACGATATCTACTCCCAAATGAGGGATATTCGTGAGGGATTCTATTGAAGGTCGATAACTTGGTAACACACTCAATGTGAATTTATTAATATCCTCCCAAGAGTTCTTGTTAATAAAATCACAAAGCTAAAATTGAAAACGTTGGCTGTTATGTTAACAATTAGGTGGGACCTAGTCCAACTAGTAAATATTGCGAACTCCCAAAAGAGGCGTGACATTTATGGGTGTTGGATCACCGTTGAATTTTTACGATTGAATTATTTTATTTAATATAAATATTCAAAAGTGCTTAATCATGATTATTTACTTATATAATTTTTGTTATTGTTCAGAAATCATGACCCCATCCCTAATCAACATCCTTAAAGACAATACTTTAAATGGTGATAATTATATCACATGGAAAAGGAAAATTGGGCTACTATTGCAATCCGAAAAGCATAAGTTTGTTCTGTGCACTCCTAAACCACCTACTCCTACTAATGAATCTACTCAGGAGCAAGGAGATGAGTATAAGCAGTGGGAGTCTTCTGATGAGATGGCTAAATGTTACATTATGGCCACCATCTTCGACGTGTTGCAACAGCAACATGAAGGAATGGAGACTGCTGCCGATATAATGATGTCTCTAGAGGAGATGTTTGATATGAGGTCTAGGACGACTAAGAGAGAGGCAGTGACTGCTTTTATGTATCTTAGGATGAAACCCGGACAGGCAGTGAAAGATCACATGATGAAAGTCATAGCACATCTCAACAATGCTGAACTGAATGGCACTGAGATATATGGTGAGACCAAAATTGACATCATTGTCAACTCACTGTCGGATTCCTTTGATCAATTCAAGTTGAACTACTCCTTGAATAATAAGGAATACACCTTGCAAGGCCTGATGCAAGATGTTCAAAGTGCGAAAAAGATCCTTATGAAAGGGAAAGGTTAAGAGATTCATACCGTAGGTAAAGTTGCTACTGTTAAGACCCGTAAGAAGGTCAAGAAACAACAGAAGAAAAAACAACTAGGACCTACAAAGAAGGAGACAGAGAAAGTAACCAAGATCAAAGGAAAGTGTTTCCTTTGTGGTGAAAAGGGACATTGGAAAAGAAATTGTCCAAAGTCTCAAGGAAAGGAAGAAGGTAATATTAATTATCTTGAAACATGTTTTTTGGCGGATTCTATGGATTATTGGATCATAGACTCCGGAGCCACTAATCATGTTTTTTTTCCTTACAGGGGTTCAAGGAAAGGGGAAGTCTAAAAGAGAACGAATTCAACTTAGTGGGAGATATTAGAATTAGTTTAGATTCTTTAAGGCATTTAGATTTAATATACGTTTATTATGTACCTCAATTCAAGAGGAATTTAATGTTGGTTTCTTGTTTAAATAAATTTGGTTATTCGGTTACTTTTAATAAAACCTTTATTATTAGTAAGAATGACAAAATTATTTGCGAAGGTACATTAGAAAACGGTTTATTCTATTTGCATGGAAATATCTCTCACTTGTTAGACACAGAATCAACGAAACCTAATCATAAAAGAGTAAAATTATCAAAAGATGAAACCTACCTGTGGCATTTGCGCCTAGGTCATATAAACCTTAATAGGATTAAAAGATTGGTATGTGACGGACCTCTAAGTGACTTAAAGGTTGATGATCTACCAACTTGTAAATCTTGTTTGGAAGGTAAAATGACCAACAGGTCGTTTACGACCAAAGACGCAAGAGAGCCATCGAATATTTTGGATTGATACACACTGATGTGTGTGGACCTATGAGCATTCAAGCTAGAGGTGGATATGAGTACTTCATCACTTTCACGGATGATCACTCAATATTTGGCTATGTGTATCTCATGAGACATAAGTCGGTTGCTTTTGATATGTTCAAAGCATTTAAAGTTGAAGTAGAAAATCAGCTTGAGAAACGTATAAAAATCTTGAGGTCTGATCGTGGTGGAGAATATCTATCTGGTGATTTTCAACAATATCTTATTTATAATGGAATAATTTCTCAGTTTTCTGCACCAGACACATCTTAACAAAATGAGGTGGCAGAAAGAAGAAATAGAACTTTTTTGGATATGGTTAGGTCTATGTTGAGTTATTCAACGCTCCCTAGTTCTTTTTGGGGATATGTTTTACAAACTGCCATGTATATTCTAAACGATGTACCATCTAAGTCGGTTCCTAAAACACCGCATGAGTTGTGGACTGGGCGAAAGCCTAGTTTACAACACTTAAGGATATTTGGATGTCCTGCGCACGTGTTAAAAGGAAAGACAGATAATATGGAGTCCTGTTCAGAAACATGCATATTTGTAAGGTATCCAAAAGGAACAAAAGGATATTATTTTTAAGTCCTTCAGATGTTAAAGTATTTGTTTCGACAAATGCCAAATTTCTAGAAAAGGACTATATGAATAATTTTGTGCCTAAAAGTAGAATTGTCCTAAATGAGCTTTAAGGAGATACAATTCCACAAGAGGTTTCGCAACCAAGCCCAATTGTAAGTTTCGTACAAAAACAAGATCAACAATCTGCCATACCTCGTCGTAGTGGGAGGGTTATTAGACAACCCGAGAGATACATCGGTCTAGGAGAATCTGTAGAGAATCTTCCAAACGACGATGATCCCTATACGTACAAGGAAGCAATGGTAGATGTTGTCAGTTGCCAATGGCAAAAGGCAATGCAATCCGTAATTGAATCTATGTTCAAAAACAAAGTCTGGTCTCTTGTAGACTTGCCTAAAGGGATAAAACCCATCGGGTGCAACTGGGTATACAAGAGGAAAAGAGGAATTGATGGAAAGGTGGAAACCTATAAAGCTAGATTGGTAGCTAAAGGTTCTACACAGAAGGAAGGTATCGATTATGAAGAAACCTTCTCTCCTGTAGCCATGCTTAAATCCATTAGGATACTCTTATCCATTGCGGCATCTCTAGACCTAGATATTTTGCAAATGGACGTCAAGACAGCTTTCCTTAATGGAAGTCTTGATGAAAGCATTTATATGATGCAACCAGAAGGATTTATTGAAAATGGCCAAGATGAAAGGGTATGCAAGTTGCAAAAATCCATATATGGATTGATCCATATATGGATTGAAGCAAGCATCAAAATCCTAGAACACAAGGTTCGATCAAGCTGTAAAAGGTTTTGGATTTATTCAAAACCTTGATGAACCTTGTGTATACAAAAGGATTAAAGGCGACAAGTTGGTTTTCCTGATTCTTTACGTTGATGATATACTACTCATCAGAAACGATGTAGGTGTATTGACATCAATAAAAGAATGGTTAGCAAAACAATTTGATATGAAGGACTTAGAAGAAGCAAGTTATATTCTTGGTATCCAAGTCATAACGGATAGAAAGAATAGAACGATTACATCATCCCAAGCTTCATACATAGATAAAACCTTGTCTAGGTTTTCCATGCAAAATTCCAAGAAAGGTATGTTACCTTTAAGGCATGGAATCAAACTTTCTAAGGATCAAGTTCCTAAGAATGAGCATGAAGAGCAATTCATGAGTAGGGTTCCATATGCAACGATAGTTGGAAGTCTCATGTATGCAATGCTTTGCACTAGACCAGATATTTGTTTTGTTGTAGGCATAGTTAGCAGGTTTCAATCGAAACCTGGTCCTGATCACTGGATGGCAGTCAAGCATATTTTCAAGTATCTAAGGAGAACGAGATATTATATGCTTGTGTACTCTGGAGGGGATTTAATTCCCATTGGGTATACAGATTCTGATTTTCAGTCAGATTCTGACTCTAGGAGATCGACATCAAGATCTGTGTTTACCATTGAGGTGGGCCAGTCATATGGAGGAGTATCAAGCAATATTGTATTGCTGATTCCACCATGGAAGCCGAGTATGTTGCCGCATGCGAGGCTGCTAAAGAGGTTGTCTGGCTCCGCCAATTCTTGAATGGCTTGGAAGTGGTTTCTAATGCGAATAAGTAGATCACTATCTATTGTGACAATAGTGGAGCAGTGGCTAATTCGAAAGAACCAAGAATTCATAAGAGAGGGAAACACATTGAAAGAAAGTATCATCTTCTAAGGGAAATTGTGCATAGGGGTGACGTGACGATTACCAAGATCGCGTCAGCAGAAAATCTAGCAAATCCCTTTACAAAGGCTCTTCCTCAAAAGAGTTTTGATCGGCATCTAGAGAACATTAAGATGAGAGATATGACACATTTGCTATAGAGCAAGTGGGAGATTGTTAGGATTATGCTCGATAGCAAGAGTGTAATAGTGTAATTAACAAACTTTTTCATATGAATAAAGTGATTTCTAGTTTAAAAAATCTTATAGCACTTATAGTTTCATTATTATAATTGTCAAAAGTAGATAATCATAAGGTCAAAAGACTATGAGAAAAGAGGAATTGTTCATACATCTAGATGTTATGAGGTAGACACAATTCTTTAGTTAGTCCTGAATAATATTCACAACTTAAGATAGAAGGTTGGGCGCCTTTATCTTGTTAAAGTTATAGATTATTTTGCTAGCATTTGAGTGGGATCAAATGTGTTATGATGATTCTAAAATCATCAAAGTGTGGTATCTTTGAGCAAAAGAATCTAGTGCACTGGATGCATTGAATAGGATCAAAATGAAAAAATTTATCTAGAACCGTCAATGGATAAAAGTTTTCATTTGAAGACAATCAGAGAGTCTATCTCAATCCTGAGATAAATGATGGACTTATGGTTGCAAGTGTTATCATTTGAGCTATAAACGAGTACGATTAAATAGCATAGTCTATCCTCGATAGTTTGGTGGTATTCATTTGTTAATCGATAGAGGACTTCATTTATAGATATGGACATCGTGGCTCCATTTATTGAATGAGAGTAGAATACCATCATATGGATGTTTTGAGGTATTGGATATTAAATCTTAACGTTAAGTTTTCAATAGTGTCTATGGAAACATGGCTTCTGGACAAGTCAAAATATCCAAGTCCAAAATATGGTCATATGAGTAAATATGGTAACTTGGAGAGCTATAGGCGGTCTATGAGCTCTTGGCGATTACTGGTATTCTTCACGAGGATACACTTTCTCCAATAAGGTTGTCTAGGGTACGAATGAGTATTATCAACTTATTCTATCTTTATTTAAGAGTTTAATTTTAGTTCTTTAGTGGAATGAACTAAAATTAAATAGATCAGACCTAAGTGAATCATTTGTTGATTGTGATTAGGTTGTGTCTATTGGAGCTTAAATTTAGATAGCCCGCCAAGATCCCCAATCCACACGAACTTGCATGGATCACTTGATATATTCTACCGGACTAAAAGGGGTCCATCTAGAATTGTAATAAGGCATGTGAACTTGTTTCTTTTTGTAAGAATAGGTCTAGTTCACATGTGCACTTTTTTATTAAGATCCAGTGGATTTAATAAAATGAGAAAAATAATATATGGCCGTAATACTATGTTTGGGCGGCAATGGCTATGGATAATAGCTTTTATATATTATTTTATTTTATTATTTAATTAAATGGCAATTAATTAATTGTTTGATTAATTAATTATTTAATTAAAAGTCAAAATCTTTTCCTATTAGGAGATGGTCTCCTAAAACTATAGTATTGTTGGTAGTATAGTTAATGTTAAAGACTATATTTGATAAGTAGATAAATAAAAGGAGTTTTTTGTCTAATCAAATTAGGAAGTCTTTAATATGGTTACAAACACACTATTGAGTAGGATTAGGAGTCTTGGTGTAGGAAAGAATTCTTTTTGGAAAAGGATTCTTGGTCACCAAGTAAAACTACTTAGTGGTAGAATTCTTTTTTGAAAAGGATTCATAACCACCAAGTTAATCTACCTAAGGATAGGATTCTTGTTTATCAAGTAATTCTTCTTAGGAAAGATTGAACTCTCCTAACCTATATAAAAGACCAAAATTTCGTCCAACACAATATAGTTATAGGAGTAGTTAGTTTTCTTTTTAGATAAGGATTCTAACTACCAAATAAATCCACCTAAGGAATGGATTCTTGCCAACCAAGTGAATCCTTCTTAGGAAAGGATTTATGAACCTATATATATGTGTGAATAATTTCGGTCATGACTAAGGTATTAGAGAGGAATTTCGGCCAAGCTATATTTGAGAAAGAAAAAGTTTCGGCCATCATAGGAATTTTGAGGGAGAAAAATCTGTTTTTACTCTAGATAAAATTCTATCATCTCTAATCAATAGTGTGTGAATTCGGCCAAGTAGAGACAAAAGGGGAACGTTTTTGTATTCGATAGTATACTAATATCCTTTACATCAAAAGGGTTTTGTGTACAACATTGAATCAAGGTTCACGCGAGTTACAATCAAATTGATTGATAATTCACAATTGACCGAACGTTCTTGAATTTTTCTCTTGGAGGATATTTGTAACTAACAAATAAAAGATATTTGCTTTGTCTCCATCCTCAGGGATATAATTTAAAGAAAGGGAGCCCACACTCCTAGGTGGTTCACATTCATGATTGGATTGGAAGATCTTACGGAATCAATTCGGAGCTTGTTCAATCGTCACGCGAAAAAGGTACGATACTTTTATATGCATCAATTAATCTAGGGTTAAGGTTCTCGTTGCATAAAAGGAAAAACAAAATTATACGCAAACCCTAATCTCATTTTTTCACATGCTTCCGTTGCGTTTCTAAACCACTTTCTTCCCTACAAGACTATACTTGCAACCATAAGTCAATCATTTATCTCAGGATTGAGATAGACTCTCCGATTGTCTTCAAATGAAAACTGTTATCCATTGACGGTTCTAGATAAAGTATTTCAATATGATCCTGTTCAATGCACCCAGTGCACTAGATTATTTTGCCCAAAGACACCACACTTTGATGATTTTAGACTCATCATAACACATTTGATCCAACTCAAATGATAGCAAAAGTATCTACAACTTTGACAAGATAAAGGCGCCCAACCTTTTATCTTAAGTTGTGAATATTATTCAAGACTAACTAAAGTATTGTGTCTACCTCATACATATCTAGATGTATGGACAATTCTTCTTTTCTCATAGTCTTTTGACCTTATGATTATTTACTTTTGACAATTATAATAATTAAACTATAAATGCTATAAGATTTGTTAAACTAGAAATCACTTTTTTCATATGAAAAGATTGTTAATTACAATATTACACTCTTACTATCAAGCATAATCCTAACAGAAACAATCTATCTTGCCATTCGGGACAAGGGACTACTACAGAAGCCCTCACCCATGAAAGCCCTCATCGATAGAAGGAATCGGTAATAGTACTATGACTTCTATGAAGAAGTGGGTCACAACACTTCAGAGTTCTATAACCTGCGCAATTAGATCGAGGCTCTGATAAGGAGAGGATAGAGTTCTTGCTGCAGGTCAGGGTTAATATTCATACAAGAAGAGAACTACAGACAAATATCAACGAGCATACCGAGAAGAGAAATGAGGAGCAAGCGGATCTGATGCATTGAATCCAGGTGATACATACCATTAGCGGATGACCCACTTTGGCTGGAACCTCCAATATTTAAAGAAAAACTATGTGAGCAAGATCCCTCGTGTGGATGAAGGGTGAGGTATATATAAGGTCGACCAGAGCCAGGCTGACCCCTCATAGATAGCACAAATTATTTTCACCTAGCTGGATGTCTACAACACTGTGCACCCTCAAGACGATCCCATGGTGGTCCCGATACTGATTGCAAACTTTATGGTCCACCGCATGCTTGTTAACACAGGCAGTAGTGTCGACATCTTTTTTAAAGATACATTGGAGAAGCTGAATTTGAAACAATGGTGTTATAATAGCTGCACTACCCTGCTGTATGGATTCACTGGGACTTGATAATACCTGTGTGATCAAAGATCCTCCCAGTAATCGCTGGAACAACATCTCTCCGGTAAAATGTTATGATAGACTTTGTGGTGGTAGATATCTCATCAGCCTACAATGCGATATTAGGAAGACCTTTCTTGTCATCCTTGAATGGGGCCCCATCCATTTACCACAACGTCTTAAAGTTTCAAGTAGAATACAATGAGGGGGAGGTACGTGGTGACCAGCATGCATCCAGGAAGTGCTATGCAGTATCTGCCAACCCGACAGCTCTAGCAAAACAGTTTTCACAGGTCACAATGATCCAGGATGGGGTAACACCCGAGATGATATGGGAAGATATAGAGATGCAGATCACCCAAAGGATGACCCCGTGACGCTAGATGTAGAAGAATAGAGCAGGTAATGGGCCAGCGGGCTTCATGTGGACAAGCTAGAAGAGATACCCATCTGGATGGATGATCCTTCGAAACTTATCAAGGTCGGAGCTACCCTGGAGCCGGGAGTGAAGGAGGGTTTGATATGGATCCTTAAAGAGTTAAACGACATCTTCGGTTGGAGTCACGATGAGATGCTCGGAATCTTAATGTCATTGGATGCTCAGCGATTAGCGGTGGATCCAACCTTCAAGCCTGTCAAGCAGAAAAGGCGTCACTTTAACGCCGAAAGAAACGATATGGTTCAGGAGGAAGTAGATAAATTAATTAGAGTAGGTTTCATCAGAGAGACGCACTACCCCGAATGGATTGCCAACGTGGTCATGATCACTAAAGCGACTGGGAAGTGGCGTATATGCGTTGACTACACCGACCTCAACCACACATGTCCAAAAGATAGTTTTCCTTTACCGAAGATCGATCAGTTGATTGACTCCACGTCCAAAAACAAGCTTCTAAGCTTCATGGAATCCTAAATATCAAGATAGCTAAATGACATGTTCAAAAAGCTTAGCTAAACATAGATCAAACAATCCTATGAAGCTATCACAATACAACAGTCAATCGTGTCATCACAACAATCTCTAATTTGTATCTAGAATATGTTCTAAGAGCAAACAAATTATTAAAAAGATGGCTTAGCAAGAAAAACACTTAACTTATAAGAAGATAGTGAAGAATTTACCAAACAAGATGTGATGATGCAAAACTATCCATTAATGCACTCTAAATGATCTTAGATAATGCAAGATGAAGTTTTTATACACATGGGAATGCTTGGAGTATTTAAAGATAAGTTCTTGGAAGAGTTTTCCTTTTGAAATGTGTTCTAAGGAAAACATATGATGTTCTGAACTCTTACATGACCTGAGTACAAAGAGTTAAATATATATATATGAGTTTTAACCAAAGTGAGCTCGTTTTGAAAAAAACATTTCTGCTCCCGCTATGTTCGCTGATCAGGTGCGCTGGTTGAGTAGTGCACCACCAGCGCACAACATAAACTTTCAATAGGCGCTGGTGGAGTGGCACAGCTCAGTGGCGCATGACAAGCGACGATCCACTGGAATGTTGGGCTGGTGAGGCTGCGCTAGTCAAGTAGCGCACCACCAGCGTACTGCACACTTTTTCAATGTTGTACGGGTGGAGTGGCATAGCTAAGTGGCGCATGACAAGTAGCGATCCACTGGAATGTTACATTGGTGAGGCTGCGCTAGTCGAGTAGCGCACCACCAGCGCGCTGCCTACTTTTTCAACACTCAAACACATATTTTCAACAAGTCCTAGAGTGATGAAGATGCATCCTATACTAATGCCTAAAATGACATGGTACTTTAATTACAAGATGCAAAAAAATCAAGAAGAGTAATTTAAACAAAAATGCACACAAGTATAAACAAACAACATATATGAATAAGAGTTATGCATGAATTTGTGAGTGTGTGCAACTATCTCTTCAAGGCAAGTAAGCACAAGAATTTTAAGACCAATGGGAGGGTGATGCCTCTAATTATCGTTGGAGGCACGCTGGCCTCCATGGGGACAGAGGACCTCCATTCCTTGGAGTTCCACACTCCTCCACTGGAAAATGGGGTTGTCTCCTTCCTTTTCCCTTGAGACTCTTTCAGTTCTTCAGCCATATCTTTGGCCTTTGAACTTTGATTTTGAATCAGTTTTCAGATTACAAACTTAGACTCTCCCATGTACAAAAGAAGTAAAGAAAACGTTTTCAAAAAAATATGGAATTCAATCATTAAAAAAAAACATGTACAATAAGATCATGAAAATCAAATTAGAAAGTTTATTAACTCCTAATTTTAACTCAAAACTTAATAAATGAGTAACTGAAATGACCAGAACTCAATATGGAATATTATAAGCTTAAATTAAAATTCAATATCATACAAATACAATAAAATGAACTCAAGAACACACAAGTATGTAATTTCCTAAATATAGACCTAGAACATGCAACTTTACAAAATTGTCAACTTTAAGTCTAATGCGTGTGCATACATGAATAAGTGTGTGTATGTGCTACACTAAATTTGGACAATGATGTAGGGACACAAATATATGATATGTGTGTGTGTACCTAGGCCTTGTTAGAGGAAAGAGGTCTCAATATACAGCTAAGCAATGAAGCTTTGTTCCTCTTGTAGCCAACACTTTGTTTGAAATGTTGTCCAATCTTCCTTGAAATTGATGATCCATAAATCCTAAACAACTGATCAATACAAAGTAAATATTGTTTTGATATTGAATTATGCCAACACAAACTCAAAAACCTAACACATATGATGTGTTAATTATCATATTCTATGTTGCGTTCTTGTTTGCGCTTTGCATTCGTGATCACGTAGGAGGCCTTTTGAAAAGGTTGAAAGTCACATTCCTTAGAGTGATTATTTTATTTGTGTATTGGAAGTCGTATTTTAGAGAGGGATCTTTAATTTGTGCATGGAGTCTTAGCTAGGATCTGGGTGATCCAAATAGCTAAGCGTGGAAGTCTAAAACTAGAGAGGGGTTATTTGCATTCATGATCACGTAGGAGGCCTTGTGAAAATGTTGAAAGTCACATTCCTTAAAGTGATTCTTTTGTTTGTGCATTGGAAGTCGTATTTTAGAAAAGGATCTTCAATTTGTGCATAGAGTCTTAGCTAGGATCTGGGTGATCCGGATAGCTAAGCGTGGAAGTCTAAAATTAGAGAGGGGTTATTCAATTTGAGCCTGGAAGTTGCATTTTGGAAAGTGGATCTTTAATTTGTGCATGGAATCTTGACTAGGATTGGGGTGATCCAGATAGTTAAGGAAGGTGGCATCTTTTTCATTATATAGAGTGAAAAGGTAGATTTCTAGGAGAAGTTGGTCACTTGAGAGATTGTATCTTTTTATCTTACTAGTGAAAGGTGTTTGTTGGTGGTTGTGGAATCAATCCGTGAATGTTTCCTCTTTGGAGGTTTTACCACGTAAATATCATGTGTTAATTCTCTATATCCCTATCTCTTGATATTGGTATATGTGGTGATATATATATCTTTCTTGATATTGATATATATCTTGTTCAATATACTTGTATTTGATATCCTTTTGTATCAAACTTTGCACATGATAAAGGTTATGTTTTATAAGCCTATGTAAAAGTTGAGTTTGTATCACATGCAAGTTGCTATCAACATTGATTTTGTTTGACCAAGCATATCTTTGTTGTTCATTTTGCTTATGTTTGATTAATAAAATTGTGATACAAGCTATCTAGAGGAACGAACATAAATTTGTTTCAACGGATTGAAACATGTGTACTAACCTATTCACCCCCTCTAGGTTAGCTTAAGGAAAATTAACCGTGTTTATATTTTCACTTGGTATCAGAGTTGGACACTATATTGCACTTAGTAAGTATCTCGGGTGATACATTTATGAAGTTTTGAAGCCATGGGACTACAAGATAATGTTATGGCGGAAAGAACCTCAAATTCTGGGCAACCATTGCTTCGTGGTAATAACTATAGGTTTTGAAAATTGAGGATGAAGGCCTATATCCGCTCAATTGATGAAAGAGCGTGGATGGTTGTTGAAAAAGGCTATACTCCTCATAGTAAGGTTTAAGAAGATGGAACTGAAATTCCCTAACCAAGAAGTGAATGGACCGCTAATGATTTTGAGATTGCAAAATGGCACCATCATGCTATGAATGCCATATTTATAGGAGTGGATTGACACAAATTCTCATACATATAAAATCTTGAATCCAAAAAAGGCTTGGGATACACTTCAAGTCACAAATGAAGGCACATTGGCGGTGAGAAAGTATAGGCTTCAATTTTTGACATCACAATTTAAAAGCTTGCAAATGAATGATAAAGACAAGTTTGAAGATTTCCAATTCCAACTTCTTAATATTTCTAACCAATGTCAAGCACTTGAAGTGCCAATCTCTAGAGGGCATCTTAATTGAAAGATCCTATGATCTCTCCCTAAGAGATTCAAGGCAAAGGTTACGGCCATAGAAGAAAGCAAGAATGTGGATTGCTTAAGCATTGATGAATTGCTTGGGTCACTCCAAACCTATGAGATGTGCTTGAAGCCAAAGACCAAAAGTAAGGGAATCGCTCTCAAGTTTATAGAATAAGAGAGTGATGATGAGAATGAAGAAATGGCTCTTATGGTTAGAAAATTTAAGAAGTTTATAAGGAAATGTGCCAAACCTAGAGGTAGCTCTTCTAGGGAAAAGGAAATCAATAAACTATCATCTCCAAGAGGTTATAAGAATGGTCAAGCCAATAGCAAGAAGAATGTTAAATGTTTCAAATGTTAAAGGTTTGGACACTTTACAAATGAGTGCACTAAAAGAATGTCCAAGAAAGACAAGAGGGGCAAAGCTATGGCGGCCACTTGGAGTGATAATGATTCTAGCAAAAAAGAAAGCTCAGGTGATGAGTCTTCAAGTGATAAAGAGCTTGTAAGCAGTTTTGTTGCTTTTATGGCCTCACACACTAAACTAGAAGATGATGGTGATATACTATGAGCAAGGAAAGTAATCAAGATCATTAAGAGGATATGGATATAAAAGTAACCAATCTTGAGCTTATGGCTAAGGTTGAGAAATTTAAAGTTCAAAAGGATGAAGCTTTGAGAGAATTGAAGGAAAAAGATGACATGATTAGAAAACAAGTGGATGAGTTTGTAAAAACTTCTCATAGACTCTTGAATGAAAAGAATGATCTTTTGAAGAGGATTTATGAAATAGATAGGCTTGTCTATGATAGAGAAGAGATTGTCAAGAACATAAAAGTTAGAGAGCAAGCTTACATTGAAGTGATCAGCATAGCTAATCAAGCATTCAAAGACTTGGTAAATGGCTTGATCAAGGTGAATAATGTCACAAAACTTGTTCAACATCATAGAGAGTCTAGCAAATTGAAAGGAAAGGAGAAGCTTGAGAAAGCATCACCTATTTCAAGGAAGGCTAAGAATAAAAAGGTTAAAAAGTCTTCAAAGGACAATTCTCTCAAAGTCAAAGGTAATGTGCAAGACAATGTACCTCATTAAACTCTTCATACTTCTTCAAGACAACAAGGTACAATTGCATTTTTATTCCTATTTGCCATTACTTCAACACCGTTGGTCACATTAAACCTAGGTGTTATAAGTATATAGAATTTTTCAAATTGGGAAATGCATCTAGAAAGAAAAAGGTTGACCTTGATTTGAAGCATGATAGGGCACTAGTTGTTGATAAATATGATGCTCCTAAAATGCATGTGAAAAAGTGTTTGAAGAAGAAGTTTAATCCTTGTGAAAATCATGACAAAGCATGTGTTGCTAGCAATGTTGAGAAGATGGGTATTAAAGATATTCTTTTGAATCAAATCATTAATGATCTCTATTTTAGGTTTAATATTAAAGTCAAGGATATGCATGATATATATGTAAGTTCACCCAAGACCACATGGTTCAAGGGTAAGGGCTCTTACCATTAGTGTAAGGTGCACATATGGGTTAGCTTTAAGTTTAGTTTTGAGTTTTTGAGATTTTTAGCTAGCTAGCTTTGCTTCTTTATGACTTGACATAACTTAGCTATCTCACATTTCTTACAATGATAGTCAAAATCTATTTGTTAACTTTGTGAGAAGTTCATTTTTATATATGTTTGAGTTGAAATGCTTAGTTTTTGTTCTCTAGGGATGACTCACCAATAATTTGTTGCCTGGAGACAAACAAGCTAAGAGACCTCATAAAAAGGGTGAAGACTTTGTATTTGATGAAAAATACATGCCAAGGTATCTCTATATCCTAAAGCTTGCATTCTAGGTTTTTCATCTCTCAACTCATTGTTTGCGCTACATCATGTAGCATCTCATGCTAGAGAACTTAGTATAATATACATATGGCTCTCATTAACATTTTCTCTCTAAAGATCTTATAGTGATGTTGTTCACAAAGGTCTTGAACATGTGTGAAATATTTGTATAAATGTTGAGTGGCATGTTTTAAGAGCTTCATATTCTTTGAAAGCTACTCTCTTGAGAAGTAATGATCTTAAGTAAATCTCTTGTATTGCTTTAAGATCTTGTGCTTGTAAGCCATAAAAAGTTGGTTCTCAAAAATGCACTCTGCTTCTCTTGTATGTTTTGCTGACTAAGTTGAGTTTGATAATATGTAAGTTGTGGATACACCTTGAAGTCTTTTAACTAGTACATTTAAGATGACCTATGCTTAGTATCCATTTTGCTTCGGTAAATACATAGAAATAAATGAGCACTTTCGTGAAAAGGGCTACACATTAGTTGTGAAGCGGCTCAATGTAGGAAGGGGCTACACCACTATAATGAGTGAAAACCATCATGAAAAGTATATGTTTATGTTAGAAAAAAAAATCAAAGATGTGTTGAAAAGAATCAATAAAAAAAATCTTTGATTCATACCTATAAAGAAAAGGAAGAAGGCTTAAAGGAAGTATAATAGAAAATCATGTATGCTCGGGTTGAAAACTAGAAATGGAAAGATGAGCCACATGCACACACACACTCATATGTTCAGTTCTATTCTCTTTAAAGCAAAAATTTCGGATGATAATCGATTTGAACTTATATGGAAAAGCTTAAGATGAATAGATGTTGATGTGGTTTGCATGTTGATTATCAAATTACTCCTCTACATATATTTGAAGGCAAAATCACACACACTTTTGTTTATAAGTATTTTGATATTCTAGCAATTAAAGAAGAATTATTTGAGTGATTGAAAATATTGGTGTAACTCTCTAGATTGTGGAGCTTATCTTGTTTGATCTCCTTAAAATTGCTTGAATGTGTGAATATTATTGTGAACAATATACTATCTTGATCTTAGATAAAGTATTTATCAAGGGGGAGCATTGCATGTTAGAATTTGTACTCTATTATGATATGTTCACATGATTTTGCTTTGTCTCTTGTTGACATATTGATCGGATAAAATAATCAAATTATGAGATGCATGATATCTATCTTGGAATAATTGTATGAATGTGTTGACAATAAATATATCCTAGTTTGAGGTTGATAGCAGTTGATATTGCAATGAATTCTTTCATTCATATGGTTGATAGTAGTTGTGATTATGACTCATTCCTTCTTGCTTGGAGTTGATAGTAGTTGTTGTTACAACCAATTCCTTTATGTTTTGAGGTTGATATTAATCGTGACAAATTACCAATTCCTTCATTTTTGGGATTGTATTTGTTGTTAATTGCATTTGTTGATTTTGGAAAAATGTACATATATGCTTAAAAGGAACATTTATGCATCTATCATTCATTATTTTATCATATGTCATTTTCATATTTTTTATTGTTGTCTAATACTCACTTGATCTCTTTCCACTCGTGTATTTTTTGTTGGTAGAGTTGACAACTTAAACATGGGAAGAAACAAGATTTCTAATCCTACACATCCATCATAACCCATAGTCAAAAACAAGTCTACACCAACAAACTCTAGGAAACCCAAACCCAACAAGTTGAAATCTTTAGGAGTTATGGGAACCAAAAAGCTTATTCAAGATAGAGGTGTTAATTTGGTAGAGGGTTCCTACATTCATCAAGTTATTCATGAAAGGCATTGGGAAACATGGATAAATACTATTGGGGTTGTAAATGCGAGCCTTGTTAGAGAGTTTTATTTTAAATATAAGGATAGTACAACCTTCGAAAATGCCTTGATGAAGGTGAGGGTAAAACAATTAGAATCTCCTCATAAACCATCAACAAGTTCCTTGGTATTTCCAATGAGATTGTGTCAGAACTATTTGATATGAACAACATTGATCACTTAAATCTTATGGGGAGGACTTTGTGTGATAATGATGGATTTGAGTAGGGGAAGAGAGCTTACATTGGTCAAAGTGAGTTAACCAAGGTTAGTGCCTTTTGGCATATATTTGTATGTGCCAATTTTGTAGGTTCTACTAATGCTTCGGAGCTAAACAAAGAAAAGATCAAGATTTTGTATGCCTTGGTGACGAACAAGCCCTTGAACCTTGGTGATTTTTTGATAGAGCATATTGAGAGTGCATCCTCTTCATCTAGTTTGGATAAGAAATTGGCTTTTCCGGGGTTCATTACTTATTATTGCATGAAGCTAGGAGTTCCAAGACTTGATGATGATGTGTTTCTACCTCTTTTGGACCACTTTTGTGAGAATCGATTAGCATTTATGTCATACAAAGGATAAAGGACGGCTAGTGACACTTTTAGGCTTTTTGGTGTGCATCATGAGCCAAGTGTTGTGTCAAGCATAAGTAGTCTACCGGAATGGGCTTTGCAATTTCAAGAAGGGCTTATGACCAAGATTGAAGAGCTTGATGTTAAGGTGGTAGAACTAGGTGCAAAGGTGAGACAACAAAATGAGAAGATCAAGTCCTTAGAAGACAAACTTGCCTCTTTTACTTTATCTACTACAAAACATTATGAGAGATCATCAACTAGCAGAACTTTCTTCAGTAATTCTTGATCTTAAGGTTTAGTATTCTCTATCTTAAACCTTTTGGCTTCATTTTATGTCAAAAGGGGGATAAAAACAAGATACTAAAACCATGTGCTCTCAATCTTAGGATTTGGTGATTTGGTTTTTAATTTTAAGTTGTTGAATATTCCATTTGGTATCTTGAATTATTGGTTTGTAATATTTGGATGATGATTTTTGTTGATGGATAGTATGCATGTATTTTGGGGAAGACATGTGTATCCATTTGAACTTCATTGACATATTTCTATGTTTCTCTTGTATATCTTTTGTGCTTCAAGTTGATTTTAGGTTGTGACAAGAGAAGACTACAAGGAAGAGTTCAAGAATATGAAGATTAGTCTAAGGAAACCTAACTCACTGTAAAGTGAGGGTGTGATTTTGTGACCAATCTTCATTTTGTATGGTTAGTATTTGTATAGGTGTTTTAACATAGAATTTGCCAAAGGGAGAGATTGTTAGGGTTGTGAGTTTTGTGTTGGCATAATTCTATATCAAAACAACATTTGCTTTGTATTGATTAGTTGTCTAGGATTTGAAGGTTATCAAGCTTCAAGGAAAAGGGACAACATTTTAAGCAAAGTGGTGGCTACAAGAGGAACAAAGCTTTAATGCATAGCTGAAGGTATATCAAGACCACTTTCCTCTTGCAAGGCTTAGGCAAACACATATATAGCATTCATACGTGTTCCTGTATCATTGTGCAAAATTTGGTATAACACATGCACACATTTATTCTTGTATGCACATGCAATAGATTAAAAAGTTGACAATTTAGTAAATTGCATGGTCTAGGGTTATATCTAAGAAATTGCATACTTATGTGTTCTTGTGTTCATTTTATTGTATTTGTATGCTATTGAACTTGAATTTGTGTTCATAATATTCCATATTGAGTTCCGGTAATTTCTATTACTCATTCATTATGTGTCGAGTTCAAATTAGAAAGTTAAGAAACTTTTCATGATTTTATCTTGCATGGTTTTCGTCTTTGATTTTCAAGATTGAATTTCGTATTTTTTGAAAAAGTTGTTTTGATGTATTTTGTATATGAGAGAGTCCCAGTTCATAATCATAAAACGGTGAAATCAAAGTTTGGAGATCGAAGATAAGGCTGAAGAACTGAAGGAGCCTCAAGGGAAAAAGGAAGGGGACAACCCCCCTTTCCCGTGGAGGCGAGTGGACCTTCGTAGGAAAGGAAGCCTTCTACCCCGTATAGGTCCATGCACCTCAGTGGGATGCAAAGGCGTCCTCTCCTTATTGGTTTGTCTTTTCCCTATATAACTTTCCCTTTAAATACCTCATTTCCCTCTCATTCTTTTCCAAGAAGATAAACTAGAAAAACTTGTGAAAAAATTTTCTCTCCAACCTTCCTAGTTTCCAAACACCATATCCTTTTTATACGGAGTCCAATTTGAGTGATTCAAGTTGGAGATTTCTTGGCTAACGGTCCACTATCTTTTCCATAAGAGTTTAGAGCCATTTGATTGAGTTTTCATGTAGTTTCACACACAAAAATGGGACAGCACAATTTTCACTTGAGGTATTGATTTCTCTTTTAATTTTTGAGCTTCAAATATTTAATTACCTTGGGATTTCTTCCTCAATACATGTATGTATATTGTGTATGTTTTGGTTAGAGTTTTGAACTCTATAAATGCTAATTGAGCTCTGATTGAATCTTACATGTTGAGTTAGGTTTTTGTAAAAGCCTATGTTTTCACATGTTTGTGTTTTGTGTTGTGCTAGCTTTCTATCTAGGACTATGTTGAGCTTTGATTGATTGATTTTATTTTAAAATGGTCTCTACTTGTGCTAGGTCTTTTATTTGACCATTTTCATGATTAACACAATTTTATTGTATATTTAGAGCTTGATATGTTTCAATTGAATACTTTGTGAATACATGCTCCATATTTCTTGCTAGGAATTCTATTGATCACATGTTATGATTCTAGCATGATTTTTGTTTGATACTAAATCTTGTTTATATGCTTAAATGTATTTGATTGAGTCAAGGTTTAGTGACATCAATAAATCTAGAAGTTAAAGTGTTTTTAGTGTTTTCACATTTTCTAGCATTATTATTCATGCATAGTAAGTAGACATATTTGATTTGTGAACTTTCATCATAAGTCTAATTACCATAGGATGTGTTGATCATCATATTCTATGTTGCATGCTTGTATCGTTTTGCATTCATGATCACATATGAGGCCTTCTGAAAAGGTTGGAACTCATATTTTTTAGAATGATTATTTGGTTTGTGCATTAGAAGTTACATTTTGGAGAGAGGATCTTCAATTTGCGCATGGAGTCTTAGCTAGGATCAAGGTGATCTGAATAGCTACACGTGGAAGTCTTATTTTGGAGAAGGGTTCTTCAATTTGTGCGTGGAGTCTTGACTAGGATTGGGGTGATCCGGATAATTAAGTAAGGTGGCATCTCTTTCATTATATAGGGTTAAAGGGTAGATTTCTAGCTAAAGTTGGTCACTTAAGAAAGTTGTATCTTTTTTTCTTACTAGTTAAAGGTGTTTGGTGGGTGTTTCCTCTTTGGAGGTTTTACCATGTAAATATCTTATGTTGATTCTCTCTATCCCTATCTCTTGATATTTGTATACGTGGTGATATATATATATATATATATATATATATATATATATATATATATATATATAAGCCTAGGTAAAATTTGAGTTTGTATCAGATGCAAGTTGTTATCAACATTAATTTTGTTTGACCACGCATATCTTTGTTGAATTGATTTTGCTTGTGGTCATTAATAAAATTGTGATACAAGCTATCTAGAGAGACAAACATAAGTTTGTTTGAAGGGATTGAAAAGGGTGTACTAACCTATTCACCCCCCCTCCCCTCTAGGTTAACTTAAGGAAAATTAACCGTGTTTGTATTTTTAGTTTATATGATAGTGAATGCATTTGCTGAATTTCGTGGAAACCACATATGTGCTTAAGAGTAAAATTCTATGTATTTATAATTCATTATGTTAGGTTTTTGATTTGTGTTGGCTTTATTCCATAACAAAACTTCATTTCTTTGTAATACTTAGTTGCTTAAGTGGTTCGTGATGATAAGAGCTTCAAGAAGAAAAGCAACTTCTCATGATGCAAAGTTCATCTTCAAGAGGATTGGTACTATTCTTGAATGCTAAGGTATCAAAATCCTTCTTTCTCTTGCAAGGCGTAAGCGCACACACACACAATTCATTCATATGTGTCCCTTCTTAGTTGTGGATCTTCAAATGCGCACACACACACACATAATTCATACATTTGTGTCCCTACATCGTAGCGTATCATTTGGTATAACACTTTCACACATTTGAAGTTGAATGCTCATGCATTGGTATGAAAGTAACATGTTTTGGAAAATGCATGATTGAAGACTATCTCTATGTAGTTTACATTCTTGTGTGAAATGTGTTTGTTTGTTTATATATTTGTATAACATGGAGCTTGAACTTGTTTTTATTCTTATATTATTCATGATTGAGTTCCGGTCATTTCGGTTACTCATACTATTGATTTCAAGTTCTAAGTCAAAAGATACTACACTTTCAACTCATATTGCATACATTGTCTTAGTCTTCATATATTGAGTCGAATTCTTATTTTTAGGGTTGAGTACTTATATGTCCATGTCCATGAGGGAGTTTCAGTTCATAATCTTCAAACGGATTCGAATTCAGAGGCCAAAGAACGGTCGAAGAACACGAGAAGAGCTCAAGGGGTGAGGTGCGATGGCTCAAGCCATCACCATGCACCATCCCGAGATGGCGCGTGGCCATCTCGGCCCCGAGATGCCCACGCGCCATCTCGGGGAGGCACTAATGAAAGGGGGCAAAAATTTCATTTGGTCATTCTCTCTTTAAATCCTCTCCTTCCCTATCATTCTTAATAAGTTGAGAAAATTGAAATTGAAGAACAAGTGCAGAAATTTTCTCTCAACATTTTAATTTTTGTTTTTGTGATAACTTCTTCATTTCTACTCCGAATCACTTGATTCAAAAACAGATTTTGAGTATCTTTAAGAGTTATAAAAACCCCAGGCATTTAAATAACCAAAGGATGTCTAGACATTTCGTTGTGATCTGATCTTCAGTTCGTGGTGTTCATCCTTGTTGGTGAAATCATCTTCTTCTTAGTTTTCTTCTTAGATCTTCTTATTGATTGATGATATTTGATTAAGAAGCATGACTAGGATGATTTTGATATCATTTTTTGGTTTGTTGATTTGATTTTCAATTTTAGCTAGGTTTGTGTTATATTGAATGATTTGTGCTAAACTTGATAAACATGAAATTGTTTCTAGAAATCTTTTGTTCTTATGCTTGATTGATTGTTTCTAGATCTAATTTCATTTTCTAAGAATTAGGTTATGTTTCAATTGGTGTCTATATCTTCATATCTATGTTCTTATTTGATAACATGCTTAGGTTGTATAGATACATTTGTGATTGTTCTTTGAAAGTATAATCTAGCTATCTAATTGCATGTCCATAGAATTTGTTGGTCATCATTTTCTATGTTGAGTGTTTGTTTGCGTTTTGCATTCATGATCACTTAGATGCCTTGTGAAGAGGTAGAAAGTCTCATATCTTAGAGTGATTCTTTGATTTGAGCAATTGTAAGTCTTAGCTTGAGTCCGGAGGACTTGGATAGCTAAGCAAGTGGAAGTCTCGACAAGAGGTGTGAGACCTCTGATTGTTGAGCGAGGAAGTCTTCACTAGAGTCGGAACGACTTGGATAGTTGAGCAAGAAGTCTTGCCAAGGGCCAGGAGGATCCGGATTGGTGAGCAAGGAATCTTCCTAGAGACAGGAGGTCTTGGATAGGAAGTCGGCTTAGTAGGTCACTAGGTTCAAGGATAGAGTGAGAATGATAGCTTGTAGAGCATGTGTGTTTTGCTTGAGTGTGTAACTCTATTTGAAATAGTGGATTTGCTTTTGTCAGTGGTTGTGGTATCAACCAGTGGATGCTTCCTCTTCAGAGATTTACCACATAAATATTGTGTCTCATTATTTGCAATTTTCATTAAGCATTGTTAGAATTGAATTGTTTTTAAAAGAAGATAAATATTGGAGCATATACCTATTCACCCCCCCTCTAGGTATATTCACACTATAAAGATAAAGGGAATTTCAATTGGTATCAAAGTCGGTGTCTCGGCGAACTTAGATAGATCTTCTTTGTGGTGTTTGTTATCTTCGTTTGTTTCATCATGATTAAAGAAATGTATTCTTTTGTGGCTTCTCTTGTTGAAGGTGAGTCTATTGACTTAGATGATCAAAAGATCAAAGATCTTATTCAAGAAAATGAAAGGATCTCTAAGATCAATAAGTCACTCACTAAGAAGTTAGAAAATCATTATTGTAGCTCAAAATGTGTTATTGATCTTAATGACAAATTTCTTAATCTTGAGAAAAACTTGATTGATAGCAATGACAGATTAAGTATTTTGAAGCATGAAATTGAGCAAAGAGATGAATCTCTTGTTCATGTTAGGAAAATTGAAAATGTTCTTAGAGCAAAACTTAATAAGCATGAGAATCAAGAGAAAGTGCTTGATGACAAACTCAATGAGGCTAAAGAGACAATTAATAAGATGTTATCTAGATTTAACAAAGTGAAAGCTCTCATTAAGGTTGGAAAGCCTTCAAGCGACAAAAGAGGTTTAGGATATGTTAATGAAAAATCAACTCCTTCATCTAACAAATCTACTTTTGTCAAAGCTTGTAGCAATTTATTTGTAGGTACACTCCTTAATGGTAAAGCCATGAATGCTATCGGAGGTGCCTCAACATCAATAATGAAAGTCAAGGAAAATACTCGACAATGTCAAAGTAAAGCTACATCATCATCAAACGCAAAAGTCAAGACATCTAGTGTTGCACGCTAAAGAGGTAAAAATGTGAGAAGGCAAAATGAGTTGAATGCTCAAGCAAATGGTAAACTTCTCAAATTCATACCTATTTGTCATTATTGCAACATGGTAGGACATATAAGACCTAGATGTTATGAATACATTTGTAAATATAGAATTGTCAATGATTTGCATGATATGTCTTTGAATGGTCCTAGGCAATCATCCATGTAGGGATCTAGAATTAGACCTAAGAAGACCTTGGAAAAGCATGTTGAGAATAAATGTGTTGATGATTTGTTTGTTAAATCTTATGTTGTGCCTCGTTCTACTATGCATAAGAAAGTTTATAATGCTTTGTTTGATTTGTTTGAAAATGTGACTAATAGAATCAATGTGCCTAAAAACAAGTCAAAGCATGTTAATAAAAGTAGGAATGAGAAACTTGTCAAGAAAGTTTGGGTTAAGAAAAACACAACACAATGTTTGGTTGCATGATCGGTCATTATTTATATATGTTTTTAATCCCCTTTCTGCCTATCAATTGCTTGTTTCTTGAGCATTTTTAGGCATTTAATTTGTGTGATTGAGCATGTTTCAGGACATTGGACTTTAATGTTGTGTTTGGAAGATTTGAAGCAAAAAAGAGCAATTTTGTCCATTACCGTTGTGAAGGTCGCTGCCCAAGCAGTGCCTTCACCGCAGTCCAAAGAGTAGAAAATCACAACCGTATCATGTTCAACAACCGTGGTCTGTACCGCTGTCAAGGCCATGCCTCCAGAGCGGTCTATACCGCGAAACTTTACAGAGAGTACACCGCTTGATCCACCGCGGTCTGGGCAAGCTATCTGTGCCGCGACTTAGGGAGCGGTGGTGCGAATCCTTGATGTCTTGGGAATTCTGAACCCTATTTTAAAAAGAGAATATATATATATATATATATATATATATATATATATATATGTTTTTTCGATTGTTGAAGACAGGCCATCCCAACCACTCCATCACCATACCTCACATAACAATTCTTTCATTCGTCGTTATGCATTCGAAGATTCAAAGACGAAGAAGAATTCATTATTGAAGATTTGAAGAATCCGTTTGAGGCCTCAATGGGTTTTATCTTTTCTTTCTCTTTTCCTTCTATTTTCATAATGTGTAACTAAATCCATTAATAGGGAATCAATGTGAACCTTTTGTGAAAGCTCATGTTTGAATTAATAATATTATTTCATCAACTCAATTCTTGATTTGTTCATTATTCTTAATTGCTTGACTCTCATTAGTTTTAATATTTATTCACACCATAGACCAAGGGTGGATAATTATTTGACATTATTTTAGGGTTAAGACTATCTGAGAATTAGGGTTAGAGTATAGACCAAACCTAACCTTGATTAATGCTCTTTTGAACAAATGAATTTTATCTTTAGCATAGACCAAGCAAAGTATAGAATTTGGTTCTTATTTCTTACGCTTAACGGGTTTTCGATCATTGTTCACACCATAGACCAATGGTGAATAGTGGTTGGGAATACTTGACTCATCCCGCGATCATACGGTAATAGTCATATTTAAGATAAAGAATGAACCCTTGAATTGATTGAATCTTTTTACAAATTAATCCATGCATTAAGTGTTTATAATTGGGGATCATTGATGACCTAGTATTTTCTCACCCTTGACCACAACCCAATCTTTTAAATTGCTTTCGTAGTTTTAATTTAATTTATTTTTAGTCTTAAATCAATCATCATCAATCATTTGGTTACTTTCAGTTTAACTTTAATTAGAATTAGATTTAACCGAATAAATCATTTTTCCTCGTGGGAACGATCCTTACTTGCCACTGTACTTATCTTCACGATTCGTGCACTTGTGAGTATTGTTTTTATTATAACACGATTTACAACAATCATTGCACAGTATGCTTTAAGAGCTAATTCATCCTATTGTTGGTACCTAGATAGCGGTTGCTCTAGGAATATGACCGGTAACAAGGAATTCTTTAAGAATCTTGTTATGAATGATGGTAGATGGGTTACATTTGGTGATGGCACCAAAAAGCAAGTTCTAGGCAAGGGAACAATTTGTATCCCCGGATTGCCTAAACTTCGTGATACCTTGTATGTAGATGGTCTACAAGCTAATCTAATAAACATCACTCACTTGTGTGAAATTTTTAAAGAAGTTAGCTTTAATAAGGATGTGTGCATAATAATTGATAAAAAAGGCAAAATTGTTTTGAAAGTCAAAAGGTCTTCGGACAATTGCTATTGTTTAGAGGTTGATCCACTAACATGTAATATGGCACATGAGTGCAACAAGCTTGAATTATGGCATGAAATATTGGGCCACATGAATTATAAAGATTTAAAGAAGCTTGAGAACTATGACATTGTTAGAGGTCTTCCTAGTCTTGGTAAAGAGCTTGATGGTGTTTGTGAACCATGTCAATTAGGTAAACAAAACAAAGTGTCTCATAAAAAGAACATTAATTTTACCACCAAGAAGCCCTTAGAACTTGTGCATATGGACCTAATGGGACAAATTCAAACCGAAAGCATAAATGGTAAGAAATACATTTTTGTATGTGTTGATGACCTTTCTCGGTTTGCTTGGGTATATTTTCTTAGAGACAAGACCAAAACTTTTGGTTACTTTAAGAAGTTTTGTAATCAAGTTCAAAATGAAAAAGGTCTTGGGATCAAGAAAATATGTCGCATTAGGAGTGATCATGGGAGTGAATTTGAAAATGCTAGATTCAGTGAGTCTTGTGATGATTATGGGATTTCACATGAGTTCTCGTAGAACTCCTCAACACAATGGTATTGTTGAGAGAAAGAATTGTGTCTTGCAAGAGATGGCTAGGGTCATGCTCAATAGCAAGAAAGTCCATAGAAATCTTTGGGCCGAAGCGGTCAATACTGCATGCTATGTCACTAATAGAGTTTTTAAAAGGCCCGACACAAAACAAACCTCCTATGAACTTTGGAAGGGCAAGAAGCCCAATGTGAGTTACTTCCACACTTTTGGGAGTAAGTGTTTTATTTTGAATGATAGAGATCACTTAGGAAAGTTGATGCTAAAAGTGATATTGGTCTATTTCTTGGGTATGCTAATAATAGTCGTGCATATAGAGTGTTCAATTTGAAAACTAAGACTATTATGGAGTCTATTAATGTGAAAATAGATGATCTTAGCATGCTTGATTTGTGTGATAACCATGGTGTCAATGAACCTAAAGATCATTTTTTGAATGACACTAAAGCACCTATTGATGTGACTAGTTGTGATGAAAGTGAATCTAGTCATAATGATGATAATAGTAGTGTTGCTATAGAAGAAAGTCAAGAGTTAGAAAATGGTTTAAATGATGACCAACAAGATGTTGAAAATTCTAATTCTAGACTTAGGAACATGCATTACCAACAAGACATCATAGGTGATTTGAATGAAGGGGTTAGAACTAGAAGGCAACTAGCTACCAAATTTCATATGCTTGCTACACATCTCAAATTGAGCCCAAAAATATTAATGAAGCAATTATTGATGAATATTGGGTTAATGCCATGCAAGAAGAACTAAATCAATTTGAGAGGAATGAAGTATGGTCCTCAGTTCCTAGACCAAAAGATATCAATGTGATTGGTACAAAATGGGTGTTTAGGAATAAGACCGAAGAATGTGGCAAGATAGTGAGAAATAAAGCAAGATTAGTGGCTCAAGGATAAACTCAAGTTGAGGGTGTAGACTTTGATGAGACTTTTGCACCCGTTGCACGTCTTGAGTCCATTAGGCTTTTGTTGTCCATTGCATGTCCTAAAAAATTCAAATTGTTTTAAATGGATGTCAAAAGTGCTTTTCTCAATGGATACCTTCAAGAAGAAGTGTATGTTGAACAACCTAAGGGTTTTGTAGACCCACACTCTCCTAATCATGTTTTTGATGTTTTTGTGAATGTTATGTCAAGAGAATTTGAAATGAGTATGGTAGGTGAACTCAATTACTTTCAAGTGAAACAATCTAGTAATGGTATCATGTTGTCTCAATCTAAATATGCTAGAAATCTTGTTAAAAAATTTGGCCTTGAAAATGGAAAAGAATTTGAAACACCTATAAGTACAACTTTAAATCTTGACAAAGATGAAAAAGGAAAAAAAGTTGATCAAAGTCTCTATAGGAGCATGATAGGTAGCCTTCTCTACCTAACGGATAATAGGCCGGATATTTGTTTTAGTGTTGGTTTGTGTGCTAGGTTTCAAGCTAATCCAAAAGAATCTCACTTGAAAGCCGTTAAAAGAATCATTAGGTATATAAAAGGAACACATAATCTTGGTTTATTCTATTCCTTTGATACTAATGATATTCTTGTTGGCTATTGTGATGCGGATTGGGCAGGAAATATTGATGATCGTAAAAGCACATTGGGCGGTTGCTTTTACTTGGGGAATAATTTGGTTGATTGGCTAAGCAAGAAGTAAAATTTTGTCTCTCTTTCATCATCCGAAACCGAGTACATTGCGGCCGGAAGTGCTTGCACACAACTTTTATGGATGAAACAAATTCTCAAGGATTATGAGATCAATCAAGGTAAAATGACTCTCTATTGTGATAATATGAATGCCATTAACATCTTTGAAAATTCAATACAATACTCACGCACAAAGCATATAGACATTAGGCGTCATTTCATTAGAGAACTTGTTGAACATTCAATAGTAACTCTTGAACATATGCCTACTAAAAATCAACTTGCGGACTTGTTCATAAAGCCCTTGGACAAAGAGAGATTTGTATCTCTTAGAGGATCCATTGGCATGATTTGTGTTGATTAATGCTTGTGTGTGGTTATGAGTGGCTTGATAAGCAAAACTATATTGTGTATCTATTTCTTTGAGAGCTACTCATATGAGAAGTAATGATCTTGATAAAATAGCTCTTATTGCTTCAAGATCATTCGCTCAAGTCTTTGTAAATCTTGTTTTTATAAGTGCATAACTGCTTCTCTTATAAGTTTTAGTTTGAGTAATTGAGTTTGAAAGCATGTAGATTATGAATGCATCTTGAAGTTCATTGTCTAGTACAAGATTGATGACATGTGGTTAGTATCCATTTTGCTTCGGCATCTATATAGAACTCAACGAGCACCTTCATGGAAAGAGCTACACACCTTGGTTGTGAAGCCGCCCAATGTAGGAAAGGGCTACACCATTGTGATGAGTGAAAGCCGTCATGAAGAGTATATGTTTATGTTAGAAAAATCAAAGAAGTGTTGAAAAAGAACCATTTAAAAAAATCTTTGATACAAAGCCTAAAAAGAAATGGAGGAAGGCTTAAAATGAAATATAGTTGAATATTGTGATTGCTCAGGTTGAAAAATAGAAATGGAATGACGAGCCATATGCACACACAAGCTCACATGTTGAAATCGATTCTCTTTAAAGCAAAAATCCGGATGATAATCGGTTTGACCTTGATTGGAAAAGCTTTAGATGGATAGGTGTTGAAGTGGTTTGTATGTTGATATCACAATCACTCCTTTTATATATGCATGAAGCATTTTCACACACACACACACACACAGTTTTGCTTAATGTGCTTGATTCATTAGCAATGAGAGATTATTTTTTAGAGAATAATGAAAATCTATGATTCTCTTGTTAATTTTGAAAAATAATGGTTTACTATCTTTTATTGCTTGAAATGTGTGATTGTGTGAGTCCTTTGTGAACAAGTTTACTTGCTTATTAATATGTGGAGCATATGTTTAGAGGGAGCTTAGTTTGTTAAACTTAGTTCTCTATACATCTTGTTTGCTCACTATCTCATGATTTCATTATGCATTCCTTATTGCCTTGTAGGTATTTTCAATTGGCATTTATCTCCCTCTCTAGGTTGTTTAATATGTTTTTGTATATTCCTTGTCAAAAAGGGGAAGAAAGTGTTTTCCTCACCATGTTACTTACTTTTGATATAAATGGGAGACAATCCATTAAGGGGGATAAATTTTGGCTTAAAGAGGAGAAAGTAAGGGGGAGAAAGATTTTGTGTTTGCATGAGATAAGAAGAGTTAAGGGACCTTTTGTTTTTGTTTTGTATATTGTTTGTTTATCTCACCTATCTTCTTTGTAGAAGATTTCTTTTGGTTGTTCTTGTCTCATAGGTGATTTGATTGTGTGAAGAGATTCTTGAAGAAACTTTAGTCTAGGAATATTTCTTTATAATGTGAGGATGTGAGAATGCAATCAACATTGATTTTGAGAGATCATTATATGGTGAGGTAGAGGTTTTGTCATGGCATAGCCAAAAGGGGAGATTGTTAGGTTTTAGATTTGTGTTGGCTTTATTCCAAAACAAAACTTCATTTCTTTGTAATGCTTAGTTGCTTAAGTGGTTCGTGATGATAAGAGCTTCAAGGAAGAAAAGCAACTTCTCATGATGCAAAGTTCGTCTTCAAGAGGATTGGTACTATTCTTGGATGCTAAGGTATCGAGATCCTTCTTTCTCTTGCAAGGCGTAAGCGCACACACACATAATTTATTCATAGGTGTCCCAACTTAGTTGTGCATCTTTAAATGTGCACACACACATAATTCAAATATTTGTGTCCCTGCGTCGTAGCGCATCATTTGGTATAACACTTTCACACACTTGAAGTTGAATGCTCATGCATTGGTATGAAAGTAACATGTTTTGGAAAATGCATGATTGGAGACTATCTTTATATAGTTTGTATTCTTGTGTGAAATGTGTTTGTTTGTTTATACATTTGTATAACATGGATCTTAAAAAAAAAATTAGTCTTATATTATTCATGATTGAGTTCCGGTCATTTCGGTTACTCATACTATTGATTTCGAGTTCTAAGTCAAAAGATACTACAATTTCAACTCATGTTGCATACATTGTCTTTGTCTTCATATATTGAGTCGAATTCTTATTTTCTGGGTTGAGTAATTATATGTCCATGTTCTTGAGGGAGTCACGGTTCGTAATCTTCAAACGGATTCGAATTCAGAGGCCAAAGAAGAGCTCAAGGGGTGAGGCGCGATGGCTTAAGCCATCACCATGCACCATCCCGAGATGGCGCGTGGCCATCTCGGCCCCAAATGTGCTCTGCCCCGAGATGCCCACACACTATCTCAGGGAGGAACTTATGAAAGGGGGCAAAAATTTCATTTGGTCATTCTCTCTTTAAATCCTCTCCTTCCCTCTCATTCTTAATAAGTTGAGAAAATTGAAATTGAAGAACAACTGCAGAAATTTTCTCTCAACATTTTGATTTTTGTTTTTGTGATAACTTCTTCATTTCTACTCCGAATCACTTGATTCAAAATCCGATTTCGAGTGTCTTGAAGAGTTATAAAAACCCCAAGCATTTAAATAACCAAAGTATGTCTAGAAATTTCATTGTGATCTGATCTTCAGTTCGTGGTGTTCATCCTTGTTGGTAAAATCATCTTCTTCTTAGTTTTCTTCTTAGATCTTCTTATTGATTGATGCTATTTGATTAAGAAGCATGACTAGGATGATTTTGATATCATTTTATGGTTTGTTGATTTCATTTTCAAGTTTAGCTATATTTGTGTTATATTGAATGATTTGTGCTAAACTTGATAAACATGAATTTGTTTCTAGAAATCTTTTGTTCTTATGCTTGATTGAATGTTTCCATATCTAATTTCATTTTCTAAGAATTAGGTTGTGTTTCAATTGGTGTCTATATCTTCATATCTATATTCTTAGTTGATAACATGCTTAGGTTATCTAGATACATTTGTGATTGTTCTTTGAAAGCATAATCTAGCTATCTAATTGCATGTCCATAGAATTTGTTGATCATCATTTTCTATGTTAAGTGTTTGTTTGCATTTTACATTCATGATCACTTAGATGCCTTATGAAGAGGTAGAAAGTCCCATATCTTAGAGTGATTCTTTGATCTAAGCAATTGTAAGTCTTAGCTAGAGTCGGGAGGACTTGGATAGCTAAGCAAGTTGAAGTCTCGACAAGAGGTGTGAGACCTCAGATTGTTGAGCGAGGAAGTCTTGACTAGAGTCGGAAGGACTCAGATTGTTGAGTAAGAAGTCTTGCCTAGGGCCAGGAGGATCCGGATAGGTGAGCAAGGAATCTTCCTAGAGACATAAGGTCTTGGATAGGAAATCGGCTTAGTAGATCACTAGGTTCAAGGATAGAGTGAGAGTGATATCTTGTAGAGCATGTGCTGATTGCTTGAGAGTGTAACTCTATTTGAAATAGTGGATTTGCTTTTATCGGTGGTTGTGGTATCAACCCGTGGATGTTTCCTCTTCGGAGGTTTACCACATAAATATTGTGTGTCATTGTTTGCAATTTTCATTAAGCATTGTTAGAATTGCATTGTTTTTAAATGAAGATACAAATTGGAGCATGTACCTATTCACCCCCCCCCCCCCCTCTAGGTATATTCACACTATAAAGATAAAGGGAATTTCACATTATTTTATTATATGCCTATTTATATGTTGTTAGTTACTAACTCCTTTGATTTTTCCACTCATGGTCGTTTTTGAATGTAGTAATCATTTACTTGGAGCCATGGGAAGAAATATGCCAATCGGACTTGATAATTCCTTAAAACCCATAGACAAACACGAATCTACCTCTTCAAACTCTAAAAAGACCAAAACCAATCGGCTAAACCCTTTGGGTGCCATAGGAACAAAGAAGCTTATTCTTGATAAAGGTATAGATTTGTGTGAGTGTAAAGGTTCATACATTCATCGTATCATTATTGATGGGAAACGAGGTTCTTGGTTGAATACTATTGGGGTTGTGAATGATAATGTGATGAGAGAATTTTATCTTGAATACAAGGAAAACACAACCTATGAGGAGCCTTGATGAATGTTAGGGGTGTTATCCTTAGAGTCTCCTCAGAAAATATCAACAAATTCCTTAGGCTTTCAAATGAGATATCTTCAGAGTTTCTTGATGTTGATAATGTTGAACACTTGAATGAAATGTGGAGATTTCTATGTGAAGATAGTGATGTTTAGTACAGAAAGAGAGCCTATATTATCCAAAGTGAGCTAACCAAAGTAAGTGCCTTTTGGTATCTTTTTGTTTGTGTCAATCTTGTGCCTTCTACAAATGCAATCGAGCTTAATAAGGAAAAATTAAAATTGTGCATGCCTTGGTTACTAATAAGCCTCTAAATCTTAGAGAAATGATCATTGAGCATATTAAGGGTGCAGCTTGTACAACCCGGTTGGACAAGAAACTTACATTACTAAGGTTTATTGCTCACTTATGTATGGTACGAGGATTTCAAAGGCCAGATGATGATACGCTTCTACATCCCTTGGAGAAATTTTGTGAGAAAAGGGTGGCACTTATGCCATATAAGAATTTGGGTTTTGGTGAGAATCAAGAATCAATCAATGTATCTAGCACTAGTTATCTACTGGATTCATCAAATTGCAAGAGGAGGCTATAGAATCAAGAAAGAAGGTCGAGGAGCAAAGTGCAAAGGTGGTTCAACAAGATGCTAAAATCAAGAGCTTGGAAGAAAGCATCTCCTCAAGTAAAGCATCCACCACAAAACATAATGTGAGATAAACAAATCGAGGAAAGTTCTTTGATGGCACTTGTGGCTAAAAAAGAGCTATGTGATCTTGAGGTATCATTTCTTTTCCTTTTGGCTTCATTTCATGTCCAAAAGGGGGGAAATTAGTGATACTAAAATTTTAGCTTTCTTAATCTTAGTGTTATTTTTTGTATCTTTGAATTGGTATCTTAAATTCTTGGGCATGTAATATTTGGATGGGAGGATATTTTTTTGTGTGATGGATAGTATGTATGTATTTAGAGGGAGACATTTATCCATTTGGACTATTTGTTTTATCTTAACCAAGTATGTATTTTGTCATATATATATTTTTCTCTTGTATATATGTTGTGCTTCAAGTGATTTTAGTTGATATCAAGAGAATACTACATGAAGGAATTCAAGACTTGGTGGAGATTAGTCTAGATTGTAAAAACTCATTGTAATGTGAGGGAGTGTTTGTGACCAATCTTCACATTGTATATTTTAGTATATGTATAGGTGTTTTGACATGGAATTTGCTAAATAGGGGGGATTGTTAGGTTTTTAGTTGTGTTGGCATAATTTCATATCAAAACAATATATCTCTTGTATTGATTAGTTGCCTATGTCATTATGATTCAAGCTTCAATGAAGGATGACAATTTGTCAAGCAAAGTGAAGTCTGCAAGAGGAGTGAGCATTATTGCACATCAAAGGTATATTGAGACCTCATCCCTCTTGCAAGATATTTAGGCACACACACACACATTGCATCCATATGTGTCTCTACATCGTTCTACACATTTGGTATAACACATATACACAAATCAATGTATGCACATGCATTAGATTTAAATTGACAATTTATGTAAAATTGCATGTTCAAGGACTATATCTAGGAAATGGCGTACTTGTATGTTCTTGTGTTTGTTTGTTTATGTTTGCGTGATATCGGACTTAAATAAGTTCTCATATTGTTCCTTAGTGAGTTTCAAATGTTTTGGTTACTCATTCATTAATTTTTTAGTTCCGAGTTGGAAGTTACAAAACATTATGTGGCTTTAACGTGCATGGCTTTCGTCTTTGTATATCGAGTTGATTTTTATATTCTTTTTTTGTGAAACTTTTTTTTGATGTCCATGTCAGTAAGAGAGTCTCTATTTGTAATCCAAAAATGGATTCGAATTCAGAGTTCGAAGGACGAAACACAGTTCAAGAACATGAAAGGGTCGCAAGGGAAGAAGGGTGTGGCAGAGTGCCACACTACTTCTCTTTCACGGAGGCACGTGTGCCCCACGGGAAGAGAAGCCTGCTACCCCTATGAGGCACACACGCCTCCATGAGGTGGGTAAGTGCCATGCCACCTAGTGCCACTCGTGCACCTTCCCACACCACATAATCTTCCCTCATTTTTGACATTTAAAATCCCTTTCCCTCTCATTTGTTTCCAAGAAGAAGAAAAGTGCAGAAAATTTCAGATTTTTCTCTCACGTTCAAAACACCATATCTCACTCATTTCTTTTTCGATTTGATTTATTAAAGGTGGATAATCTTCATATTGAAGTCTTCTATCATCTTTAAGGAACTTAGAAGTCTTTTGTTCAAGTTTTTTCGGTGTTCTATCATCAAATTCGTGGCTGTACATATTTTCTACAATGTATTTGATTAATTACCTTGGGACTTCTTCTCATTTTAGTGTATGTGACTTGAACAAATGTTATTCAGAGATAGAGCTTCAATTATAAGCTAGGAGTGCTCAATTAGAGACTTGTAAGTGAGTAAAGTTTCTTGATATCTATGTTTTCACATGCTTGTGAGCTGTATTGTGACTAGTTAGTATCTAGGGCCATTTGTGCTTTAATTTCTTTAATTTTGATTATTGATAGCCTTTATATGTAATAGGACTCATTAGTTAAACATTTTTACAATTAGCACAATTAATTGTATATTTAGAGCCTATTAGTATTTAATTGATTATTTTGTGAACATGTGCTCTAAATGATTGCTAGAAAATCTATTGATCATATCTAATGATTCTAGCATTTTTAGTTTTAGTTTTAAAGTCTTGAATATGTGCCTTATGTATATGATATGTTTTCAAGCTTTAGTAACATGAATAGAATCTGGAACTTGACATGTTTTTGATGTTTTACACTCTATAATTTTTTTTTTCATGTTTAAAGAACTAGGCAATATTATTTTGTTCTCTTTAATGCCTAAGTCTAGTTCTTCATGAAGTGTACATAATCCATACATTTTATATGTACATTCGTCATTTGTATGATGGCATATTCATTTGGATTATAAACTAGATAACATACATTGTGTGCTCATTGTTCATGTCTAGTTTCCATTAGAATATATTGACCACATACTCTATGTTGCATATGTTTGCAATTGCATACATTTGATGATATTATGAAGTCCTTGTAAAAGGTATGAAGTCTTGGCTATGATTGGGATGATCCGAATAGTCAAGCAAGAAAGTCTTACCTAGGATCATGATAGTCTGAATAGTTAAATAAGAAGTTTTTGCTTGGATTGGGATCTGGATTGTCAAGCAAGAAAACTTTCTAGAGACATGTGATGTGTCTTGGATAGAAAGTTGGCCATGTCTCTTTCAATAGAAGGCCCGAGGCTTGGGTAGAAGTTATATCCAATAGAGAGTGTATCGTGTGGATTGATCACTTTTTAGGGGTACTTGTATCATTAGTGGAAGATAGTTGGTCGGTGGTTGTGGTAACTCATGGATGTTTCCTCTTCGGAGGTTTTACCAAGTAAAAATTAATGTGTCAATTGTCTCTATCCCTTACTCTTTATTTTTGTATGTATGTTTGGTTATATCTTGTTTGGGCTATTATTTCTTCATTTCTTTGAAAACAAGATTTTTGAATAGCTAATGATGAAAACACTCTTTTGATCAAACATTTGTATATATATATATATATATATAATATTTTGAAAATTGACTTATTTGTATATAGTCATTCATTTTACTTGTACATGTGAAATTGATCATATATAGATACAAGTACCAATTATTCTATATTTAGACTGAATTATTCACTTACAAATTGCAGACTATAATTGATATGCTCAAATTGAATATATCTTTCAATAGTCTACTTGAGCCTGCATTTGCAATTATAATGTGATACAAAGCAATCTAGAGGGACAAACTTTTATTTGTTTCAAGGGTTTGAAAAAGGTGTAAAAAACCTATTCAGCCCCTCTAGGTTAGCTTTAGGTAAATTAACCTTGTTTGTACTTTCAAACCCGTGGATGTTTCCTCTTCAGAGGTTTTACACGTAAAAATAATGCGTCAAAGGTCTCTATCCCTAACTTTTTATTTTTGTATGTATGTTTGGTTATATCTTGTTTGGACTATTATTTCTTCATTTCTTTTAAAACAAGACTTTTGAATAGCTTATGATGCAAACACTCTTTTGATCAAACATGTATATATACATACATACATACATATATATATATATATATATTGTATTTTGTAAATTGACTTATTTGTATATAGTCATTGATTTTACTTGTACTTGTAAATATTGATCATATATATAAATATAAGTACTAATCAATCTATGTTTAGATTGAATTCTTCACTTGAAAATTGTAGATTTTAATTGATAAGCTAAAATTGAATATGGCTTTCAATAATCTACTTGAGCTAGCATTTGTTATTATAATGTGATACAAAACAATCTAGAGGGACAAACTTTTGTTTGTTTCAAGGGTCCAAAAAATGTGTAAGAAAACCTATTCATCCCCCCAAGTTAACTTCAGGCAAATTTAATCGTGTTTGTATTTTCAGATTCCACTTGTTTGAGAGTTGTATTGTGCCTATCTTATATTTTAAGGCTATTTGTGCTTTAATTGATTTTATTTTGATGATTGATAGCATTTACATGTACTAGAACTTTTTAGTTGAATATATTTAGGAATAGCACATTTAATTTTATATTTAGAGCCTATTGAGATTTAATTGATTATTTTGAGAATATGTGCTCTAAATGATTGGCAGAGAATTTCAATGAACATATCTTTTGATTCTAGTATTTTTGGTTTTAGTTTTGAAGTCTTGAATATGAGCTTAATGAAAATGTTTTATTTCAAGCTTTAATTGCATGAATAAAATCTAGGATTTAAGTGTGTTTCGGTGATTTATGTTTGTTTTTGTGATTTGCATGCTCTACGTATTTGTTCATGTATATGAACAAGGCAAACTTGATTTGTGGACTTTAATGCTTACGTCTAGTTCTTCATGGAGTGTACCTAATCCATATATTTTATATGTTACATGCATCATTTGTGTGATGCCATAATTATTTGGATTATAAACTAGAAAAATATACATTGCGTGCTCATTGATCATTTTTAGTTTCTATAGGATATATTGATCATATATTCTATGTTACATATGTTTGCATTGTCATACATTTGATCACATTAGGAAGTCTTTGTAAAAGACGTGAAGTCTTGGCTAGGCTAGGATCAGGATGATCCGGATAGTCAAGCAAGAAAGTCTTAGCTAATGGCTCAACATGTAAAAGTGCCAAAATTTGCACTTAAGAGCCAAATTGTCAAAATGGTAAATGAAGTTGTGCAAAAGAAAAACAAAGAAAAAAATAAATGCAAAAATAAAAGGCAAACTAAAAAAAAAAAAAGCCTTGTGAAAAAATTGTAAAGTACTAAAAAATTATAGTACAATTGTGAAGAACAAATGTTCATGAAAGTAAATGCCTAGTCACTAGAGCGTAATAAAGCATTGTATGGGGCGTGTGAGTATGTTTGTGCATGATTGTTGATCTTTAAACTTATATTTCCCTATTTCTTTGTTCACCATATCTAACCTCATGGTCCCATTACAACCTAAGGGAAAAGTCCTATTTGATCTATGAAATCTCTTGATTGGGAACGTTTGTTGATGTTTGATCTTCCATGTTTCATGGCATAATGAATCATTCTTAGGCTAGTTCACAAACATTATCGGTCTTGTAAATATACATTGTATGAGATACATTAGAATTTTGTGCTTAAATTCCATAATTACATACCTCGCATGAGTGTGAACTTAGGACTCCAATCAAAAGAAAGAGAGTGAAGCCTTGTAAGGATTAGAGCTGAAGTGAAATATGCTCAAGGTGTGGGAGTTAGTAGTTCCCAATATGAAAGCACTCTTAGGTGTGAGATTCGTGATAATACAAGTTTCCCTCTAATGTCTCGAGTTGTTTTAGAACATTTTACATATGTCTATTTCTCTTTATCACACATCCTTCCATCTCATCACTGGTTGGACAAAAGGCTTGTTGAATTATTTGTTTTGAGTCTACGAAAATTTTAGATCGAGTCAATTTTACTCGTGTCTTATTTGTGCTGTTTTAAGGTTTGCTCGAGGACGTGCAAAGGTTTGGATTAGGGGTATTTGATCGAGCCAAAATTGTTATATTTTGGCACTCATATCCGTATCCTTTATCTTGTTTTTAGGTGTTTTGTATATGTCTTACGGCTTTTTCGTTACAATTGCATGCATTAGGTGAAATCAGGGAACGAAATCGAAAAGGACAAATTGGTGCATAAAAGGGAAGAATTGAAGGCCCTAGTGCACGGGTACCTTACCGGTGCACTACCAACACACAAACCATGAACCGAAGGATGGAAATCTTAGGAAACCTCAGTCCACAGGTACTGCATGGGTACCTACCCATGCATAACCCCTGCATTTGTCCAAACCAGGGAGCAGACCAGATAGGAAGTCATCAGTGCACGGGTACTGCATGAGTACTAACTCATGCATATGCCCAAGCCAGAGACAAGAAAAAGATAGCATGGGTATAGCATGAGTCCCTTACCCGTGCACAACCCATGCACTACGTGCATCAGGTGCAGTCACATTAGCAAAATTAGATCCATTTCGGGACACGTATAAATAGGTTTGGTTCAAATTATTCTCACATTACTATACACTATTTTGACATCACATTTTCTCTCTCTAGGTCTAGAAATCATTCTGCTAAATCATTCAAAACCCATACATCATCTTCGTCATTTGCTACTCAAGAAGGACATTCGAGGTTAGATTCAAGCTTTAAAGAAGAAGGTCTTACATGTGTCCTTTCTACTTCTCCCTTTTTTGTCATTTTCTTACATTTGTCATGAGTTACTAAACCCAATATAGGAGTGATGTAGAAACACATGAATTGTGGGATATCCACTGTATTTTTGTTATTTGATTATTGAGTTTCGTTCAATGAATTTATTGCTTTTGATTTTTTCTTGAATTAAGTAGATATGCCCTCTCTTGGTTGTTGTTGAATATCAATCTCTTTTGAGTTTTTAAAATTAGAATATACATCTTCTTGGTTTGAGTAGATATGCCCTCTCTCAAGCCACATTAGATACTCACTTTTAAGGTGTTAAAACTAGCTAAATTGAGTGGAATGAATATATAGTGAATATACCCTTCCTATGCATTTAGGCTTCAATGGAAAGAGGTGGATTGTGAATATGCCCTTCCAAGCCACCCTCAACAATTAATCTATCTAAACTTCAAGAGGGACTCTCTCATAAGCCAACCGAGTAGTTGAGTAGTAGAGAGTTGATATGATAAGAGTCTCCAACTCTCCAAATCCGACCTAGTAGTCACGGGTGAGTGTTGTTGACTCCAATCACTCCTAAAAATAGATTGGCCCCTATTAATCAAATGAATTGAAAAGGTTAAATGGATTCCCCATCATTTATGTTTAGATTACATCACCTCCCGTTACTTTATCATATCTTATCACTCCATATCACATTCTTGTAGTTTACATCACATTTTACTTTTATTAGTTGTTAATCACAATCTCAAACTTCATTTTACTTTATTTGTATTTATTAGTAGAGTAAAGATTTGATCATAACTATATCTCGATCTCTGTAGACGATACTTTAACTTGCCATAATAGTTGTTTAATACATTTGAGTGAATAATTGTGGTTTTATAAATTTTGTTTTGATATTGCATATACGATAAATGCTTGTCAAGCTTCTGCACGGAAGGCCAAGAATGTAATTATGGGTTTATATGATGAAGAATGGACTTGGTGCGCTAGAAACAGTGATGTAAAGAAAATTGTTATGGAATACTTTACTACACTTTTCATTACGGATGGGTATTGTGGGTCGGATGCTGAGTAGGTTCTGGCAAGTGTGGAGCTATACAATTCTGTATTGCCACCACCATGTGGGACAGTTACCTCAATCCACTTGACTGATTCCAACAATTTTTAACCAAACTATGGCAAACTTCACAAGCTGCCCAGCACACCTCAAAGTGAAATAATCGATATCCTCTATGCTTCCCCACAGGCCCCCACTCAGCAGAAGAAAAAACATCCACCAAAATCTGCCTATAATCTGAGGTCCAAAAGAATAAATGTTGAACAATAAAATTTGGAAAAGCATGATGCCAATTGTAACTACTTACCCCATGGTCCAAAGGCTCCTGCATTAAATCTCTCCTATCCCACTCATTACTCCAAGTAAAAAATCGCACCCTAGAAGCCCAAATCACTAAGCTTAGACCAATCAAGGGCCTCTCTAAAATCCTTTATAAGCCGCTTAGACCTATGTAGACCCCCACTTTTCTCATCATCTCGTAGGATCTTATTGAAGTCCCAAACACAGAGACATGGCAACTTAGACATATTGTGAAGCCGATGAATGAGAGTCCACCTGTGACCACATTGGTCTGGCTTAAGGTTTCTATAAGTAACTTGTTATTTATGATGTAGAGATTTTACTTGAAGTCAAATTGTGTATATTATATGTTTTCTATGTTTATGATTTTATTCAATTCCAAGTGTACATGTATGCCTAAACTATTCTTTTCCTTCTGATCCAGGAATATGGGAATGAGAATTGGGAAAGGCATAGGTAAAGAGCCTAAGAAAATCGAAAAGGCTTTCCCACCGCTAAAGTGCCAACTGAATAGATATTTCAAGGATCGCCCCAAGATGCTCATAGGCCGAGCTATAGTTATAGAGAAATGAATGGCCATGCAGGAGTTGGAGTCCATTGTCATACCTAGGACGATGAATGGAAGGGATGGGACACATACACAAGCACCCCTCCCAAATACTGTAGGAAAATAATGGAGGAGTTCTACATAGGAATGAACCCAGGAGATTACCATGTCAGCATTATATATATTAAAACAATTAAATCTCATATTGTATGCATAAGTATGAATAAACACGTACCTGGAAACGTAACAGAAAACATCCAATTCGTAGAGGGTCTTAATCCCGAATCCAAAATAACACAATAACCTGAAAAGAAAACAGAGAAAGCAATAGAGAGCCTTCTACTCCTTACTCACCTTTCTCTGATTGCCTAATGGGGAGACAATTCTGTTATACATTCTTTGAGTGAGAGTAGGGACCCCTATAAATAGTATAACTTTTTAGAATCCTAACCCATAAAAGATTCTCAAAACCCTAATAGGATGGCTAGTCCTTATAGGAATACTAGGCTCACACATATACAATAGCCCATACCATATCCTACATATATTTAATGTAGCTAAGGTGCACCGAGCCTAACAATATTTATCACATTAATAACGGAGTTTATCCGGTCAACTCTCACTTACTTAAACACTTCAATCAATTAGGTTTTTCATAAACTCAAAATATAATGTCATATGTTGCTCATAATTTTTATAACAGTCTTACATTCTCCCACTTGAGCTACATAGACATTATTATTTTAGATTTTAAAATTCATTTTAGAAAACGATACTCCAAATTTACAAACAATTATATGTGGCCACAAAGAATGTTTAAGAGAGTAACACCTTCCCCTTAGTCCAATAAAACCTCAAGTATCCAACTACAAAGATCATTACATCTTTAATCGACATAAGACCGTATGTAATCAAAATACCATTAGCTATACCTACTCAGGTAAAATGGTATGTATGTGTGGTATGGAAATTACATGCAAATGTGATCATCATGCCTATTTCTATATAGGTCCACCTTCGCATAATACGAAGCAGCTTAAGACGAGCAACTTAATGTCTTAAGTATCATACACTCATTTGCCAAACATTTTGACTATGCGTTAAATCTCCCTTAAGACGGGCAAATCTTTCTGTCTTAAGTAATGTTCACTCATCGGTGGAAACTTTATACCTTATGAGTGAACTGCCCTCATAAGATAAAAGCTTGAGATTTCTTGCCATAACCAACCATCCGTGTGCACACAATAACAAATATGACAAACATCTTAACATGCATATACAATATATTCTTGAGAATATAAAACAAAACATGCATAGAATAAATGCATTTAATCTAATAAAAAACAAGTCCCAATAACCAAACATATCAAAAAATTTCAATCCAATGTAGGATACAACATGCTCTACAAAACCACCGGAGTCAAATATCTTGGTTAGTGTATCAAGAGTTGTTTTACTTGTGGCTATTATAAACTTGCTACTCTTAAATCTTCTCTACAACCACATTATCCATATGGTTAAACCTCTGAGATCTCTTAGCATATATAGAGAAGATAAATACAGTGAAATCATCACATAATAAGCCATACATTTCCTTATTCATACATACATGTGAACATGAAACAATTAACCTTTAAAAATACTATGAAACCTTTTCCTCTTTTTTTTTCATGACTATTCAACAATACATGCCATATTGGTTTGAAATCCGTAAAGTCTACTAATGTAATAATAGAATCAATACATATATACTAAGCTTACATCAAACTATCATTTGTAGATATATACATGATCTTTTCTTATAAGAATGCTCCAATTTACTTGACGAATTAAAAACTTATATAAGTTTATCACTTTTACCAATAGGTACCTCAAACAAGTAAACTTGTATCATATCAATCCTTTACGTGCTCTATTAAAATATTTTCTCAATAGCATTATCAAAATAAACTTGTTTGAGATTTTTTTTTACCTCGAAATACTAGAGATAAAATTATTAATGTCACATAAATGACAATACAGAGCATATGGAAAATAAACTTACTCCCATCGACCCTCGGTTATGTCTAAAGACATAATAAAACTCTTAACAGAGTCTTAAAATACTAGAATAATATTAAACTAAACACCATTGTCTGGAAACTTGATTAACTATGTCAATGAAGTTTTAAAGTATGCAAACTTAGTACTCATTTTCCAAGTAAAACCTTCAAGCCATAAATCTAATCACATGACTTTCAACCAATTAGTTTGCAACTATTTGACAACTAAATCAAAACCCTAACTCCAATGACATCCAAAATTACAATTCAAAAAACATGACAGTTATTCAACATAAATATCACAAGCATACGATTTATTCCTTAAAGGCAAGTCTTTTAACATTATATATTCTTAACAACATCACTCTCTCCCCCTAAGAATGTATAATGCATAGATGCAATTATTCTCATAAATAAAACATAACAAGTTCTATAAACTATTCCCAATAGTTTCTAATCTTTGTAGTCCTATCCTTATATTTTATGAGATTACTTTTAATACAATTAATCAATATACTTAAAAACCGAGAATTTAAAATAATCAAAATGTCCTACGAATCAATTATCTCCATTCTACCTTTAGTCATTCAATTAAAAAGAATTATATCTAAACTACAAGAACAATCATCAATCTAATTCTAAAACCAAAAAGTAGAATTTAGAATATGAGAAGAGTTTGAAGACCCATAAAGATTATTATTTATAGAAATAACCATATAACTCACTAGGTGAAAATCATAAGCAAGAATCTATTATCTTGAATAAGCTTCAAGATGTTAATTTAAATTCTCAGTCTTATTATGTTATACTATTCATTACAGGACCAAATCGAAAATATCATCCAATAAAATGTTTAGAGATTAAAGATAAACTAAATATTACTATAAATTCATTTGAATTCTAATAAAACTCTAAACTACTTGGTCGATCCCTGTTAAATACTGAGTTCATTGGAAGAATTTATAATATAAAATATATCGCAAGAAACAACCCACTAAGTGCTTAATTGATAATCAATCAAATATTCAAAGCATAAATCAAGGGATACATTTTCTTGTAATAGCAAATTATTTTATTTCCTCAGTATTTTCTTTGACTTGCTATGTTGAATTGTCAAAATTTTCAGACTACTTCCTATGGTATTTGTACCCTATCACTTTTATCAAAATGACAAACAAAAGACATAACTTTATAGAATAGATTATTCTCCATATATTTATAAGGCACTAGACCTTAACAAACTAGGTTCACTAATCTTTACTTACCCTTCAAATCCTCGCTAAGGTAAAAACCAATTGAAGCATCTCATCTAATCCATTAAAAAGGTCCATCAACCAATATCTTAGTTGCATGCATTTAAAAATAGTAGAGGTGTTTAAAAAAAGAATTAAATCACAGTATATTCATGCTCACACGGATTTCCATAATCATTATAAATAATGATTTAACTTTTATGGAAATCTAACACAACATCATTATCAGTCTTTTGAACACACGTGTTAAAACTTTCCTACAAGTGATTAACCTCTTTGGGAGATGAGACATCACTCTATATTCTTCAATGCTTACAAAACTTACATAAGTGATGACTCTCTTAGGCAGATGATCAACACATGTATAGTTTTACCTCAATGCAGTTCAAAACCTTAATCATTGATAATCCGACAAATATTATGGAATCTTAACAACTAGTTCACTATGTGAATACATAGTCATCCAACTCCATAAATATTCCAAACACAATTGATTATATAATTTAATCAAAAGATCATTATAAAATCTTAATGGTCATTCCATTATGTAGAAACATAACCATCCAACTTTATAATAATTTCGAATATAATCAATTAATGTCCTCAATGAAACAAATAAATCATAATGAAATCTTAATGGTTAGTCTACTACGTAGAAACGTAACCATCCAATTACATAATAATTTCATATGTTGTACATTTGTAAACCATGAATTGCAAATCCAATATTATTACACCCAACATAAATTTATATACTTCTCTTAATCAATCTGACACGGACATGCATAATTTTTAATTCAAATTATGAAAAATAATGAGAAATATATAACCTTCTTAAAATCATGTTGAGTGGATATTATCTGTGAGCATATAGAATATGTAGGCATCATTAAGTGTTGGGCACTTTCATTCAATTAAATGAAAATATATTAGAGACAATTTCCAAAATTTCTAACATTTATATAACATTATATAAATGAATACCTTAAGATGATGAACCTCCTACGGAGAAAAACATCACCCATCACATGTGTCTAAAATTCACAACATATTGTATAAATGAATACCTCAAGATAATGAACCTCCTACGGAGAAGAACATCACTCATCACATCATATAATTCCATCATTGAAGTTCTATAGATGAATACCTCAAGATGATGAACCTCCTACGGAGAAGAACATCACCTATCACATGTGATAACCCTCATATGAAGATGATTAAAACATGCATTTCCATTTTTACAGTTCAAATTTAATAATCGTTAATCAATGAACATTTCAAAATCTTAATGATTAGTCACTATGTGAAACATAATCATCTAATTCACGAGAATATTCTATCAATTATTAAAACTTACCAAATTAATAACCGTTAGCCAACGAAATTCTCAAAACCGAAATGATTAGTCATTATGTAAATCATGATCACTCGATTCACAAGAATATTCAAAACAATTATTAATTTTAACTTCATCAATAATTGATAACCGATGAATTTCTCAAAATCACAATGATCAGTCACTACGTGAAACATAATCATCTAATTTACGAGAAAATTCTATCAATTATTGAATCAAAATCATTAACAATTGATAACCGACAAATTTCTCAAAATCTTAATGATTAGTAACTACGTGAAACATAATCATCAGATTCATGAGAAAATTCTATCAATTATTAATTTTAAACAAACTAATAATTATTATGAAATCTAAATGATTAGTCACTACGTGAAACGTAATCATCCGAAATCATAATAACTATTTATGAACTGTAATTATTCTCGTAAAAATTTTGGAAAATTTAAAAACTACCTCATGATTTTGGTAAATTTCAAATTGGCCCATATATTTATCAAAATATTAAATTGGCCAAATTACTGAAATTATAAATCTGCCCCAACACATACCCAATTACATATGGACACCTTAATGTTTTAATTAATTCAAACAGGCCAAAGAAATATTACCTAACAGACCAATATTCTATCTAATTCCAAAAGAACCTAAGAAAATTCCATAACAGTTCAAAACTATATCTAATTCTCAAAAAGTTGCCCAAACCAAAATAAAAACAAAAACCCTAGATCTTCATGGCCACCATTCGTTCTTGCTCCGACGACCACCACAGCGTCACCAGAAGGACGACAGACGGCTGCGCAACAGCCTCTTGAAGGGAAAATCGCGTAACGGAAGCTTGAAAAATTGAAATTAGGGTTTGGTATAAATAAAAAAAAATCCCGTATAATAACAAGAACCTTAACCCTATATTAATTGATGTATATAAAAAGTGTCGTACCTTTTTCTCGAGACGGTTGAACTATCACCGAATTGAATCCGTAAGATCTTCTAATCCAATCACTAACGTGAATCACCTAGGAGTATGGGATCCCTTACTTTAAATTGTATACCTGATGATGGAAACAAACAAAATCTTTTTCTTTGTTAGTCACAATTATCCTCCAAGAAGAAAACAAAGAACGTTAGGTCACTTGTGAATTGTCAATCAATTTGATTGAAACTTGCGTGAACCTTGATTCGATGTTGTACACAAAACATTTTAATGTAAAGGCTACTAGTGTACTATCGAAAACTAAACGTTCTTTATTCCTTTTCTTCTTTGCCATATATCACACTATTTCTTAGAGTTGATCAAATTTTGTCTAGAGTAAAAACAAAATTTTCTCTCAAAATTCTTATGGAGGCCGAATTCTTTCCAAGTAGTATTCTTAGGTTGGCCAAAATTTTCTCTTATATAGAACTAGGGTTGGCCCAAATTCCATCTTAGAATTACTAGGGCTAGCCAAATTTAAGAGAAATATATAGGATCACAAATCCTTTCCTAAGAAGGATTTACTTGGTGGGTAAGAATCCTATCCTTAGGTGGATATACTTGCTGACCAAGAATGCTTTTTGCTTTTCCAAAAAGAATTCTTTCCTACATCAAGACTCCTAATCCAACTTAATAGTGTATTTGTAACCATATTAAAGATTTCCTAATTTGACTAGATAAATAATTTCTTTTGTTTATCTACTTATCAAATATAATCTTTATTATTAATTATACTACCAACAATAGTATAATATTAGGAGACCTTCTCCTACTAGAAAAAAGATTTTTACTTTTAATTAAATAATTAATTAATTACAAAATTAATTAATTTCCATTTAATTAAAGGATAAAATAAAAATAACATAATTAAGCTAAACTATATAGCTTTGCCGCCCAACACCATATATTGGCCATTATATTAATTTTTCTATTTTATTAAATCCATTGGACCTTAATAAAAAGTCAACATGTGAACTAGATCCATTCTTACAAAAAGAAACAAGTCAGCATGCCTCAATACAATTCTAGATGGACCCATAAATTGGTCCGGTAGAATATATCAAGTGATCCATGCAAGTTCGTGTGGATTGGGGATCTTGGCGGGCTATCTAAATTTAAGCTTCAATAGACACAACCCAATCACAATCAACAAATGATTCACTTAGGTCCGATCTATTAATTTTAGTTCATTCGACTAAAGAACAAAAGTTGCACTCTTAAATAAAGATAGAATAAGTTAATATTTCCTACTTATACCCTAGAAAATTCTTATTGGAGAAAGTGTATCCTCGTGAAGAATATCAGTAATCACCAAGAACTCATAGACTGCCTATAGCTCTCCAAGTTACCATATTTACTCATATGATCACATTTTGAACATGGATATTTTGACTTGTCCAGAAGCTATGTTTCAATAGACACTATTGAAAACTTAACGTTAATATTGAATATCCAGTACCTCAAAACATCCATATGATGATATTCTACTCTCATTTAATATATGGAGCTACGATGTCCATACCTATAAATGAAGTCATCTATCGATTAACAAATGAATACCACCAATCTATTGATGATAGACTATACTATATAATCGTACTCATTGATAGCTGAAATAAAAACACTTGCAACCATAAGTCCATCATTTATCTTAGGATTGAGATAGACTCCCCGATTATCTTCAAGCGAAAACTTTTATCCATTGATGGTTCTAGATAAAGTATTTCACTGTGATCCAATTCAATGCACCCAGTGCACTAGATTATTTTGTCCGAAGACACCACACTTTGATGATTTTAGTCTCATCATAACACATTTGATCCCACTCAAATGCTAGCAAAAGAATCTACAACTTTAACAAGATAAAGGCGCCCAACCGTTATCTTAAGTTTTAATATTATTCAAGACTAACTAAAGAATTGTGTCTACCTCATACTTATCTAGATGTTTGAACAATTCTTCTTTTCTCATAGTCTTTTGACCTTATGATTATTTACTTTTAATAACTATAATAATCAAACTATAAATGTTATAAGATTTGTTAAACTAGAAATCACTTTAATAATATGAAAAGATTGTTAAATACATTATTATACTCTTGTTATCGAGCATAATCCCAACAATCTCCCACTTGCACTATAGCAAATGAGTCATATCTTTCATCATCATGTTCTCTAGATTCCCATCAAAACTCTTTTGTGGAAGAGCCTTTGCAAAGGGATCCACTAGATTATCTGCTGACACGATCTTGGTAATCGTCACGTCACCCCTATACACAATTTCCCTCAAAAGGTGATACTTTATTTCAATTTGTTTCCCTCTCTTATGACTTCTTGGTTCTCTAAAATTAGCCACTGCTCCAGTATTGTCATAATAAATAGTGATCTGCTTATTCGTATCAAGAACCACTTCCAATTCAATAAAGAATTGTCGGAGCCAGACAGCCTCTTTAGCAGTCTCGCATGCGGCAACATACTCGGCTTCCATGGTGGAATCAGCAATACAAGATTGTTTGATACTCCTTCATATGACTGTCCTTCCTCCTATAGTAAACACAGATCCTGATGTTAATCTTCTGGAGTTAGAATCTGATTGAAAATCAAAATCTGTATACGTACAGGAATTAAATCCCCTCTAGAGTATACAAGCATATAATCTCTCGTTCTCCTTAGATACTTGAAAATATGCTTGACTACCATCTAATGATCAGGACCAGGCTTCGATTGAAACCTGTTAACTATGATCACAGGAAAACAGATATCTGGTCTAGTACAGAGTATTGCATACATGAGACTTCCAACTGTCGATGCATATGGAACCCTACTCATGAATTTCTCTCCATGCTTATTCTTAGGAACTTGTTCCGCAGTAAGTTTGATTCCATTTCAGAAAGGTAACATACATTTCTTGGAATCTTGCATGGAGAACCTATACAAGATTTTATCTATGTATGAAGCTTGGGATAATGCAATCGTTCTATTCTTTCTATCCCTTATGACTTGGATACCAAGAATATAACTTGTTTCTCCTAAGTCCTTCATCTCAAATTGTTTTGCTAAACATTCTTTTACTGATGTCAATACACCCACATTGTTTCCAATGAGAAGTATATCATCAACATAAAAAACTAGGAAAACCAACTTGTCACATTTAATCTTTTTGTATACATATGGTTCATCAAGGTTTTGAATAAATCCAAAAAAATTCACGACTTGATCGAACCTTATGTTCCAGGATCTGAATGCTTACTTCAATCCATATATGGATCTTTGCAACTTGCATACCCTTTCCTCTTTACCTTTTTCAATGAATCCTTCTGGTTGCATCATATAGATGCTTTCGTCAAGACTTCCATTAAGTAAAGTTGTCTTGATGTCCATTTTCCAAATCTCTAGGTCTAGAGATGCCACAATGGATAATAGTATTTTAATGGATAATAGTATTTTAATGGATTTAAGCATGGCCACAAGAGAGAAGGTTACTTCATAATCGATATCTTCCTTCTATGTATAACCTTTAGCTACCAGTCTAGCTTTAAAGGTTTCAACATTTGCATCCATTCCTCTTTTCCTCTTGTATACCCTCTTGCACCCGATGGGTTTTATCCCTTTTGGCAAGTCTACAAGAGACCAAACTTTTTTTTTTTAACATAGATTCAATTTCGGATTGCAATGCTTTTGTCCAATGGCGATAATCAACATCTTACATTGCTTCCTTATATGTATAGTGATCATCGTCGTCCGGGAGATTCTCTACACATTCTCCTAGACCGATGTATCTCTCGGGTTGTCTACTAACCCTTCCACTATGACGAGGTATGGTAGATAGTTGATCTTGTGTTGGTGTGGAACTTTCAATTGGGCTAGGTTATGAAACCTCTAATGGAATTGTATCTCCTGAAAGGTCATTCAGAACAATTCTACTTTTAGGCACAAAATTATTCATATAATCCTTTTTCAAAAAATTTGCATTTGTCGAAACAAATACTTTAAGATCTGAAGGACTATATAAATAATATCCTCTTTTTCCTTTTGAATACCCTACAAATATGCATGTTTCTGAACGAGACTCCATATTTTCTGTCATTCCTTTTAACACATGCACAGGACATCCAAATATACTTAAGTGTTGTAAACTAGGCTTTCGCCCGGTCCATAACTTATGCGATATTTTAGGAACCGACTTAGATGGTACATCGTTTAGAATGTACATAGCAGTTTGCAAAGCATATCCTAAAAAAGAATTAGGAAGCGTTGAATAACTCAACATAGACATAACCATGTCCAAAAGAGTTCTATTTCTCCTTTCTGCCACCCCATTTTGTTGAGGCGTGCCTGGTGCAGAAAATTGAGAAATTATCCCATTATCATTAAGATATTGTTGAAACTCACCAGATAGATATTCTCCACCACGATCAGACCTCAAGATTTTTATGCGTTTCTCAAGCTGATTATCTACTTTAGCTGTAAATGCTTGGAACATGTCAAAAGCATCGGACTTATGTCTCATGAGATACACATAGCCAAATCTTGAGAAATCATCCGTGAAAGTGATGAAGTACTCATATCCACCTCTAGCTTAAACGCTCATAGGACCACACACATCAGTATGTATAAATCCTAAACATTCGTTGGCTCTTATGCCTTTGGTCGTAAATGACCTTTTTGGTCATTTTTCCTTCTAAACAAGAATCACAAGTTGGTAGATCATCAACCTTTAAGTCACTTAGAGGTCTGACACTAACCAATCTCTTAATCCTATTTAGGTCCATATGACCTAGGCACAAATGACATAGGTAGGTTTCATCTTTTGATAATTTTACTCTTTATGATTAGGTTCCGTTGATTCTGTGTCTAACAAGTGAGAGATATTTCTATGCAAATAGAATAAACCGTTTTCCAATGTACCTTTACTAATAATTTTATCATCCTTACTAATAATAAACGCTTTATTAAAAGTAACCAAATAACCAAATTTATTTAAACAAGAAACTAAAATTAAATTCCTGTTGAATTGAGGTACATAATAAAAGTCTATTAAATCTAAATACATATAAGAATCTAGATTGACTATAATATCTCCCTCTACATTAGTAGACATCAACGGTCTATTGCCTAAACACAAGTTAAATTCATTCTCATTTAGTCTTTTCCTTTCCCGAAACCCCTTCTAGTTACTCCCAAGTTGTTTTTTCTTCTGTTGTTTCTTGACCTTCCTACAGGTCTTAACAGTAGCAACTTTACTAACCGTATAAATCTCTTAACCCTTGCCTTGCACAAGGATTTTCTTGGTGCTTTGAACATCTTGCATCAGGCCATATAAGGTGCATTCCTTATTGTTCAAGGTATAGTCCAACTTGAATTGATCAAAGGAATTTGATAGTGAGTTGACAATCATGTCAATTTTCATCTCACCATCTATCTCAGCACCATTCAGTTTAGCAATGTTGAGATGTGCTATGACTTTCATCATGTGATCTTTCACAGCCTGTCCAGGTTTCATCCTAAGATTCTTAAAGACAGTCACTGTCTCTCTCTTAGTCTTCCTATACCTCATAGCAAACATCTTCTCTATAGACATCATTATATCGCCAGCAGTCTCCAATCCTTCATGTTGTTGTTGTAACACGTCGGAGATGGTGGCCATAATGTAACGTACATTTAGCTATCTCATCTGAGGACTCTCACTGCTGATAATCATCTCTTTGCTCCTGAGTAGATTCATTTCATTAGTAAGAGTAGTTGGTTTAGGAGTATACAGACTGAACTTATACTTTTTAACTTGCAACAACAACCCAATATTCCTTTTCCAAGTGACATAATTATCATCAGTTAAAGTATTATCTTTTAGGATATTGATTAGGGATGGTCATGATTTCTTTTAAATAACAAAAGTTATATAATTAAACAATCATGTTAAAGCACTTTCGAATATTTATCTTGAATTAAATAAAATAATTCAATCTTAAAAATTCAATGGTGATCCAACACCCATAAATGTCACACCTCCTTTAAAAGTTCGCACCACTTACTAGTTATACTAGGTCCCACCTAATTGTTAACATAATAACCAGCATTTTCAATTTTAGCCTTGTAATTTTATTAACAAGAACTCTTTGGAGGATATTAATAAAATCACATTGAGTGTGTTACCAAGTTATCGACATTCAATAAATTCCTTCACGAATATCCCTCCTTTGGGAGTAGATATCGTTTGGGTTAATTGTCAAGTCTATCCTTGTAAGGAAGTATCTTGCAAAGAATACCCCTTGGGGGGTTATTACATGAAACGTAAAGCTCAACTAAACTTGGAGGCCGTAGGTGTTCCAAAACACCTTCTCCCACTCAATTATTTAAGACTTGTGATCGAATTCCATAGATTGATTTACCAAGTTATCTAGATATCAATTAGATACCTAAATCATTCAATGCATGTTCATACCAAAAGAGATATATGAGTTGCACTCCTATTCTATATGACATGTTATCAAACAATGACAAACATTGCGATATTTACAAAAATATAAATAGCTACAATTTTGGTCCATCCTAGAAAAGCAAGTAAATTACATGTCTTGGAATACAAAAAACTCATTTCTTGGCGAACAAGTCTTCACGCGACCTTCGTCGTTTGGACTCCCTCGGCTGCCTCCCATGGGTGGTGTGCGCACCCTTAGCTCCCTCCCATGGGCGTGCGCATGCCACAACCCCATAAAGGGCTGCCATGCACAGCCCATGGCTTCCATACGGCTACAGTGTGTAGCCCATACCACAACAATCATGGTCACATGCTCTTCGCACGCACGTTTGTTGTTACGGCTCACACAGTCCCAAACTTGTTCCGATTGCTCCCAATTCTTCAAACATTCAAGTCTTCGATACTTGAATGTATTTCAAAAGAATTTTAAATAAGAAAATACTGCAGTTTTTTATTATTATTACAATATAGTGCATTATTTTTATTACAATAGTAAAATAAATAAAAATTTTGCAACTACCAAGAATGAAATTATGGCACTGATAGGCCACCCTTCTTGTTACAATTCCAAAACAAAATACATTGAAATTCTATGACTAAAATTGAGCAATAACAAACCAAATATAAAACATATATATATATATATATATATATATATATATCCATACATTCCAATGTAAATATATATGCGAATACCTAGAGTGTCATCTCTTTCTTAAACACGCATATATACAATAAAAAGAAAAGATTCACGTATACATACATCAATTAATCAAGAGTACAACCAGGCTCTGATACCAATTGAAGGGAAAATCGCGCAATGGAAGCGTGAAAAATTGAAATTAGGGTTTAATATAAATAAAAAAATTCCTTTATAATAACAAGAACCTTAACCCTAAATTAATTGATGTATATAAAAAGTTTTGTACCTTTTTCTCGAGACGATTGAACTAGCACCAAATTTAATCCGTAAGATCTTCCAATCCAATCACGAACGTGAATCACCTAGGAGTATGGGATCCCTTACTTTAAATTGTATACCTGAGGATGGAAACAAACAAAATCTTTTTCTTTGTTAGTCACAATTATCCTCCAAAAAGAAAACAAAGAACGTTAGATCACTTGTGAATTGTCAATCAATTTGATTGAAACTTGCGTGAACCTTGATTCGATGTTGTACACAAAACATTTTAATGTAAAGGCTACTAGTGTACGATTGAAAACTAAACATTCTTTATTCCTTTTCTTCTTTGCCGAATATCACACTATTTCTTAGAGTTGATCGAATTTTGTCTAGTGTAAAAACAAATTTTTCTCTCAAAATTCTTATTGTGACCGAATTCTCTCCGAGTAGAATTCTTAGGTTGGCCAAAATTTTCTCTCATATAGAGCTAGGGCTGGCCGAAATTCCTTCTTAGAATTACTAGGGCTAACCGAATTTAAGAGATATATATATAGGATCACAAATCCTTTCCTAAAAAGGATTTATTTGGTGGGTAAGAATCCTATCCTTAGGTGGATTTACTTGCTGACCAAGAATGCTTTTCCAAAAAGAATTCTTTCCTATATCAAGACTCCTAATCCAACTTAATAGTGTATTTGTAACCATATTAAAGATTTCCTAATTTGACAAGATAAATAATTTCTTTTGTTTATCTACTTATCAAATATAATCTTTAATATTAATTATACTACCAACAATAGTATAATATTAGGAGACATTCTCCCACTAGAAAAAAGATTTTGATTTTAAATTAAATAATTAATTAATTACAAAATTAATTAATTTCCATTTAATTAAAGGATAAAATAAAAATAATATAATTAAGCTAAACTATATAGCTTTGCCGCCCAACACCATATATGGGTCATTATATGGTTTTTTCTATTTTATTAAATCCATTGGACCTTAATAAAAAGTCCACATGCGAACTAGATCTATTCTTACAAAAAGAAACAAGTCCACATGTCTCAATACAATTCTAGATGGACCCATAAATTGGTCCGGTAGAATATATCAAGTGATCCATGCAAGTTCGTGTAGATTGGTGATCTTGGCTGGCTATCTAAATTTTGGCTCTAATAGACACAACCCAATCACAATCAACAAATGATTCACTTAGATCCGATCTATTAATTTTAGTTCATTCCACTAAAGAACAAAAATTGCAATCTTAAATAAAGATTGAATAAGTTAATATTTAATACTCATACCCTAGACATTCTTATTAGAGAAAGTGTATCCTCGTGAAGAATATCAGTAATCGCCAAGAGCTCATAGACCGCCTATAGCTCTCTAAGTTACCATATTTACTCATATGACCACATTTTGAACTTGGATGTTTTGAACTTGGATATTTTGACTTGTCCAGAAGCCATGTTTAAATAGACACTATTTAAAACTTAACGTTAAGATTTAATATCCAATACCTCAAAACATTCATATGATGATATTCTACTCTCATTTAATAAATGGAGCCACGATGTCCATATCTATAAATGAAGACCTCTATCGATTAACAAACGAATACAACCAAACTACCGAGGATAGGCTATACTATATAATCGTACTCATTGATAGCTCAAATGATAACACTTGCAACCATAAGTCCATCATTTATCTCAGGATTGAGATAGACTCCCCTATTGTCTTCAAGGGAAAACTTTTATCCATTGAAGGTTCTAGATAAAGTATTTCATTGTGATCCAATTAAATGTACCCAGTGCACTAGAGTCTTTTGCCCAAAGACACCACACTTTGATGATTTTAGTCTCATCATAACACATTTGATCCCACTCAAATGCTAGCAAAAGAATCTACAACTTTGAACAGATAAAGGTGCCCAACCTTTATCTTAAGTTGTGAATATTATTCAAGACTAGCTAAAGAATTGTGTCTACCTCATGCATATCTAGATGTATGAACAATTTTTCTTTTCTCATAGTCTTTTGACCTTATGATTATTTACTTTTAACAATTATAATAATCAAACTATAAATGCCATAAGATTTGTTAAGCTAGAAATCACTTTATCAATATGAAAAGATTGTCAAATACATTATTATACTTTTGCTGTTGAGCATAATCCCAACACCTCTCTACCCGCAAACCGGATCTGGAATGAGAAGAAAGAGAACGATCAATCTACACCTAAAAAACATGTCGCTTGTGTTAGGTTTTAGATTTGTGTTGGCTTAATTCCATAACAAAACTTCATTTCTTCGTAATCCTTAGTTGCTTAAGTGGTTTGTGATGATAAGAACTTCAACAAAGAAAAGCAACTTCTCATGATGCAAAGTTCATCTTCAAGACGATTGGTACTATTCTTGGATGCTAAGGTATCGAGATCCTTCTTTCTCTTACAAGGCGTAAATGCACACACACACAATTCATACATTTGTGTCCCTACATCGTAGCGCATCATTTGGTATAGCACATTCACACACTTGAAGTTCAATGCTCATGTATTGGTATGAAAGTAACATGTTTTGGAAAAATGCATGATTGGAGACTATCTCTATATAGTTTGCATTCTTGTATAAACGTGTTTGTTTGTTTATATGTTTGTATAACATGGATCTTGAACTTGATTTTAGTCTTAGATCATTCATGATTGAGTTCCGGTCATTTCGGTTACTCACACTATTGATTTCGAGTTCTAAATCAAAAGATAATACACTTTCAACTCATGTTGCATATATTGTCTTCGTCTTCGTATATCGAGTCAAATTTTTATTTTCTGGGTTGAGTATCTTATATTTCAATGTCCGTGAGTTAGTCCTAGTTTGTAATATTCAAACGGATTCAAATTTAGAGTTCGGAGGCCAAAGAACGGTCAAAGAACGCTAGAGGAGCGCAAGGGATGAGGTGTGATAGCTCAAGCCATCACTTTGCACCATCCCGAGATGGCGCGTGGCCATCTCGGCCCCAATGGTGCTCCGCCCCGAGATGCTCACATGCTATCTCGAGGAGGCACTTAATAATGGGGGCAATTTGGTCATTTGGTTGTTCTCTCTTTAAAACCTCTTATTCCCTCTCATTCACTAAGAAGTTGAGAATATTGAATTTGAAGAACAAGTGCAGAAAATTTTCTCTCAACATTTTGATTTTTGTTTTTGTGATAACTTCTTCCTTTCTACTCCGAATCACTTGATTCAAAACCCGATTTCGAGTATCTTGAAGAGTTCTACAATCCCCAAGCATTTCCAGAACCAAAATATGTCTAGATTTTGCGTTGTGATCAGATCTTCAGTGCGTGGTTTTCATCCTTATTGGTAAAATCATCTTCTTCTTAGTTTTCTTCTTAGATCTTCTTATTGATTGATGATATTTGATTAAGAAGCATGACTAGGATGATTTTGATATCATTTTGTGGTTTGTTGATTTGATTTTCAAGTTTAGATAGATTTGTGATAAATTGAATGATTTGCGCTATACCTGATAAACATGAAATTGTTTCTAGAAATCTTCTGTTCTTATGCTTGATTGATTATTTCTAGATCTAATTTCATTTTCTAAGAACTAGGTTGTGTTTCAATTGGTGTCTATATCTTCATATCTATGTTCTTAGTTGATAATATGCTTAGGTTGCCTAGATACATTTGTGTTTGTTCTTTAAAAGCATAATCTAGCCATCTAGTTGCATGTCCATAGACTTTGTTGATCATCATTTTCTATGTTGAGTGTTTGTTTGCGTTTTGCATTCATGATCACTTATATGCCTTGTGGAGAGGTAGAAAGTCTCATATCTTAGAATGATTCTTTGATTTGAGCAATTGAAAGTCTTAGCTAGAGTCGGGAGAACTTGGAAAGCTAAGCAAGTGGAAGTCTCGACAAGAGGTGTGAGATGTCGGATTGTTGTGCAAGGAAGTCTTGACTAGAGTCGGGAGGACTCGGATAGTTGAGCAAGAAGTCTTGCCGAGGGTCAGGAGGATCCGGATAGGTGAGCAAGGAATCTTCCTAGAGACAGGAGGTCTTGGATAGGAAGTCGGCTTAGTAGATCACTAGGCTCAAGGATAGAGTGAGAGTGATATCTTGGAGAGCATGTGCTGATTGCTTGAGTGTGTAACTCTATTTGAAATAGTGGATTTACTTTTGCCAGTGGTTGTGGTATCAACCTGTGGATGTTTCCTCTTCGGAGGTTTACCACGTAAATATTGTGTGTCATTGTTTGCAATTTTCATTAAGCATTGTTAAAATTGCATTGTTTTAAAAGAAGACAAAAATTAGAGCATATACCTATTCACACCCCCCCCCCCCCCTTCTAGGTATATTTACACTAAAATTGCATTGTTTAGAGGTTGATACACTAACATGTAATATGGCACATGAGTGCAACAAGCTTGAATTATGGCATGAAAAATTGGGTCACATGAATTATAAAGATTTAAATAAGCTTGAGAAATATAACATTGTTAGAGGTCTTCCTAGTCCTGGTAAAAAACTTGATGTGTTTGTGAACCATGTCAATTAGGTAAAAACCAAAGTGTCTCATAAAAAGAACATTATTTTACCTACCAAGAAGCCCTTAGAACTTGTGCATATGGACCTAATGGGACCAATTCAATCCGAAAGCATAAATGGCAAGAAATACATTTTTGTATGTGTTGATGATTTTTCTCGGTTTGCTTGGGTATATTTTCTTAGAGACAAGACCAAAACTTTTGGTTACTTTAAGAAGTTTTGTAATCAAGTTCAAAATGAAAAAGGTATTGGGATCAAGAAAGTATGTCGCATTAGGAGTGATCATGGGAGTGAATTTGAAAATGCTAGATATAGTGAGTTTTGTGATGATTATGGGATTTTACATGAGTTCTCAGCTCCTAGAACTCCTCAACAAAATGGTATTGTTGAGAGGAAGAATCATGTCTTGCAAGAGATGGCTAGGGTCATGCTTAATAGCAAGAAAGTCTCTAGAAATCTTTGGGCCGAAGCGGTCAATACCGCATGCTATGTCACTAATAGAGTTTTTAGAATGCCCAACACAAAACAAACCTCCTATGAACTTTGGAAGGGCAAGAAGCCCAATGTGAGTTACTTCCACACTTTTGGGAGTAAGTGTTTTATTTTGAATGATAGAGATCACTTATGAAAGTTTGATGCTAAAAGTGATATTGATCTCTTTCTTGGGTATGCTAATAATAGTGTTGGATATAGAGTGTTCAATTTGAAAACTAAGACTATTATGAAGTCTGTTAATGTGAAAATAGATGATCTTAGCATGCTTGATTTGTGTGATAACCATGGTGTCAATGAACCTAAAGAACAATTGTTGAATGACACTAAAGCACCTATTGATGTGACTAGTTGTGATGAAAGTGAGTCTAGTCATAATGATGATAATGGTGGTGTTGCTAGAGAAGAAAGTCAAGAGTTAGAAAATGGTTTAAATGATGACCAACAAGATGTTGAAAATTCTAATTCTAGACTTAGGAACATGCATTACCAACAAGACATCATAGGTTATTTGAATGAAGGGGTTAGAACTAGAAGGCAACTAGCTAACCAAATTCCATTTGCTTGCTACACATCTCAAATTGAGCCCAAAAATATTAATGAAGCAATTATTGATGAATATTGGGTTAATGCCATGCAAGAAGAGCTAAATCAATTTGAGAGGAATGAAGTATGGTCCTTAGTTCCCGGACCAAAAGATGTCAATGTGATTTGTACAAAATGGGTTTTTAGGAATAAGACCGATGAATGTGGCAAGATAGTGAGAAATAAAGCAAGAGTAGTGGCTCAAGGATACACTCAAGTTGAGGGTGTAGACTTTGATGAGACTTTTGCACCCGTTGCTCGTCTTGAGTCCATTAGGCTTTTGTTGTCCATTGCATGTCTTAAAAAATTCAAATTGTTTCAAATGGATGTCAAAAGTGCTTTTCTCAATGGATACCTTCAAGAAGAAGTGTATGTTGAACAACCTAAGGGTTTTGTAGACCCACACTCTCCTAATCATGTGTTTAAGTTGGAAAAGGCTCTTTATGGCCTTAAGCAAGCTGTAGAGCTTGGTATGATAGGTTGACTCAATATCTTATTGACAACCAATATATGAGAGGTGGTATTGATAGAACATTATTTGTCAAGCATTATGACAATGACATTTTTGTTGCACAAATATATGTTGATGACATTGTGTTTGGGTCTACATGTAAAACCAAGGTTGATGATTTTGTGAATGTTATGTCAAGAGAATTTGAAATGAGTATGGTAAGTGAACTCAATTAATTTCTTGGCATGCAAGTGAAACAATCTAGTAATGGTATCATGTTGTCTCAATCTAAATATGCTAGAAATCTTGTTAAGAAATTTGACCTTGAAAGTGGAAAAGAATTTGAAACACCTATGAGTACTAATTTAAAACTTGACAAAGATGAAAAAGGAAAAAATGTTGATCAAAGTCTCTACAGGAGCATGATAGGTAGCCTTCTCTACCTAACGGCTAGTAGGCCGGATATTTGTTTTAGTGTTGGTTTGTGAGCTAGGTTTCAAGCCAATCCAAAAGAATCTCACTTGAAAGCCGTTAAAAGAATCATTAGATATATAAAAGGAACACATAATCTTGGTTTATTCTATTCATTTGATACTAATGATATTCTTGTTGGCTATTGTGATACGGATTGGACAGGAAATATTGATGATCATAAAAGAACATCGGGCGGTTGCTTTTACTTGGGGAATAATTTGGTTGCTTGGCAAAGCAAGAAGCAAAATTTCGTCTCTCTTTCTTCATCCGAAGCCGAGTACATTGCGACCGGAAGTTCTTGCACACAACTTCTATGGATGAAACAAATTCTCAAGGATTATGAGATCAATCAAGGTAAAATGACTCTCTATTGTGATAATATGAGTGCCATTAACATCTCTAGAAATCAGGTTCAACACTCACGCACAAAGCATATAGACATTAGGCATCATTTCATTAGAGAACTTGTTGAACATTCAATAGTAACTCTTGAACATATGCCTACTAAAAATCAACTTGCGGACTTGTTCACAAAGCCCTTGGACAAATAGAGATTTGTATCTCTTAGAAGATCCATTGGCATGATTTGTGTTGATTAATGCTTGTGTGTGGTTATGAGTGGCTTGATAAGCAAAACTATAATGTATATCTATTTCTTTGAGAGCTACTCATGTGAGAAGTAATGATCTTGATAAAATAACTTTTATTGCTTCTAGATCATGCACTGAAGTCTTTGTAAATCTTGTTTTTAAAAGTGCACAAATGCTTCTCTTATATGTTTAAGTTTGAGTAATTGAGTTTGAAAGCATGTAGATTATGGATGTATTTTGAAGTTCATTGTCTAGTACATGATAGATGACCTATGGTTAGTATCCATTTTGCTTCGGCATCTACATAGAACTCAACGAGCACCTTCATGGAAAGAGCTACACACCTTGGTTGTGAAGCCGCCCAATGTAGGAAAGGGCTACACCATTGTGATGAGTGAAAGCCATCATGAAGAGTATATGTTTATGTTAGAAAAATCAAAGAAGTGTTGAAAAAGAACCATTTAAAAAAAAAAACTTTGATACAAAGCCTAAAAAGAAATGGAGGAAGGCTTAAAATGAAATATAGTTGAATATTGTGATTGCTCGGGTTGAAAAATAGAAATGGAATGACGAGCCACATGCACACACATGCTCACATGTTGAAATCTATTCTCTTTAAAGCAAAAATCCGGATGATAATCGGTTTGACCTTGATTGGAAAAGCTTTAGATGGATAGGTGTTGAAGTGGTTTGTATGTTAATATCACAATCACTCCTTTTATATATGCATGAAGCATTTTCACACACACACACACACACACACACAGTTTTGCTTAATGTGCTTGATTCATTAGCAATGAAAGATTATTTTTGAGAGAATAATGAAAATCTATGATTCTCTTGTTAATTTTGAAAAATAATGGTTTAATATCTTTTATTGCTTGAAATGTGTGATTGTGTGAGTCCTTTGTGAACAAGTTTACTTGCTTATTAATATGTGGAGCATATGTTAAGAGGGAGCTTAGTTTGTTAAACTTAGTTCTCTATACATCTTGTTTGCTCACTATCTCATGATTTCATTATGCATTCCTTATTGCCTTGTAGGTATTTTCAATTGGCATTTATCTCCCTCTCTAGGTTGTTTAATATGTTTTTGTATATTCCTTGTCAAAAAGGGGGAGAAAGTGTTTTCCTCACCATGTTACTTACTTTTGATATAAAGGGGAGACAATCCATTAAAGAGGAGAAATTTTGTCTTAAGGGGGAGAAAGATTTTGTGTTTGCTTGAGATAAGAAGAGTTAAGGGATCTTTTGTTTTGTTTCATATATTGTTGTTTATCTCACCTATCTTCTTAGTAGAAGTTTTTTTTCTTTTGGTTGTTCTTGTTTCACAGGTGGTTTGAATGTGTGAAGATATTCTTGAAGATTCTTGAAGACATTGTTTGATCTTTGTAATGTTAAGCTAGGAATATCTCCTTGTAATGTGAGGATGTGAGAATGCAATCAACATTGATTATAACTAATCTTTGTATGGTGAGGTAGAGGTTTTATCATGGAATAGCCAAAGGGGGAGATTGTAGGGTTTTAGATTTGTGTTGGCTTAATTCCATAACAAAACTTCATTTCTTTGTAAATTTGTGATGATAAGAACTTCAACAAAGAAAAGAAACTTCTCATGATGCAAAGTTCGTCTTCAAGAGGATTGGTACTATTCTTGGATGCTAAGATATCGAGATCCTTCTTCCTCTTGTAAGGCATAAGTGCACACACACACAATTCATACATTTGTGTCCCTGCATCGTAGTGCATCATTTGGTAAAACACATTCACAAACTTGAAGTTGAATGCTCATGCATTGGTATGAAAGTAACATGTTTTGAAAAAATGCATGATTGGAGACTATCTCTATATAGTTTGTATTCTTGTGTGAAATGTGTTTGTTTGTTTATATGTTTGTATAACATGGATCTTTAACTTGATTTTAGTCTTAGATCATTCATGATTGAGTTCCGGTAATTTCGGTTACTCATACTATTGATTTCGAGTTCTAAATCAAAAGATACTACACTTTCAACTCATGTTGCATACATTGTCTTCGTCTTCATATATCGAGTCAAATTCTTATTTTTCAGGTTAAGTATCTTATATTTCCATATCCATGAGGGAGTCGCGGTTTGTAATCTTCAAACAGATTCGAATTTAGAGTTTGAAGGCCAAAGAACGGTGGAAGAAAGTGAGATGAGCGCAAGGGATGAGGTGCGATGGCTCCAGCCATCACTTTGTACCATCCCGAGAAGGAGCGTGGCCATCTCGGCCCCAAAGGTGCTCCACCCTAAGATGCTCACAAGCCATCTCGGGGAGGTATTTAATAATGGGGGCAATTTGGTCATTTGGTTGTTCTCTCTTTAAAACCTCTCATTCCCTCTCATTCATTAAGAAGTTGAGAAAATTGAATTTGAAGAACAAGTGCAGAAAATTTTCTCTCAACATTTTGATTTTTGTTTTTATGATAACTTCTACATTTTTACTTTGAATCACTTGATTCAAAACCCAATTTTGAGTATCTTGAAGATTTTACAAACCCCCAGCATTTCCAGAACCAAAAGAAGTCTAGATTTTGCGTTGTGATCAGATCTTCAGTTCGTGATTTTCATCCTTGTTGGTAAAATCATCTTCTTCTTAGTTTTCTTCTTAGATCTTCTTATTGATTGATGCTATTTGATTAAGGAGCATGACTAGGATCCTTTTGATATCATTTTGTGGTTTGTTGATTTGATTTTCAAGTTTAGCTAGATTTGTGATAAGTTGAATGATTTGTGCTATACTTGATAAACATGAAATTGTTTCTAGAAATCTTCTGTTCTTATGCTTGATTGATTATTTCTAGATCTAATTTCATTTTCTAAGAACTAGGTTGTGTTTCAATTGGTGTCTATATCTTCATATCTATGTTCTTAGTTGATAATACTCTTAGGTTGCCTACATACATTTATGTTTGTTCTCAGAAAGCATAATCTAGTTATCTAGTTGCATGTCCATAGAATTTGTTGATCATCATTTTCTATGTTGAGTGCTTGTTTGCGTTTTGCATTCATGATCACTTAGATGCCTTGTGAAGAGGTAGAAAGTCTCATATCTTAGAATGATTCTTTGATTTGAGCAATTGGAAGTCTTAGCTAGATTCGGGAGGACTTAGATAGCTAAGCAAGTGGAAGTCTCGACAAGAGGTGTGATACCTCGGATTGTTGAGCAAGGAAGTCTTGACTAGAGTCAGGAGGACTCGGATAGTTGAGCAAGAATTCTTGCCTAGGGTCAAAAGGATCCGGATAGGTGAGCAAGGAATCTTCCTAGAGACAAGGGGTCTTGGATAGGAAGTCGGCTTAGTAGATCACTAGGTTCAAGGATAGAGTGAGAGTGATAGCTGGGAGAGCATGTGTTGATTGCTTGAGTGTGTAACTCTATTTGAAATAGTGGATTTGCTTTTGCCGGTGGTTGTGGTATCAACCCATGGATGTTTCCTCTTCGGAGGTTTACCACGTAAATATTGTGTGTCATTGTTTGCAATTTATATTAAGCATTGTTAAAATTGCATTGTTTTAAAAGAAGACAAAAATTGGAGCATATACCTATTCACCCCCCCCCCCCCCCCCCCCCCCCTCCTCCCCTTAGGTATATTTACACTACAAAGATAAAAGGAAATTTCAGCTTGGACGACTGAATTTTGTCGACCTTGGATCTAGAACGATCGACTTGGACTAGGGTATTGGTCGGTTATAAACAACCTGATTTGTTTCTTCAAATCGCACGGGTTTGGTACGAAACAAGTCGACCCGGGTATGAAAGTGGGTCTGGTGTGAAACCCACCAACCCAAGTGAGACCCGGTTAGATGCTTTTTGGTCCTCAAAAATCAGTCATTCAAATTGGCTTTTACACAACTAAGACCTAAACCCCCAAATCTTATTCATCAACCCATGGAATCCAACAATTGATCTCACCAATATATATATATATATATATATATATATATATATATATATATACATATGTATATATATATATATATATGCAAAACCTTCTACACATAATTCACACCGACACGCAAACAGATTCGTAACAATACACACTTAATTCTTGCCTTTATTAACAATTATTGGAATAAAATGATGCAATAACAAATCCAATTTTAATGGTTCATATAATCAAGTGTGTAATTTCATGGAAACTCCAGTGAGACTCGTGGGTCTCCATATAACAAAATAACAATTTACCATGTCATTATGCATACTATAATTGACAAACTTGATTACTAATCCTGATACTAAATCTGTGTGTATAAAAAACAGGCAAGCACCAATTCGGATATTAAAATTATTCAACCTATGCAACAATACAAATGGCTCTGATACAACTGTAAGCATTATATATATTAAAACAATTAAATCTCATATTGTATGCATAAGTATGAATAAACGTGTACCTGAAAACGCAACAGAAAACATCCAATTCATAGAGGGTCTTAATCTTGAATCCATAATAGCACAATAACCTGAAATGAAAACAAAGAAAACAATAGAGAGTCTTCTACACTCTACTCACCTTTCTTAGATTGTCTAATAGGGAGACAATTCTGTTATACATTCTGTGAGTGAAAGTAGGGACCCCTTATAAATAGTATAACTTTCTAGAATCCTAACCCATAAAGGATTCTCAAAACTCTAATAGGATGGCTAGTCCTAACAGGAATATTAGGCTCACACATATGTAATAGCCCATACGATATCCTACATATATTCAATGTAGCTAAGGTGCACCGAGCCAAATAATATTGATCACATTAATAACAGGCTTTATCCAGTCAACTCTCACTTACTTAAACACTCCAATCAATTTGGTTTTTTATAAACTCAAAATATAATGTCATATGTTGCTCACAATTTTTATAAAAATCTCACATACCAAAGAGATGCCCCAGTGGTGGTCAGGGGAAGGGAGGTCAGAGTATAAGTGGCAAACATCAACATGTATTATCATACAGAGCTTTTGGATGATCCCACATTGGTAGAGAGGAATGAAGAAGGGTCTAGTTTGGGACGAGGACTTCTACCGGCAGGACCTGGACTTAGCAAATGCATTGGTCATAGAGTTGATGACCTTGTGGGTGACCCCAAAATTCCTATCAGACATTCGAACTTAATGAGGTCGTGAAACAACAGAACAACAATTGCTTTTGAGATGGTGAAGATCCTGCACTGCATTCAGCATGAGGAACTTATCAATATGGGGTACAGAGTGAACGATGATATTCTAATAGTAAAACATATGAGGTCAGACACTCAACCTCTCTTTTTTCCATGCCTTATCACACAACTCTGTAAGCAGTTAAAGTATAAGAACCGTGTTATATGAACAATACTTGCAAGTGCACAAATCGTGAAGAAACGTACATCGGCAAGTAGAGATCATTCCTATAAGAAAAAGCAATTTGCTGATTAAAAACTAATTATAATGAAAGTTAAAATAATGTAACCAAAAGTTGTTGATGAGAATTGGACTAAAACTAAATTAAATTAAGAAAACAATTTAACAAAGAATTGGTGTTGTGATCAATTTAATCAATTAATTCCATTAACAAGATTCAATCCAAATTTAGGGTTCATTCCCATCTTAATTATGTTTTACCATTACTCCTACTCGGGTTTAACCACGTGCTTTCAATCACTACCAACCATCATTGAAGGTGTGAGCAATAACCAAAAACCCATTACGTGCAAGAACTTGTGAACAGGAATTGTCTCGTATATTCCTATATCGATAAAAATTATACTCATTCAATTGAAAAGTAATTAAGACTACATATATTCCTATATTGCAATCTCAATTAACAAATTATCAAAACCGTAGACAAGTACCAACTAATTTCCATCGATCAATACAAGTCAAGAATAAGACATATAATGAATTGAACAAATCTGAACTTGAATTGATTAATGAAACTATGGAGTTTGAATCATAACATGAGCATCACATAGGTTCACATCGATTCCCTAACAAGGGATTAGTTACACGATATGAAAGTATCTAGAGATGATATATAAAAGATAGAACCCATCTTGACCTTCATTGAATTCTTCATTCCTTTAATGATGAAATCTTCTTCGTCTGCGAATCTTCTATGTGTAAGGTGGTTGAGAGAATTGAGTTGTGTGTAAGGTTTGGAAAAAGTTTACAGGATGAGGGCTGTAAGTTGAGTCACTTTGAAACATAATAGGAAGTATTTATATATTCCTCACACAATAGAGTTTAAAGAAATCTTGAGAAAACAAGGATTATGCATGCCCGTGCCATGTGCTGCGGTATGGACACTTGCTTGTGCCACGACATGACAAGAGATGCCACTTCTGAAATGATACGCAGTATGTACCGTGGTTGAGGTAAGTACATGAGACACAGTCTTGGCCATTGAGCATTATAAAAGTACGACAAGCTTATATAAACACATACCGAACAAATACCCCTCAAACATATATTTTGCTAGTTCTCGAGCAAAACTAAGGAAACAAAAAAATAAAAACTAATTCTAGAAGTAAAATCCTAACTAAGCCACTTTCGTAGGGAACATAATAGTATTTAGCACATGCTAAGAGCCTTTAAACCTCTAGGTGTCATAAGGAGAAGGAGTTATATCCTGTAAAAACCAGTCATCTAAAATACAATTGAAAAGTGCCCATATTGAAACAATGCATGCAAAAGCCAATAAGTAAAGACTAAAATGATGTCACAAATTTGAATGCACTACTCAATTTTAATGGAAAGCCCAAGCACATGACGTTCTAGCTTTAAAGTCACATTTGTTAAATACCATATATGTAATTCGCTCAGACTCTAATTCTCACAATATTTCACTCATTAATTGTCACAAAACCTAGACAAATACACTCATCAAGCATATGAAAAACAAGTCATGCACAAGAAATTTTCAAGATATAATCGCATATGTATATATAATTGAAAGAACGCTTTATTTGTATGTAAAAGATCGCATGAAAAGAATCAAGCATAATGATCAAGATAAACACACGATTCACTTCTACTTTTATAGAAAGGACCAATATATTAGTTAGACTTTCATTAAGGTTGTAATAGGGTCATTGGGTGAAGGCTAAGAAAGAACGAGAAATTTGGAATTCAAATACTTAGGACCATACCATGAGAGTTTTCAATTACCTTTACGGCTTCGTACAAATCTCATCGGTCTTCATTGTTTTCTTTGTAAGTGGAATATTGCCACTCACCATTAGTTCAAGTCCTCAAAATTCACCATCCTCACTCTTGTCAAACTCCATATGAGTAGATATAACTTTGCAATTTATCGACTTAATTGCACTCACTAACAATCTATTCTCTCAACACACCATTTATTTTGGTGGCAACTTTTTTTCACTTTACTTCTATTTTTTTACATTTTCATTTTTTTTAACAAATATAATAAACTCGAGAATCAAAAAATTACAAAGAAATTGATAACTTTTAGACTTGCACTTTTTGGATTGAATGCAACTTTTTCCTTCATCGACTTGTGGTTAAATTAGGCATCAAATTTTCGTGCAGAACTATCACATCTTCTTCACATTCTCAAAGTATGATCCCAAGCTATAAGGTAATATAGGCTTAAATGGGTTATAGTAAATGTAGTGAAGAAAGAAAAAGGCTTATTCAGTGTTTGGTTTCAAACAAGGTTATGGAGCACATACACAAGGGTAGGAAATATTAAAGGCCATTTAAGTAGTTTACGCACACATAGTCTAATCATCACTTCCACTGGTTCATCTTATTCGAGATCCAAATTAACATGTGAATTTTAAAATTGATGAAAGTTCTATAAGGCCTATGTACAACCTGTAGAGATCGGATCTAATGCTAAAAACTTACTGAGTGTTTAAAAAGTAGAAACAAAATATCCCTCATATAATGTCATTTATGTATGCTTTTTGGTTTAGTAAACTAACAAGGGTAATCTTCACTATTAGTCATGGTTATCCAACTAAGCTCCATATCCATTATCACATCAAGAGCATGTCATATTTTTTTTTTTTTAAAATGCAATGCAATACTCTAACCGGTAAGAAGTTATTTAAAACTTAGTGAATAATGCATATTATCTCGAAGACACAAATCAAATCATCTCATCACAGTTAATTCACAGGAAAGACAATCTCTAAAACAAAAATTAAAAAAAGAATTGAATCAAAAACAAATAGTACACACAATACCACACCGCTAAACATAAACTCAACAGTCTCCCCAATATTGACAAGTGAGGAAAGTCTGGGTGAAAAACATAACCTAAACTAAGCACATATAATCACACTGCTAATAAAACAAAATATAACTGGAAAATTCTGAGAAATCTAAAGAAATAACAGAGAAATATCTAAAAATGTGATCCAAAAGGAAAACAAAATAAAATAATAAAGTTCAAAGGAAAAAAAAATAAAAATAAAGAAAAGATAAAATGCATATCGTCTCTAAGACCATTCGTCCTCGTCTGAGAAGTGGAGAAACTCAGTTCCTTGATCAAAGTCCTGGTCAAGCTAGTCCTCATCACTAAAATACTTCTGAAGGGGACCCTACTGCTGAAATCCAGAAGAATCAGTTGCATGAAAATCTGGTCCGGGGACATGAGTCTGGAAGGGTATACTACTGCCACGAGCAACAAAAAAACCGGCTAACCATACATAGAGAAATATTGATTCAAAAACGCGACGGAAGCGTAAAATTAGGGTTTGGTATTTTTTTTTTAATAAATCCCTTTAAAAGAAAGAACCTTAACCCTAGATTAATTGATGTATATTAAAAGTATCGTACATTTTTCTTGTGACGACTTAACTAACGTCGAATTGAATCCGCAAGATCTTTCAATCCAATCACGAACGTGAATCACCTAGGAGTGTGGGCTCCCTTTCTTTAAATTGTATACCTGAGGATGGAAACAAAAAAAAACATTTTCTTTGTTAGTCACAATAATCCTCCATAAGAAAAATAAAGAATGTCCGGTCACTTGTGAATTATTAATCTAGTTGATTGAAACCAGCGTGAATCCAATTCGATTTTGAACAAAAAACCCTTTGATGTAAAGGATATTAGTGTACTATCGAAAATATAACGTTCCTCTTATCTAATCTCTTTGGCTGAATTCAATAAACAATATCTATGAGTTGACCGAATTTTGTCTAAAGCAAAAACTAAATTTTTGTCTCTCAAAATTCTATGGTGGCCTAATTTTTTCTTCCTAGAATTTGCTTTGACCGAATTTTATATGGATATATATATATATTCAAATCCTTTCCTAAAGAAGATTTACTTGGTGGGCAAGAATCATATCTTTAGGTGGATTTACTTGGTGAAAAAGAATCATTTTCAAAAAAAGATTTCTTTTCCACACCAAGACTCCTAATCCAACTTAAATAGTGTACTTACTCAATAATCAATTATTGAATATAATTAAATTGTGACTTAATTAAAATTTTCCGAATTTGACCGATTGTCAATTAGAGTCCTAATAGAAATCAAATACTTCCTTATTTGACTAGAAAAAAAAAATCCTATTAATTATCTACCTATCAAATATAGTATTTGGTACTTATCATATTACCAACAATAATATGTCTATAGGAGACCATCTCCTACTAGGAAAAATATTTTGACTTTTAATTATATAATTAACAAATTAATTAATTTATTTATTTCTATTTAATTGAATAACAAAATAAAAAACAATATATAAGGCTATTATATATTCCCTTCCTGCCCAAGCTATATAAATATGGGCCAAATATTATTTTTCCTATTTTATTAAATCCATTGGACTTAAAATAAAAAGTCCACATGTGAACTAGACTCATTATTACTAAAATAAACAAATCAACATGCCTTAATACAATTCTATATGGACCCATAAACGGGTCCGGTAGAATATATCAAGTGATCCATGCAAGTTCATGTGGATTGGGATCTTAGCGGGCCATCTAAATTTAAGCTCCAATAGACATAACCTAATCACAATCAACAAATGATTCACTTAGGTCCGATCTATTAATTTTAGTTCATTTCACTAAAGAACTAACATTGAACTCTTGAATAAAGATAGAATAAGTTAATATTGCTCATTCATACCCTAGACAATCTTAATGAAGAAAGAGTATCATCGTGAAGAATATCAGTAATCGTCAAGAGCTCATAGACCTCCTATAGCTCTCCAAGTTACCGTATTTACTCATATGGCCACATTTTGAACTTGGATATTTTGACTTATCCAGAAGCCAAATTTCAATAGACACTATTGAAAACTTAACGTTAAGATTTAATATCCAATACTTCAAAACATCCATATGATGATATTCTACTCTTATTTAATAAATGGAGCCACGATGTCCATATTTATACATGAAGTCCTCTATTGATTAACAAATGAATACCACCAAACTATCGATGATAGACTATGCTATATAATTGTACTCATTGATAGCTCAAATGATAACACTTGCAACCATAAGTCCGTCATTTATCTCAGGATTGAAATATACTCTCCGATTGTCTTCAAGTGAAAACTTTTATCCATTGACGGTTATAGATAAAGTATCTCACTATGATCCTATTCAAAGCACCTAGTGCACTAGATTCCTTTGTCCAAAGACACCACACTTTGATGATTTTAGACTCATCATAACACATTTGATCCCACTCAAATGGTAGCAAAAGAATCTACAAGTTTAACAAGATAAAGGTGTCCAACCTTTATCTTAAGTTGTGAATATTATTCAAGACTAACTAAAGAATTGTGTCTACCTCAATACATATCTAGATGTACGAACAATTCTTCTTTTCTCATAGTATTTTGACCTTAAGATTATTTACTTTTGACAATTATAATAATTAAACTATAAATGCTATAAGATTTGTTAAACTAGAAATCACTTTTATTAATATGAAAAGATTGTCAAATACATCATTACACTCTTGCTATCGAGCATAGTCCTAACACCATCAAGCACACATCCTCGATACTCATATGGACACCATCAAAACGAGTGTTCAATCGCCCATTAGTCTCTCTGAGGCGCATATCCTTATTGTTTTGCGTAGTGTGCAAGAGATAATCAAACTGCCCAACGCCTGGTTGAGCAACATGAAAATACAAACACGGTTAAATTCTCAAGGCTAACCTAGAGGGGGGGTGAATAAGTTAGGCACCTTTTTCGACTCCCTTAGAAACAAACAAAAGTTTGTCCCTCTAGATTGCTTGTATCACAATATATATCAATTAAAGACACTTAATCAATATATAAAACAAGTAAAGTGTGATACAAACAATTAATCATAACACATACACAATCTATATTATAGAAAGGAAGTCAACTTACATTTAGAGTTATATTCATAGTATTCAAATAACAAATACAAATATAAGAGAGATAGGGATAGAGAAAAGTTGACACAAGATATAACGTGGTAAACTTCCGAAGAGGAAACATCCACGGGTTAGCAACCACCGGTAAACAAAATTCACCAGTAGATAAGACAAGTACAATCTCTCAAGTGACCCCTTCACCTAGAAACTACCCTCTTATCCTACTCGGCCTCACACCTCTTGTCAAGACTTTCTCGCTCACCCTTCCGGATCCTCACGACCCTAGGCAATACTTCTTGCTCAACTATCTGAGTCCTCCCGACTCTAGTCAAGACTTCCTCGCTCACCCTTCAGGATCCTCATGACCCTAGGCAAGACTTCTTGCTCAACTATCTGAGTCCTCCCGACTCTAGTCAAGACTTCCTTGCTTGACAATTCGAGGTCTCCCACCTCTTGCCAAGACTTTCTTGCTCAACAACATAGGTCTCACACCTATTGTCAAGATTTCCTTCTCACAAGGCATCGAGGTGATCATGAATGCAAAACGTAAACAAGCACGCAACATAGAATGTTATGATCAACACATCCTAAGGAAAATACTAGACATGAGCATGAATGCACAAATCAAATATAGTCTAGTCAATCATGTATGTTTAATCCATCTAGATCATGTAAGATATGTTCAATATTAATTATAACCTAGATACATGAATAGATCTAAAACTTGAATCACAAGATATGTTCAATTAACACATAATCAAGTTTAAATCTCATAAACCAAAAACATGCTAAAATCATGTGACAAAGTCATTTAGATTAAAGCTAAAGTTCTAGAGCATATTCCTATTCATAGATTCAACAAAACACATAAATAGCTCAAAAGAACACAAGCACATGTATCATTGTGTGATTTCGGCCAAAGAGAGCCTAATACATGTGAGGAACTATTTTTTACAAAATCAACCAATCAAAGATCATCAAATAGTCCTAGAATCAAAGCTAGCACAATACAATCCCAAACATGTGAAAACATAGGCAAAATCTAAACCTAACTCAACATGTGTGATTTCAATTGAAACTCAATCTAGCTTTAAATGAGTTCAAATCTCAAATCAAAACAATCACAAGACACATATATATGTTGAAGAAGAAAACCCAAGGCAATTGACCAAGTTTTAAAAGAAAACTTTGAGAGAAAATCAATACCTTAGTTGAGTTTGGTGCAGTCCCATTTTTGTGAGATTAGACTCCAAAAACAGCAATAAAACTAACTCAAACCTTTAGAGAAAAGATGGAAAATGAATAGACAAACACTCTCAACTTTGAATCACTCAAATCCAAGTTCAAATGAAGAAGTTATGGTGTTTGAAAGGTGAGAAAATATGGAGAAAAAATTCTGCACTCAAGTTTTAAATTTCTTCTTAGAATGAAATGTGGGAGGGAAGGGAAATATAAAAGAGAGGGAAAGAATAGAAGCAAAAGGACCAAAATACCCCCTTTGAGAATGCTTCCCCGAGATGGCACATGGGCATCTCGGGGCAGCAAGGTGTTGTGGCCGAGATGGCCACGGGCCATCTCGGGCTTGCACCATTTGATGGCATTTGGCCATGGTGCAACTCCATTGCACTCCTCTCGCGTTTTTCGACCGTTCTTTGGCCTCCGAACTCAAAATTTGAATCTGCTTATGGATTACGAACCATAACTCTCTCACGGACATGGAAATATAAGATACTTAACCAAAAAAAATAAAATTCGACTCGATATATGAAGACGAAGACATGTATGCAACATGAGTTGAAAGTGTAGTATCTTTTGACTTAGAACTTGAAATCAATAGTATGAGTAACCGAAATAACCGGAACTCAATCAAGAACAATTTAAGACTAAATTCAAGTTCAATATCCATGTTATACAAACATATATACATACAAACACAATTCACACTAGAATGCAAACTACATAGAGATAGTCTCCAATCATGCATTTTCCAAAACATGTTATTTCCAGACCAATGCATGAGCATTCATCTTCAAGTGTGTGAATGTGTTATACATGGTGCACAATGATGCACGGACACATATGAATGAATTGTATGTGTGTGCCTATAATGGTGCACAACGATACAGGGACACATGAATGAATTGTGTGTATGCCTAAGCCTTGTAAGAGAAAGATAAGGTCTTAGTATACCTTTGTAGAACCATATTGCATCCTTTCTCTTTGAAGACTTTGAACTTGGTTTGACTAGTTGTTCCTTCTTCTTTGAAGCTTGAATCATCATGAATCTAAATAACAAAATCACTACAAGTAAACATCATTTTGATATGGAATTAATGCCAACACAATCTAAAACCTAACACAACACCTAGATGAGCGGTAACTGGAGGAACTGGTCCTAGAGAGCTCTAGATCTTGCATATGTGTGGCCTAAGCTTCATGAACTTTATGCCTACTCCTCTTCTCTCCATATGGTCAAAAAGCTTGATGTTTGAAATCGTGTTATAAAAAAACATTACTATCAAGTGCATGAATCATGAAAAAACATACAGTGGCAAGTAGAGATCGTTCCCATAAGGAAAAGTAATTTACTGATTAAAAACTAATTCTAAATAAAGTTAAACTAAAGTAACCAAAAGTTGTTGATGACTATTTAATAAAAACTAAATTAAATTGATAAAACAATTTAACAAAGAATTGGTGTTGTGATCAAGAGAAGAAAGACTAGGAAACCGATACTCCCTATACATAAACTCAATATTCATCATACTCGGTGTGTGCTCCTCCAATCAAGCGTCCACCTTAGTACATGCTTGCTTGCTGAAAGGTGTAATCAAATACAGTAAAACCATGGACACACCATCATGACAGCTACAATGATGGATGTTATTGAAAATAACTTGACCGATATCAATAGGACGGCCAGTCCTTAGACGGTGCATCAGATGAGCAGGCTCAAAGAATAACTCTATGCAGTGTAGTATCTACATCACAGAGAATGCAAAAAAAAATGTCCCAGAAGGCAACGTCAACCAATAAGTCCCTATGGTAGAAACAGAATATATGGTTCTATCACTCCTCTCAGTTCATCCGAAATACAGATGTTATCTATCCCTAAAATTAGTTTATCTCCTCAATCCAATCAATCCCATGCATATTGTTGGCATTAACATCTGGTGCACGAAATATTGAGTAATAGTGTCTGGACTGATACACACTTAAACTCCTCAAACCACCATCGGTCCCCCACTAGAAAATTGATCTAAAATCATGTTGGCATAGAGCTCAGTCAATATGCCCCAATTTGGCTTTGGTGGCCGCTCAACAAATCCAACCCACCTACGGGTAGCTACTTCCTCTGATATAAGAGTAACCACTAAACTAGGCACGTCAATCCCCTTCTCAATATACCATGGTCTTCATTGAAATTTGTTTATTCGATCTTTGAAATCCTTATTCTAAGCTACACACGAAGTGGCCATTCTCTTTCCCTTATCCACAGTACTGACCCATGATCACTTTCCTAAATTGGGCCTAGTCATCTACACACAAAAACAAACGAATAAAAATATTCAAGCCAAATTTTATATAAAATCTGGCAACACTTTGACTTAATATTGGATCCAATTTCATATCATAAATGCCATATAAATCAAAGTAATCCCAAGCAACAAAATAAGCCATAAATAATTAACAACCAATCAAAATTTCCACAAGATAGCTTACAGTTCAAAAATTATGGCACCAAAATACTCAAGGAAGCATAAAAACAATAACATCGACATCTAATCATTAATTAATCCAAGTAAAATCTATCTCTCTCCAATCAATCATGAAACTCAAAATTCCAATAAAAAGCAAGTTAAACCTAACCAAACAAACTTATTCTAGCAAAATAACTTAATTAAAACAAAAACCCATTGTTTATATATGCAAGAAGTTTCAATTTAATCATTAAATTACAAAGAATTCTCTCTAAAATTATCTATATATTTCAAGAATGCAGTAAACCAAGATAATTGGCATACCTTACTTCGTTGATGGAGAAGAAGAATATTGAGAGAGAATTAGGGAAGAAAATGAAAATAACAGATAGAGACGAAGAAGAACTTTGCGTAACTTTAGGAAGAATGGCTCTCAAAAGACAGCTGCACAACTTAAATAGGAATCCAAAATTTTCCTTGCCGTGGTCTGGGTCATTTACCTAGGTCACAATCTCTACTACGGATGTACCTAAAATTACTTACATGTGCCTTCGTTACGCGTCGTTTCACTTAAGGTACCACGGTTTACACCACAACAAAGACTTGTGTCCTATGCGTGGTATGTCCCTCAAAGAACTCTAGAGGTGTCTCTCTTTCAAATCCGTGGCATGAACCATTGAACCTGAAGGGCGGCCAGTGATACGAAACATTCCAGAGGATTGGTACGTTGGAACCCACAGTGTAGAAAGTAGTGCATAGGGGCGGTGTATGACGCGATAAATTCCAGAATATCTGGTGATGCTCGTGCCACGGTGTAAATAGTATTCAATCGGAAGTGGTCCCTACCATAAACTATTCTAGAAGTCACTTGTTGCACCAGTCGCAGTACAGACCACCTCACTTTAGCCGCGTTCTGTGTCACGGTACTAGAAATTTTAGACCTGTTCAACCCAACTCAGACATTCACACTTCAAAAAGCATACATTCCAAACATCAAACAAAAACTTCAAGACACCCCCAAACCTGAATTCAGCGTTACCTCTCAATACATTTTAAATTCATAATAAGACAATGTTCAATTCTAGCTGAAGAGTGTCGAGATACACATTAGTTAACAACTCAAAATGAAGATGGAGAATCAAACAAAAGTAAATAAAAATAAAAAATTATATCTAGGTGGGTTGCCTCCACAAAGCGCTTTGTTTAACATCTAGGTGAGACATATAAGAACTCTACGACTCTTTGAGCATGAACGATCCAACAATTCTAGCTCCGGACATGCCAAGATATGGCTTCAGTCTCTGGCCATTTACCTTGAATGTTTCTCCATTTTTTGGACTCTCAATTTCAACTGCATCATGTGGAAAGACCTACCTGACTTTATATGGCCCAGTCCATTTTAATCTCAACTTTCCTGGAAATATCTTCAAGCATGATTGATATAAGAAGACTAGCATCCTAGGATGAAAATTTTTACGAAGAATTTTATTGTCATGCAATTTCTTAGTCATTTCCTTGTATATCCATGCATTCTCATAGGTGTTATTTCTGAGCTCCTTAAGCTCAATCAATTGCTAACTCCTCTCTACTCTAGCTTTATCCAGGTTAGAGTTCAGCCTCTTTACAGCCAAATAGATGTTGTGTTCCAAATCCACTGGAAGATGACATGCGACTACAAAAAAAGTGTATATTAGCGATCAACTATTTTTTATGGCTCTAATTACCGTCGGTGATTCAGTCTTTTTCGACGGGCTTTTCAACACCGTGGAAAATAATGAAAAAATTAATACTACAATTTCGAAGGCAAAAGGCTATCGAAAATAGTCAAAAAAAAACCATCGAAAACGATCCACATTTTCAACGGCAGTATTTGTACCTTCGAAAATTATCCACATTTTTGACGGCACTATATGTAACATCGAAAATGACCCACATTTTCGACAACGCTATATGTACCGTCGAAAATGATCAACATTTTCAATGGCAATATATGTGCCGTCGAAAAATGACCTACATATTCGACGGCATAAATACCGTCGAAAATGATGAACGAATTAATATCAAATTTTTGACGGCCCAATGGCTATCAAAAATAGTCGAATAATTTGGTATTACTTTTATTATTATTTGTTACGGTATTGTCATGAATAATATAATTAGTTAAATATTATAATATAAACTAATAAATTATATTGGAATATATTTTTATATGTTATAACTTATATACTACATTAAAAAATGACTTATAAGTCAATATTTAAAATACATCAAAATAGGTACTAATTTTTTTGTCACTATATTTTTTAGCGAAATCACTCTATGAATTTTTTTCACCAAGGATTTTAGTTCAATTTTGAAATATCAATTAATTTAAAAAAACGTAAGGACACATTGGACTAAATTAATCAAGTATGAAATATATCAAAATTATTAATAATTACAAGAACATTGGTTATTTATAATTATGTCTACTAAACTTGACTATATCAAAAAAAAAATGCTCTAAAAAACCTTTTTTTAATATCTATTTGTATATTTTACAGAATAATTATAAATCTTTTTTGAAATAAGTTTATAGTATTAATTAATAAAAATTATTAATTTTTCACTAAAATATTGATTATAAAAAAAATACATATATAAAATGCATTACCTATTAAAATATATAGCTGTAGCAAAATGGTAAAATCAAGTCATACTTTTCTATCAGATAAGAGAATATTTTAATACAAATATTTAATTTGAAACACAATATCATAACATATTAAAAAGTATGCAAAATATAAATTCAATTGGAACATGTGTAAAATATATCAATAGTTTATATATAAATAGTTTGCAAAATACATCAAATTTAAAGTTATAGCAAAATGTTAAAAGTATCACTTACCATCTTTAAGGTCCATGGTTCAAACCATAAAAGTTGCATGAATTATTTGGAATTTAACAATATAGCAGTGTGATGTGGGATATACCCGGTTGATCTTTAGGGTTCCTTAAGAAGGGTCTAAGAGGAGATGAAGTATCAAAATTCAATTAATTTTGACTATTTTTTTTACTATTATCGACGGTAAATAACTGTAAAAAAAAGTGGTATTTTCGACGGCTCGTCGTCCATATTTAATATTATTATCAACGATCATTTTCATTTTTTACGACAACCATTACCGACGAAAAAAGTTGTATTTTATACGGTCCGTCGATAAAAGTTTATTTCCGACAAACGTATTTTCGACGGCATTCGACAGTCGTTTCCTATCGAAAAAGAGTATTTTCGACAGGAATCCATCTTTTTCGACAGCATTTAGCCCTCGCTGATGGTCATTTTTTTGTAGTGTGCCTTACCAAAGAGTAGTCTATAAGGACTCATTCCAATCTGGGTTATGTAGGTAGTCCTATATGCCCGTAAAGCATCATTATGCTTGAGTGACCAATCTTTCTGATTTGGTTGCATAATCTTCTCCAATATTAGCTTAATCTACCTGTTACTTACTTTAACCAGTCTAGATGTTTAAGGATGATACGGGGTTGCCATCTTGTGCTTAACATCATACTTCTTTATTAACGAGTCAAAGACCTTATGACAAAAAGGGGCTTACACCGTAACTTATGATTACACGAGGAGTCCCAAACTTGGTGAATATATTTACTTTGAAAAATTTCACCATGACTTGACTATCATTCATCTTGGTTACGATTGTTTTGATCCACTTTGAGACTTAATCTACAGCAAACAATATGTTGTTAAACCCATATAAGGATGGAAAAGGTCCCATGAAGTTAATTCCCCATACATCAAATATTTCCATGACTAGTTCACTTGATTATGGCATATTGCCCCTTTGTCAAAATAAATACAAAAACCGTTAGCATCTTTAAATAATGAGGTCCAGAAGAAACCTGATTGAAGAACTTTCATAGCAGTCTTATTGGCACTAAAGTGCCCTCCACAATGCAGGTTGTGGCAAACTTTAAGCATATCGTGTTGCTTCTCCTCAAGGACACGTCTTCAAACAATTTGGCCAGTGCCATATTTGAACAGGTATGGCTCATCCCAAAAGTACTTCCTGGTGATGGAAATGAACCTTCTCTTTGCTTATGAATTCATATCAAATGGTACGATTCCATTTACAAGGTAATTCACAATGACCACATACCATGGATCATTGCCTACAACTGCTAAAAGATGTTTATCTAGAAAGTTCTCACTAACAGAAATGTTCTTAGTATGATATTCCATTCCTTCATCTTCTACTAATCAAGAGAGGCCGCATTCTCGCTGCCATTTTTATCCATGATTTTCAAATCAAACTCTTACAACAAAAAGATCCACCAAAGTAATCTCTGTATGCTTCCTTTTTTATTAGTAAATAATTCAAAGCAGAATGATCAAAATAAACAATGACCTTAGATCATATCAAGTATGATCAAAGTTTTTCTAAGGCATTAACAACAGCAAGCAATTCTTTTTTTTTTTGGTGGAATAATTCAATTGTGCATCATTTAAGTGTGACTAGTGTAGTAATGACATGTGGTAATTTATCTACCTGATGTCCTAAAACAACGCTTATAGCATAGTCAGATGCATAACACATTAACTCAAAATGAATAGACCAATCAAGAGGCATGATTATAGGAGTAGATGTCAAATTATCTTTTAAAGATTCAAAAGCAAGCAAGCAAGCAATCATCAAACACAAATGCAGTATCCTTGGTCAGGAGGTTACATAGGGGATGACTAATTTTTGAAAAAATCTTTTATAAAATGCCTATAGAAACCTACATTACCAAGAAAACTCCTCACACCCTTCACCGAAGTGAGGTGGAGTTTAGCAATCACTTCAATTTTAGCCCTATCTACTTCTATACTTTTATCAGAAATAACATGTTCTAGAACTATTCCAGATTTAACCATAAAATGGTTTTTCTCCCAACTCAATGTCAAATTAGTCTCAGTGTATCTTTTCAAAACATAAGTTAAATTATCAAGGCAGTGGTCAAAAGAATTACCAAAATAGAAAAATCATCCATAAATACCTTAATAAACTTCTCTAACATGTTAGAGAAAACTGACATCATGCATCTCTGGAAGGTAGCAGGGGCGTTGCACAACCCAAAAGGCATTCTTCAGTATGCAAAGGTTCTGAATGAGCATGTGAAAGTTTCATTCTCTTGATTCTCTAGAGCAATGGCAATTTGATTGTATCCTTAAAATCCATCTAGGAAACAGTAATAAGAATGTCCTGCCAAGCGCTCAAGTATTTGATCAATGAACGACGAAGGAAAGTGATCTTTATTGGCTACCGTGTTAAGCTTGTGGTAGTCTATGCACACTCATCATCATGTTGTCTTTCATGTAGGAATCAACACATTGTTCTCACTGGCTACCACAGTGATCCCGGACTTTTTTGGTACAACATGGATCGGACTTACCCACTTACTGTCTGATATAGTGAATATGATACCCATATTGATAGCTTCAGGACCTCTTGCCTTATAACATCCTTCAAATTAGGATTTAGCCTTTGTTGAGTCTCTCTAGAAGGCTTCATATCATCTTCTAACAGGATGTAGTGCATGCAAATGGAAGGGCTTATTCCCTTAATATCCGCTATGGACCATCCAATGATGGCTTTATGTTCCTTGAGCACCTTCAGTAGCTTCTCTTCTTTTTTATCATCCAGGTCAGAATCTATAATCACCAAGAGTGTTTCATTCTCCCCCAGAAAGGCATATTTGAGGTTATAAGGTAGTTGTTTGAGCTATAATGAAGAGGAAGATCTCGTAGAAGGGAGTAAAGACTTATTGATCCTCACTACAATTTCAACACTTACTTCTTTAAATTTGGAATGTTTTTCTGTAACCTCGTCTTGTTGAATCTTTTCATCCTTCTCAAAGAAATCTTTAACCTAATCTAGTAGCTCATCAACATATTCACTAGATAAATTTTCTTGGATTGCCGAATTAATTACATCAATCGAGCAACAATCAACTAAGTAGCAATCATCGGCTGTTTCAGGAAATCCAAAGATTCAAAAACCTTAAACTCTACAATTTCATCTTACACACCCATCTTTAGCTTTCCATTCTGAACATCTATAAAGGCCTTTGTAGTTGTCATGACAGTTCTTTATAATAAAATAGGCTTGTTATTTCTCTCTTTAGCTCCTTCATCCATATCTAGTACCACAACATCAACTAGGAAGAGTAGATTGTCTACTTGTACCAATACATCTTCAACATATCTCATATGGTATCTGACTGAACTACCTGCAAATAGAAGCAACATAGTTTTCTTCTCGAGATCATTTAACCCCAGTTGTTCATAGATGTTGTACAGTATCAAGTTCATGTTTGCTCCCAGATTTAATATAGCCCTCTCTAAGGTGGTACCGCCAATAGTAATGTTAATGCATAAACTTCATGGATCTTGGAGTTTTGGTGGCAAAGACTTTTGAAGGACAACATTGGCACATTCAGTCACAAACTCTTGAGGATTCATTACAAACCTAGGCTTGTGAATATGGAAGCATTTGAAGAATTTTTCATAAGTTGACATCTTCTGAATCATCTCTAATAATGGCAAGTTGACGTTGACCTTTTAAAGGATGTCATATTTATGCATGAGCGGTGGTTTCTTGGATTTGTCCACCACTGTCTCGACCTCTTGTTCAAGAGCCATGTTCTCCCTTGAAGGATCTGAAACATCACTAGATTTATTAAGAGTTCAGCAGTTATATCATTATCTAGTACCATACCATTCTAAAGGACTGTCATTTCCTCTGCTTATGCACTATGACTTGGAAACTTCCCTGGTTCACTCTTTTCAGTAGCTTTGGCTAATTGCCCAATCTATGTATCCATTTTCTTCAATGAAGCAACCACGTTCTACATCCTTATTTCCATATTTTGCATGAATTCCATCATTGTATCCTCCAATGACAGCTTTCTGGGTTGATACATAGGACTCTGCTGAGCACCGGTATTTTATTGCCTTTGATTATTTGTGTTGTTTCCATTTAGTTCCTGGTGCCCTGATTATTAGTCTAAGAGAATCTGGGTTGATTTCTCCAGCTTGGATTATATGTGTTTGAGAATGGATCATTTTGTGGTTTTAGATTGAAATTGTTCATGGCTTACGTCGCTTCAAAATCACTAGGTTCAGAACCTCCTGTTTGAAAAACTTCTCCACCATACCCTGATTGTTCACCTATCATGCATACCTTACTTATTTTTTCAACCTGGTTGGAAAGAGACTCTATCAACTTTGGCCTATGTGCCATATGCATTGAATTATATGTGTTTGTATCCACTTCATAGATACATTTCCTTCTCTTAGAGCTCTTCTAACGAGAATTATAAGAGAGTTTCTTGAAGATGGAGTGCAGCTCATCTTGCATTTTTTCATTCATAGATCCTTCACAAGCACTGTTCACCAGGACTGTTAAAACATCGTCAGGCCATCATAGAACCACTGACAAATTTGGTGTGTCTGATATCCGTGCTAAGGGTGTTAGGTTATTTGTTTGTGTTGGCATTAATTCAATATCAAAACAATGTTTCACTTGTATTGATCTAGTTGTCTTAGATTGATGATGATTCAAGCTTCAAAGAAGATATGGCAACTACTCAAGCAAGTTCGAGTCTTCAAAGAGAAATGCTCTTCATTGTTTGACAAAGGTATATTTAAGACCTCATTTCTCTTACAAGGCTTAGGCACACACACATAAAATTCATCCACATGTGTCCGCATCGTTATGCTCAATTTGTATAGCACATTCACATACTTGATATTGAATGTTCATGCATTAGTGCTAAATTGACTAGTTAAATAGATTGCATGATTATGGACTATATCCAAGTAATAGTGTTCTTGTGTGTTATGTGTTTGTATATTTATGTTACATGGACCTTGGACTTTAATTTGGTAATAAATTGTACCTTATTGAGTTCTGGTCATTTTGGTTTCTCATTCATTCTATTTCGAGTTTCGAGTCAAGAGTTACGTAATTTTTCGGTCATGTTACATGCATTGTCTTTGTCTTCATGTATCGAGTCAGATTGATAATTTTTGGTTTAAGTTTCATAGTCATCCATGTGTGCGAGAGATTCCCAATTCGTAATCCTCAAAAGGATTCGAATTCAGAGTTTCGAGGTCGGAGAACGGCCGATGGATATAGAGGTGCACGAAGGAGGGAGCGATGGCCAAAAGGCTACCATATCTCTCATTCCCGAGACAACACGAGATGGCATGTGGGAAAAAAATTATAACTTTGTACAGAAATTTTCTTTCAATTTTTCTCACCTTCCGAACACTATATCTTTTTCATTTGAACTTTGATTCAACGGGTTCTGATGGGAGAGTGTTCATCCTTCAATCATCCAACATCTCCAACAAGGTTTGAGAAGTTTTTGATCATGTTTTTTGGCGGCTTTATACATAAAAACGGGATTGCACAATGTTTCTTAAGGTATTGAAATTCTTCTTGAGTTTCATTCTTAAATGTGTTCAATCACCTTGGGTTTTCTACTTCAATACATGTATATTGTATATAGTTTAATTAGAGTTTAAGACTCTCTTAAACCTAGATTGAATGGAATTGAAATCTTACATGTTGAGTTAGGTTTTGATTTTTCCTATGTTTTCACATGTTTGGGATTGTATTGTGATAGCTTTCTATCTTGGACTATTTTGTGATCTTTGAATGATTGATTTTGATAAAAAGTAGTCTATAAATGTGTTATGTTTTTTTTTAATTAAAGATATTTTGGAATAACACATTTGTTTGATATCTCAGAGCTATTTTGACTTTATTTGAATATTGTGAATAAAATATACTCTAGGTTTTTGCTAGGATTTTGATTGAAATCATTTTATGATTCTACCATGTTTTGTGTATGTTACTAAAATCTTGAATGTGAGCTAAATGTTCAAAGTTTGATTCAAGTTTTAGTTTCATGAATGATTCTAGATATTAAATGTGTTTGCAGTGTTTTCACATGTTCTAGAATTATCATTCATGCATAGCAACCAGACTACATTTGTTTGTGAATATACACGCATATGTCTAGTTCCCATAGGATGTGTTGATCATCATATTCTATGTTGAGTGCTTGTTTGCATTTTTACATTCATTGATCACATTTAGGAAGTCCTTGTAAAAGGCATGAAGTCTTGGCTAGGACATGTGGTCCTGATAACTAAGCAAAGAGTCTTGGTTAGGACATTAGGACAGGACAAACAAACAATGAAAGACTTTCTAGAGGCAAGGGTGTCTTGGATAGAAAGTAGACTTTTTATTAGTAGACCGGGGATGTTAAGATACATGGAGTTTATAGATAGAGTGTGTCATTTTTTGATCACTCTTAGGGAATTTCCAACTTCTTAACGGTGTTGGTTAGAGTGGACTCCAATAAAGAGTGGTCATTTGTTGATCACTTTTGAGAAATTTCCAATCTACTAATAGGGATTGGATAGATGTAGAGCCCATAGATAGAGTGTGTCATCTGTTGGTCACTCTTAGAGAATGTCTTGTCTACTTTTCAATAATCAAAGTACTTGATGGTTGTATTCAACCCGTGGATGTTTCCTCTATGGAGGTTTTACCACGTAAACATCGTGTGTCAAAATCCTTCTCTCTTATATACTTGTATGTGTATGTTTGTATCTTGTTTCACAAGCTTCATTTTCATATATTCTTGTAAACAAGATTGTTATAACATATGATGTATAAGCATTTCTATTGATCAAAGTTGTAAATATCTTTGTAAGTGTAATTAAATACATTTGTGTATAATTACATTAGATTGTATATCTGTATATCTTGAACAATCTTTGAATACAAGTATCTTTTATTCTTTCTTTCCTTTTGATCCTTCTCTAGCAATGTGTAAGCTTGATTAACAATTCTTGATTGATAATACATATTGTTTGTGATACATATGCTTTATTATCTTAAGTATTGTTACTCAAGCTAGCTAGAGGGACAAACATAAGTTTGTTTCAACGGATTGAAAAAAAGGTGTAAAAACCTATTCACCCCCTCCCTCTAAGTTAGTTTAAGGCAATTTAATTGTGTTCGTACAATTTTATTTGGTATCAGAGTAAGTCATTAGACAAAACTTAACGAGATCTAGGTTACACTCACGATTGATTGCTAGGTTTTTGGAGAAATGGTTCTTCAAGAAGAAGCCATGTCCAAAGGAGCTTTAAACTTTAGACCTCCAATTCTTAAAGGATATAATTACAGGTTTTGAAAATTAAGGATGAAGGCTTACATCCGGTCTATAGATGAATGAGAATGGATGTCGATTGAGAAAGGTTACCATCCTCCTAACAAAATGCATGAAGACGGATCTATAGTTCCCAAACCTAGAGGCAAATGGAACGCCAATGAATTTGAGCTAGCCAAATGGCATCAACGAGCGGTGAATGCCATTTTCGGTGGAGTGGATAGTAGGCAATTTTCCTATATCCAAAATTTAGAGACCGCTAAGGAGGCTTAGGATGTTCTTCAAGTCACCAATGAGGGAACCAAGGCGGTGAGGAAGTCTCGACTTCAAATGCCTACATCTCAGTTCGAAATATTGCAAATGAATGAGGAGGTTAAGTTTAATGACTTTCAATTCAAGCTTTTGAGCATAGCCAATCAATGTCAAGCGCTTGGTGATCCTATCTTTGGTGAGAGGCTAAATTGGAAGATTTTAAGGTCTGCCTAAACGGTTCAAGGCTAAGGTTACGACTATCAAAGAGAGCAAGGATGTTGATAGTGTGTATGTCAATGAATTGCTAGGGTCTCTTCAAACTTATGAGTCAAGCTTGAAATCTAAAGCTAAGAGTAAAGGATTAACGTTAATGGTGAAAGTGAAAGTGATGATTATGGGAAGATGTCGTTGTTAGATAGAAAGTTCAAGAAGTTTATGAGGAGAGGTGCTAAGTTAAAGTTCTCCAAAGAAAGGGAAGTCAAGAAGTCATCATCTCCTAGGAATGAGAAGGGTAGTAAAGCCAAGAACAACCAAAAGGTGAATGCTTTAATTGTAAGAAGTTTGGCAGAATGTCCAAATGATAAGTCTAGTAAGGACAAGAAAAGTAAGGTGATGGCGGCCACATGGATTGATGATGACCCTAGCGATGAGGAGAGCTCTAGTAGAGAGTCTTCTAGTGAAGAAGAGTTAGTTAGCAACTCTATAGCTCTAACGACTTCTCACACTTTGCTAAAGAAGAGTTCCCAAACATCTTAAGACAGTTGATTCAAATCATTAAGAAAGCTCTAGTTCTAATTCAACCACTCTTGAGCTTTTGGCTAAGGTAGAGAGCCTTGAAAATCAAAGAGATATAGCTTTGAGTAAGGTTATGAAGAAGGATGATTTGATCAAATTGCAAGTAGATGAGTTTGTCATTGTTACTCAAAGGCTTCTAGGAGAGAAGAATGATATTCTTAAAAGGCTCAGAGAAGTTGAGAAGCTAGTCCTTGATAAGGAAGATATCATTTCTACTTTGAATAAGAAAGAGCAAGAATTTATTAAAGAAATCGACATTGCTAGGGGTGCCATTAAGGACTTAGTCAATGTGTCTAAGGTTAAAAATCTTGTTAATTCTAAAGGACGTACAAGTGACTTAGGAGTTAAGGAGAAGCTCATAGAAGCATCATTTCCTACAAGCACAGACGTTTTTATTGACAAGAAACCTACAAAAAAGAAAAAATATTAGACCAAGAAGAAGTTAAAGAACATGGTATCTCTACAAACTCCTACTAGTGCTATTTATTCTCTGGAAGGTACAATCTCATCTTTTATTCCCATTTGTCATTATTACAATACTATAGGCCACATTAAACCCAAATGTTTTAAATACATAGAACATTGCAAGTTATGGAATGCATTTGGAGATAATGAGATTGAACTTCAATTCAAGCATGCTAAGGCTTTAAACTTTGAGAAGCATGATATAATTGCAAAGCATGGTAAGAATATGTGGAATAAGAAGAAAGCAAATCTTGCTAAACTTGACAATACATGTGATACTCATATTGATAAGAAGAGTATTAATGACATAATTGTTGATCAAGTCATAGAAGGTCTTTACCCTCGTTTCAATATTGTTGTTAAGAAAGATGTTGATGATATTTGTGTAAGTTCACCCAAGACCAAGTGGTTCAAGAGTCAGTGCTCTTACCATTAGAGTAAGTTGCACATGTGAATAGCTTTAAGATTAGTGTCATGTTGTGAAACTATAGCTCCCTTTCTTTGTTTTGTTACAACTTGACATGAACTTAGCTATTTCACAAGTTTTGTTATGGTAGTCAAAATTTGTCTATTAACTTTGAAGAAGTTGCATTCATGAAATCTCTATGGTGATTGTTGTTGTTAAGACTTTTAGAGAAAGACATTTTTTTATTTGTTTTGAGTTGAAATGTTATGTTTTTTATTCTCTTGGGATGAAACACCAATAACCTGTTGTCATGAGGACAAACAAGCCAAGAGAGCTCATAAATAGGGTGAAGGTGTGGCATTTTATGAAATAGGCTCATAAAGGTATCTTTATATCCTAATGCTTGCTTACTTGGGTTTTCATCTCTCAACTCATTATTTGTTATGTGTCAAGTAGCATGTCATATTAGAGACCTAGTGTAGCATACATATGGTTCTCATTGATATTTGCTCTTTTAAGATCTTTTAGTGATGATGTTCACTTTGATCTTAATCATGATGTATGTTTATATATTTGATTGTTGAGTGGCATATTTTTTGAAAAATATGAGCTTCATGTTCTTTGAAAGATACTCTCTTGAGAAGTAATGATCTTGAGTAAATCTTTTTATATTGTTCTTAGATCAAGTGCTTGTAAGCCATAAAAAAAGACTTGGTTTTCAAAAAAATGCATTTTGCTTCTCTTGTATGTTAGTTAAGTAAGTTGAGTTTGCTAATATGTGAATTGTGGATACACCTTGAATTTTTTTGACTAGTACATTTAAGATGATCCATGGTTAGTATCCATTTTGCTTTAGCACTTACATAGACCTCAATGAGCATCTTTATGGAAAAGACTACACACCTTGGTTGTGAAGCTGTCCAATGTAGGAAAGGGCTACACCATTGTGATTAGTGAAACCCGTCATGAAGTGTATAATTTTGTGTAAGTTGTTGTAATAAATTTTATTAGACGTACACGTCGTTGACAAAGAGGATAGGATTGCTAGATGGACATCCGAATAAGTATTCAGAAATTATCTTGCAAGACATCACCAAAGAAGATAAGCCCGAGTAAACAAGAATTGAACAAAACCTACTCGGGTCAACTGACGTCATATACTACTCGGGGCCAGTTAACGATGCTCAGGGTTAGCTGATGACATGTTCTACTCAGGATCAGATGATGTCATTCTGGACCAGCTAATATTATGTTCTACTCTGAACAAACATGAAGAAAATCGAATAAAGAAGCCCAGGGCGTAACTCACACGAGTCAAGAGTCGTTAAAATACGCGAAGATATCCATATCAAATAAGAGTTCCAAGAAGAACATAATACCAAACAGAAAGGGTTCCAAATCAGGCAATAATTTTACTTCATCAAAAAGACTACGTTTTTATAAGGAAATAAGTCCTAACTGGACTACATCACTAGAGTTCTATTCGATCTCAATACAAGTCTTCGAAATAGGAAAGAAGTCAGACTACTTCGAACAAGTAACCAATCATAGTTAAATACAAAGATCTTTTATTACTTGTACAAAAAGGATTAGGGTTCTATGAACATATAAATAGACTCATAATCTCGTCACAAAAGGGAGATAGAAAACATAGAAAAATACAGAGAAAAAGAGAGATCGAGAGTTGTAAATCTTTTCAATAGTGGATTTTGGCTCGATTGATTATTCAACCACCCGTGGACATTTCTCCGGTCATCATAGTTTTACCACGTAAAACTTGCGTCCGATTACTTTCTCCTTCTCTTTCTCTTTGAAATCACAGCTAAAATCCAATCTTGTTGACTTTTTCCATACAAGAAAAAATCGACGTCAACAATTGGTGCTAGAAGGAGGGGCTGAACCTCCGATTTAATTAAAAGTAATGGCGGGAAGTAGAAACAGTCCTGGAGATGTCAAAAAATCTCCAGATAATGTCCATATTGGCAGTAGTTCACAAGATCTCGCCGCAACCAACCAACCAACCAACATCTCTGGCAGGGATTCAACAAATCCGTCTGATCAGCAAAGACCTAACACGACACTTCCGCTAGGCACGTCAATAGCTAGTGGCAGGCAGACGCAGCAAAGGAATGAGTTGATCTACTGGTTGAAGAAGAAGCACAACCTCCTAACCTTCCACCTACAAGGCTTCGTTCGGTTATAGTGGAGTCAGAACTAAATGCACTGGAAGACGAAAGGAACTATGTTCCAATTAATCAGGCTGAACGTGAAAAACCTAAAAGGACACCGACTCCAAGGTACATAACCAAAAAGGAAAACAGAAAGGAAACAGCAAAGAAAAAAACAAGGACGGAGGAAACAGGCGTAATGCCGAACAGATCACGGAGAAATTTCGAGGTAGATATGCTAAGAACACCCCTCTTTGGAAAAAGCAGGAGGAAATCCTAGACATACTGGAAGAGAAAAATCTAGTAAAAGAGCCACGTCGACAGTCTCAGTTTGCTCGGTGAGATATAACCAAATACTGCAGATTCCACAAGGAAACCGGTCATGAGACTTCCAAATGTTACCAGCTCAGAGATTACATAGAAACCCTTATTCGGGAGGGACACCTTCAGGATGTAATCTTGAAAATGGATGAGAGGTCAGAGACAAAGAAAGAGATCAGGGGCGATCACAACTCCGGTCGAAATCAAAGGGTCAGGCCAGAGGCCAATGAAGTAATACAAACAATCTTTGGAGGACCGTTCACTAGGAGAAGTAACCGAGAGCGAACGCAGAAAATCAGAGAAGCAGTGGAGGCAAGACAGAACTTTGACGTGAACTCGGTCGAGCCAGACCAGAAGAGGGTAAAGGAAAGATGGGACCCAATAATATTCACAGAAGATGACTCATATGGGGTCGATGTTCGACCAAATGATGCCCTGGTCATAAGTGCCCGGATTGGTCACCGGGAAGTCAGGAGAATCCTGATAGATAATGAAAGTTCGGTAGACATTCTCAATGTAGCCGTCTACGATCAACTCAGGTTGGACCAAAAGGATTTATAGCCTTTCCATATCCCACTCAGAGGATTCGGTGGAATTGAGGTCAGGTCTATCGGGACGGCAAAGTTACTCGTAAAAATTGGAGCGGCACCTTGTCAGAGAACAGTATTGCTCGATTTTATGGTGGTAGACTTAGACAATTGGTCGTATAATGCATTGTTGGGTCGGCCATTCTTGAATAAAACTAATGCCGTAACATCCACTTATGCATTGATGATCAAATTCCCAACCGAACAGGGGGTCGGTATAGTCAAGGGATCCTAAGAGATAGCCCGGAGAGCTAACCTGTCAGTATACAAAGACAAAAATGATGATGAACAAGTATGCACTATAACATAGTTGAGTCAGAACAAAGAGTCACTGTCATTTGATTTTGATCCAAGGGAAGAGTCGAAGGAGTCCAAAAAAGAACCGGTCGAAGAAATTAGCATGAAAGAAGATGAACCAGACAATAAGATCAAGATCGGGGCCGATTTGGAAGGAAAAGTTAAACAAAGCCTCACTGATCTGCTCAAAGAATACAAGGATGTGTTCACCTGGAGTCATGAAGAAATGGTCGGGATAGACGCCCCAATAATATCTCACCATCTCGCAGTAGACCCGAATGCAAAACCAGTGATACAAAAGATAAGGTCATTCAATCTCGAGAGAAGTCAGGCAATCAAACAAGAAGTGGAGAAGCTGCTCGCTGTTCGGTCGATTAGAGAGATCAACTACTCTCAATGGGTAGCTAATATAGTCCTCGTCCAAAAGAAAAATGGACAATGGAGAATGTGCGTTAATTTTACAGATTTGAACAAAGCATGCCCAAAAGACAGTTTTCCACTCCCAAGGATAGACCAACTGGTGGATGCTACATCAGGCCATGAATTGCTCAGTTTCATGGACGCCTACTCGGGATATAACCAAATCTGGATGAACAAGGCTGACGAAAAAAAAAACAGCGTTCACAACCGATCAGGGCTTGTACTGTTACACAGTAATGCCCTTCGGATTAAAAAATACAGGGGCAACATATCAAAGGCTGGTCAATAGAATATTCGCACAACAAATAGGAAGAAACATGGAAGTATACATTGATGACATGCTGACCAAAAGCATCTCGGTAGACAAGCATACCTCAGACCTGCGAGAGACATTTGATGTTTTGAGGAAATACCAAATGAAGCTAAATCCGAACAAATGTTTATTTGGAGTTCCTTCAGGAAGGATCTTGGGTTTTCAAGTTCACCAAAGGGGAATCGAAGTCAATCCTGAAAAGATCCAAGCCCTGCAGAGAATGACCTCACCAAGGACACTAAAAGAAGTACAGCGCTTAACAGGATGTTTAGCTTCCTTGGGTAGATTCATTTCAAAGGCCACAGACAGATGTGCACCCTTTTTTAGAGTAATTAAAAAAGGAAAATTACTCGAATGGAATGAAGAATGCGAGCAGACATTCTCAAAAATCAAAGAGTACCTAGGGCAGACTCTCATCCCTTCGAAACCACAAATGGGAGAGATACTCCATTTATACTTATCAATTACAGAACTAGCAGCAAGCTCAGTCCTAGTCAGAACAAAAGATGGAGTACAGAAGCCACTGAATTATACCAGCAAGGTACTTTTACCAGCCGAAACCAGGTATTCACAGACAGAGAAAATGGCCCTAGCATTGGTTTCAGTGGCAAGGAAGCTAAGGCCATATTTTCAGGCTCTTACAATCTAGGTTCTCAACAACTGCCCAATGAAGCAAATTTTACAGAAGAGGAAGACTAACCAAATGGGTGATCGAGCTAAGTGAATTTGATATCCACTACGTCCTCAGGATATCTCTCAAAGGACAAGTAGTGGCAGATTTTTAGCAGAATTCACATAACCAAACCTGGAAGCAAAAAAGATGTTGGGTGAAAATTTCCATGGAAGTTATATGTTGATGGCTCTTCAAACACTCACGGCAGCGGGGCAGGAATCATAGTATGCACTCTAGAAAGAGATGATGTCGAATGTGCCATGAAGTTTGACTTCAAAGCAACCAATAATCAAACCGAGTATGAGGCACTACTAGCTAGACTCAGAGTCTGCATAGCTTTCGGGGCAGATGAAGTCGAGATATTTAGCGATTCACAGGTAGTTGTCAACCAATCCTGGACGAATACCAAGCCAGGGATGAAGGCATGATAGCCTATCGTGACATTGCAAAACAGCTCCTCCAGAAATTCAAAGAATATAGGATAGCACAGATCCCTAGGGAAGAGAACGAAAAGGCAAACATTTTATCCAAACTAGCATCAGCAACAACCACAATCATGCCAAAAACTATTCTGGTTGCACATCTCCTCAAACCGAGCACAGTTGAGCCAAAAAACTTTGAAATTTTAGAAATCTGAGCACGGTCAGAAGGTTGGATGACCCAGTTGAAAAGGTTCCTGGAAGAAGATGTGCTCCCGGAAGATCTCCAATAAGCAAAACGTATCAGGTATCGATCAGTAAGATACACATTGGTCGGAGGAGAACTATACAAAAGGGGGTGTTCCTAAACACTTCAAAGATATGTGTCAGAGGAAGATGCATGTTAGATATTACAGGAATTCCACGGGGGAGTTTACGGAAACCATACTGGGGGTAAAAATTTAGCACACAAGGTACTCAGGCAAGGTTATTATTGGCCTACTTTATTCTCGGATGCACAACGATGTTCGGAGAGTTGCAATACTTGCCAAAGGATTGCTAATGATATCCGAAAACCCCCTGAACAACTCAGAAACCTCACATCCCCATGGCCATTTACCATGCAGGGTTTGGATTTAATCGGCCCAATGCCAGCTGGGACAGGGGGTGGAGCGAAGTATGCCATAGTAGCTGTTGACTATTTAACGAAGTGGGCAGAAGCTGAAGCATCAATGCATATCACAGAAGCAAATACCACAAATTTTATGAAAAAGAATATACTCTATAGGTTAGGAGTCCCAAACAATATCATCACTGATAACGGCACCTAGTTCGATAACCTGAAATTCAGACAGCTGTGCAAGGAGTACCAAATTGCCATTTACTATACCACACCTGCCCATCCTCAAACAAACGGGAAAGCTGAAGCAGTAAACAAAATCATCAAGCATACACTTAAAGCAAAGGTGGATGCCAAGAAAGGAAGTTGGGTTGAAAAGCTTCCCGAAGTATTATGGGCGTATCGGACGACAGCAAGAACTTCAACAGGAGAGACTCCATTCACTTTAGCGTTTGGAACAGAAGCTGTTATCCCCATAGAAATGTCATATGCGTCACCCTGGGTCAAGCTATATAATGAAGAACAGAATGTTGATATGCACAAAGTCTAGACGAGCTAGAAGAGAAAAGGGAGAAGTCCCGAATACAAAATATAGCATATCAGCAAAAAGTAGCTCGCCGCTACAACTCTCATGTTCGGGTCAGGAAATTCCAACTAGGAGACCTTGTACTCAGGAAGGTGTCATTGAATATAAAAAAAACTGCAGGTTCCCTGGTTGATAAGTGGGAAGGCCTGTACAAAATCGAAGGAATAGCTGGCATGGAGCATATTGGATTGCACGACCCAATGGAGGGGTTTTACCCCGACCATGCAATGCCCAATATCTGAAAATTTTCTATCCTTAAATTATTTTTTGTTTTCCTTTCTATTTGGGACAATTTTAGTTAGATCAAATATTAGCTTTGGAATTTAAATCTTTGTTGGTTTTGCAGTTATAAATAAAAATAAAACTCGGGATTTCTGAAAAATAAAGCATGTGATAATAAGAAACTATAGCATGATAATAAGAACAAGCAAATAGAATACTCGGGACCATTGATTCCTAAATAGGCGGAGAAGCTCGAAAGAGCATGCTAACCGAGCAAGGTCTATTTACCTTAGCAAAAAGGCAAACCCGATGCACCAGATTCTAGAGAAAGGCTCGGGATGCTATCGGAAAAAAATCTGATGAAATACGTAGCTGTGTTAAGCGGTTCGAAAAGCTTACGATTTGGCAAACCCTTGCATAAAAAAACTGGGGAGACGTCCTCGATAATGTGTAAGGACTCGAACATATGATCATGGTGAGCCTTGATGTAATGTTCGAGTAATAACCCGAGTATGAAACACGTAAATCTATTCGTTTGTTTCAAGATGACTCGATTAATAGCCAGTTTAATAAGATACTTGGCATAAAGATTGCAATAGCCAGTTTAATAAGATACTTGGCATAGATTGCAATAGCCAGCTTAATAAGATACTCGGCTCAAAAGATTTGCATTAGCCAGTTTAATAAGACACTTGGCACAAAAGATTGTGGTAGCCAATTCAGAAAGATACTCGGCAACAATAGAATCAAGTTAAAGAAAATACTCGGTGAAATTCCTTGAGCAATGAATCAGATCAAACCACTCGGTTTTCATAATTACAGTTAACTCGGAATTTCATTGATAATCTTTACAAAAACAAAATTTCTACGAAGTAAATCAAGGTTATGAGGATTTAGAACTCTTGCCGATGCTCGTATCGGGCACCATTTCGTATTTGCGGAGGAGAATTTCATTGGAAGGCTAAGCAATCGTATCGATCGAATCATCTATCCATTTGCTGTAATCTTCTCCCGGGATCGGTCCGAGATCAGACACCGAACATTCTACGCCCGACTCTTGACTGACATAAAAGGTCAAGAGGGAGTGCTCTGATGGAATCTCCAAATGCATGGGATGGGACTCTTTGCCTTGACTACAGCAATAAGCTCTCCACTCCTTCATCTGAGTCTGAAGAGATTCCAGAGACCGATCCATGTGATTCTTGATCGACAACTCCCAGTTGGTTCGGGCACTTTTTGTTGCCCGATTCTTGACCTTAAAAGATTCACCAGCTGAAACTAGCCCTCGTTGAAATTCCTGAAGGAGAAGGGCATCATAAGTAGGGGATCATTTAAAACGGTCAACCCATTGGACTTCGAGTTCCAACCTGGCCTCTTTGGATAGCGATTCGACTGTCAAAGCTTGGCACTCCAAATCTTCAATCTTCTTTTCATACGCCAACTTGGACTGTTCCGCTTCTTGTTCGGCTTTAAGCATTGATTCCTGGGCAGAAGACAACAAATTTTTAAGCGACATAGCCTTCTCCTCTGCCAAAGAAGCTTTTTCCTCGGCCACCACTTGCTTCGCCAAACAGTAGTCAGCAAACACTTGGGCAGACCCAACTTCCATTTGATAAGTTAATTCGACCCGAGCACGGCTATCCTCACTTTATTTCAGCTGAGCCTCAAGCCCCCTTATTCGATCGGCTTGATGCTGTTGCGTCTGAACCAGCTCAGCAAACTCGGCCACAATCTATAAAGGAGTTTAATTAAAAATCTAGCAAGAAAACAAGACAATTGAAGAGTTGGGAATAACTTACATAGGATGCACCGTTAAAAATATTCTGAAGACGACTCGTCAAAGACGCGTCTTTGAGGTGGCTCCAGTGATCATCCCTGATGAAAGCCCGACCAGATGACATCGCCGTGAGCATATCTTGGGGAGAAGGATTGGAAGGACCTCCCAAAGATTCAGCCCTTAGATCTTCAACCTCGCGGGGGAAAGAGCCCCTGATCGGGTCCGAAGACTCAGCACCCGCCGATGCTTCAACATCAACGCTCGGGGGAATCTTAAGTCCGGTGTCTTCATCGTTGGAGTCGATGAATGAAACCACCCGAGGAACCTTATGAGGGTGAGTTGGAGAATCGACCACCTTTCTTTTCTCGGCCCGAAAGCGATGAAAGCCGAGATTAGCTGAGGGATCTTCCTGAACATCATGCTGAAAGGATTCAAAACAGTTAGGATCTGTATTTACTTATCCCTCAGAGGTTTTACCTCCAACACCGGTGTCCGTTCGCTAGGTAGGGACCATAACCGGGGAGCTCGATCCACTAGGCCCCTCACCAAGACAATTACTCTGCCTCCATCCGTCTTCAGGCAACTCCTGAGTATGGCCACTCGGGCCACTTGACTCCACTATGGTGGGTTGGATGACTTCCTCGGGGACACTTTCAGGAACCTGCTCGTCAGCCTCATCAGGGTCCTCATCTGACTCAGGTGGGGCAATGCCCTCTTCGCTTTGACGAGAAGCTTCTTTTTGGCTCACTAGGAGGATTGACTTCACCTGACGAGTTTGAATGTCGCAGACGATGTCCGAGTCATACACTTAAGAGAAAAGGGAATCGTGTCAGAATATAAAAAGCAAAAAAGGGAGTACAAAGATCACTTTCATCTTCTGCGGTGGCCTGAAATCTGGCTAAAGAAGCCGAGTTCTATCATCTTCTTCTCATTGAAAAGATAAGTCATGCTCCTTTTCTCTAGAGTGCGAACTAATGCCTGAGCAAGTCTGGTCAGCTCAGTATCGCTGAATTCAAGTTTTTTCTTGTTCCATACCTTAGGGGAATAGAAAAAATGGGGAACTTTCAACACCGTCCGAGTTTCCCCAACCGAAAGAGTGACTTCAAGACCTAGGTTTCGTCTAGTAAAAAACCAACTGTTCTTCCAGTACTTGTTGGATGAAGGAAATCCCCATACGAAGCCCCTCTTCCAGTCATGTTCCTTTTCTCTAGGTGAATCATCAGAGGCGTCAATTCCCTGATTCACCTTTGTCCCCTCGGGGACCCAGCAATCTGGCAGGTTAGACATGAGGAAATAAGTCCTTGTCTTACCAGACTGCCTTAGCGTATAGAAGTGTCGACAACAGGTTCATTCAGCTCCACATGTGCCACATGCACATCAAGATCTTGTAGCTATTCGGGGCCAATTGAGCTGGATCGATCCCTGCTTCAGCCAGAAACCAAGCAATGAACGGCTGAAGAGGAAGAGTAACGCCATAACAAAGCATAGTGCTATAGATTGCCACCATACCCAGGTGAGGGTTCCACGCAGCTCTATCACCAGTATGAATCTGAGTAACTGAATTATCCAAGTCGAATCGGGCATGATATTTCCCGATCTCATCTACCCTGACCACATTTGGTTAGACTTCAAAATCACTCGGGCGATCAACAGAAAAAGAAAGACGAGATTTTTTGAACTCCTCTTCGGCGTCCTTCTTATTAATAATCTGCTCTCTGATCCAGACGTTGCCCGAGTTGTGCTTGTGGACTTTACTTTTACTTTGGTGCTTTCTCATCCTTGATCGAAGTGGTACCCTGTGATTAGAAACGATAGATTCAAAACTAGATGAATCAGAATCAGAAATGGATACAGAACTAAAACGGACGTCAGGGTAAAGCCCAGAAACATCGACTTCTAAAAAAGGTTGTTCATCCAGGGGGATTTCCCCCAATAATCTTTTAGCGCAAGATACTAGTTAAAAATCCCCACGATTAAGCGATTCGAGAGCTATAGTAAAAAGTCGATGACGGGAAGTCGGATTCATTAAAACTAACCTTGAATGAAGAAAACTGATGCAAAATCTTCAATGGAGAATAGGGATTTTCTGCGTAAAGAAATATGGGCTATAAAATTTCTGGTTTGAGTCTGAGAATGAACCAACGCAACTCCTTTCAATGGAGAATTTAAAGGGGTAATAGCACGAAACCCTTTGGATCTCGTGGCGGGAAAAATCAAAGACAGCACTAATGACGTAGGCGGTGCACTAAGAGACACGTAGGTTGTTTCTCATAAATGGCATCAAGAAATGAAGCGGTAGAGGACATGTGTTAAGAGAAGAACTGGTCAAAGCCGTCAGAACTCCAAAATATCGCAATCATTGAGATCTCGTGTGAGGAGGCAAATTGAATTTACATGGTAACCATTAAGACACGCCATTATGACAAGACATTTACTCTGGCATTAAAGAGACAAAGAAATTGAAGAGTTGATTAAAAAACTTTTGTCCGGAACGAAACCCTGTTCGGCAAAAATATTTTAAGGGGGTATTGTTGTTTATAAATTTTATTAGACGTACACGTCGTTGATAAAAAGGATAGGATTGCCAGGTTGACATCCGAATAAGCATTCAGAAAGTATCCTGCAAGACATCACCAAAGAAGAGAAGCCCGAGTAAACAAGAATTGAACAAAACCTACTCGGGTCAACTGACGTCATATACTACTCGGGGCCAGTTGACGATGCTCAGGGTTAGCTGATGACATGTTCTACTCAGGATCAGATGATGTCATTCGGGACCAGCTAATATTATGTTCTACTCTGAACAAACATGAAGAAAATCGAATAAAGAAGCCCAGGGCGTAACTCACACGAGTCAAGAGTCGTTAAAATACGCGAAGATATCCATATCAAATAAGAGTTCCAAGAAGAACATAATACCAAACAGAAAGGGTTCCAAATCAGACAATAATTTTATTTCTTCAAAAAGACTACGCTTTTATAAGGAAATAAGTCCTAACTAGACTACGTCACTAGAGTCCCATTCGATCTCAATACAAGTCTCTGAAATAGGAAAGAAGTCATACTACTTCGAACTAGTAACCAATCATAGTTAAATACAAGGATCTTTTATTACTTGTACAAAGAGGATTAGGGTTCTATAAACATATAAATAGACCCATAATCTCGTCACAAAAAGGAGATAGAAAATGTAGAAAAATACAGAGAAAAAGAGAGATCGAGAGTTGTAAATCTTTTCAATAATGGATTTTGGCTCGGTTGATTATTCAGCCACCCGTGGATGTTTCTCCGGTCATCGGAGTTTTACCATGTAAAACTTGAGTCCGATTACTTTCTCCTTCTCTTTCTCTTTGAAATCACAGCTAAAATCCAATCTTGTTGACTTTTTCACATACAAGCAAAAATCGACGTCAATATAAGTAAAATTAAAGAAGTGTTGAAAAGAATCAATTAAAAGAAAAATCTTTGATTCAAATCCTATAAAGAAAAGGAAGAAGGCTTAAAGGAGTACAATTGAAAATCAAAAGTGCTCGGGTTGTTAAATAGAAATGGGATGACAAGTCACATACACACACATGCTCATATGTTCAAATCTATTCTTTTAAAAGAAAAAATTCCAGATGATAATCGGTTTGACCATTTATGGAAATGCTTAAGATGAATGGATGCTACTATGGTTTGCATGTTGATTATCAAATTAAATCTTTACATATACTTGAAGCAAATTTCACACACACACACTTTGTTTATAAGTATATTGATATTCTTGCAATTTTAGAAGAATTATGAGAGAGATTGAAAATCTTATTATATCTCTCATGGCATGTGAAGCTTATTTTATTGAAATTCTTCAAATTGCTTGAGTGTGGATTGCATGAGTTTCTTTGTGAACATTATGCTAACTTGATCTTAGTTATAGCATTTATCAAGAGGGAGTATTATATGTTAAACTTTATTCTCTTTTATGAGATGTTCACACGTTTCAAGTAGATTTTTGTTGGCATATACTTGGTTGATATGATGAACCATAAAGATGTTATTTTGTATTTCTTTCTTTGCATGATGATTCTTTGTATTACCATATGTCTTTGCATTTTATGTTACTAATGTGCTTTGGTTGTTTCCACTCATGTTTGTTTATGTGTTTAGTATTTCTCTACACAAAGTCATGGGAAGAACTAAAACTATCGAAGGTGGAATTCATCCAAACCCATAGAGAAGTCCAAGTCTTCCTCTAAGGGATCTAAGTCCTCTAAGGTGAATCCTTTAGGAATTATGGGAACCAAGAAGTTATTTCAAGAAAGAGGAATTGACTTGAGTAAGTGTGTAAGATCTTATGTCCATCAAAGTATTGTTAGGGAATTCTATTATAAATACAAGGAATGTGCAACCTATTTAGATGTCGTGATGGATGTTAGGGGTGTTGTTTTTAGAGTCAATTCAAAGATTATTAATACATTCCTCGGATTGCCCAATAATATTGAATCGGATTTCTAGATGTGGATGTGGTAGAAAATCTCAATATTATAGGTCAAACTTTTTGTGATGACATTACCTTTGAGTGGAGGAATCGAGCATACATTAGTCAAGGTGAGTTAACTAAGGTAAGTGCTTTTTGGCATCTTTTTACATGTGCCAATCTTGTAGGTTCTTCAAACACTACAGAGTTGAATAAGGAAAAGATTAAGATTGTGCAAGCCTTAGTGAAAAATCGACCCATAAACCTTACAGAGGTTCTCATGTCTTATCTAGATAGTGTGGGTTTGTCAACAAGGTTGGACAAGAAGTTGGCACTACCGTGTTTTATCACTCAATTGTTTATGGCTCTAGGTGTGAAGACACAAGAGGAAGATGTGCTTTTACCTCCCTTAGAAAGATTTAGTGATAAACGCGTGACATTCATGTCATACAAAATAAGGGAAAAGCTTGTGATACATTTGGACTCTTTAGTGGATCTCAAGATGCAAGCCATGTGATTAGCACAAATTGACTTTCGGAAAGGGTGACTCAACTGAAAGAAGAGGTTGAGAGGTCAAACTTGAAGATTAAAGAACTTAATGCAATGGTAACTCAACAAGATGCTAGAATTAAAGAGTTGGAGAATATCATTTCTACAAGCAAAGGACCATCTCTAAAGCACTATGTGAGATCTACCAACCGCTCGAAGTTCTTTGATGAAACAAGTGGCTAGTGGCTTGAACATGGGGTACATTTCTTCTCTTATCCTTTTAGCTTCATTTCATGTTAAATAAAGGGAGAAATTAGATGTGCTTGGAGAAATTAAATGTGCTAACTTACTTCATATTAGTTTTAAGTGGAAACTTGAATGTTTATGGTATGTAATATAGTATTTTGATTTTGGTTAGAATATTTTTTAGAATTGGCATGTATTAAGGGGGAGATACATGATTCATTTGGGATTCACATGTTGAATTCTTGTCAAATTATATGTTGACATATGTGATTTTCTCTTGGATATGCATTATGCTTTAAGTTTATTTTGGGTAGCTACAAGATAAGATCAAGAAGAAGTTCAAGACTTATTGAAGATTAGTCTAGGAGTGTGTAATTCATTGTACCTCATAGTGACCAGTCTTCTTTTTATTCGTTTTAGTATATGTATAGGGGTTTTGACATGGAATTTACCAAAGGGGGAGATTGTTAGGTTTTTGGTTTGTGTTAGCATTAATTCCATATCAAAACAATGTTTCACTTGTATTGATTTAGTTGTCATAGACTGATAATGATTCAAGCTTCAAAGAAGATATGGCAAGTACTCAAGAAAGTTCAAGTCTTCAAAGAAAAATATGCTTCAGTGTTCGACGATGGTATATTTAAGACCTCATTTCTCTTACAAGGCTTAAGCACACACACAATTCACCCACATGTGTCGCTGTATCATTCTACCCATTTTGGTATAACACATTCACACACTTGATATTGAATGTTCATGCATTATTGCTAAATTGACTAGTTAAATAGATTGCAAGATTGTGGACTATGTCCAAGTAATAGCATTCTTATGTGTTATGTGTTTGTATGTTTATATAACATGGACCTTGGACTTGAATTTGGTATTAAAATGTTCCTTATTGAGTTTCGGTCATTTCGGTTACACATTTATTTGATTTCGAGTTCCTAGTCAAGAGTTACAAAAAAATTTAGCCACGTTACATGCATTGTCCTCTCTTTGTGTATCAAGTCGAATTCATAATTTTCGATTTAAGTTTCATAGTCGTCTATGTGCATGAGAGAGTCTCGGTTCATAATCTATAAATGGATTCAAATTTAGAGTTCAAAGGCTGGAGAATGGTCAAAGGATGCGGAGGTGCGTGAAAAAAGGAGCTATGGCCAAAAGGCCACTATGTCTCTCCTTCTCGAGATGGTGCGTCCTTTGACCGATATGGCTTCCTCCCCGAGATGGCCATGCGCCATCTTAGGAAAAAAGGAGGCATGGGTGTTAGGTTTTTGGTTTGTGTTGGCATTAATTCCATATCAAAACAATGTTTCACTTGTATTGACTAGTTGTCTTAGATTGATGATGATTCAAGCTTCAAAGAAGATATGACAACTTATCAAGCAAGTTCAAGTCTTCAAAGAGAAATGCGCTTCATTGTTTGACAAAGGTATATTTAAGACCTAATTTCTCTTACAAGGCTTAGGCATACACATACATTGCATCCATATGTGCCCCTACATCGTTGTGCTCATTTTGAACAACACATTCACACACTTAATATTAAATGCTCATGCTTTAGTGCTAAATTGACTAGTTTTGTAGATTGCATGTTTTTGGACTATATCTAAGTAATAGCATTCATGTGTGTTATGTGTTTGTATGTTTATGTAACATGGATCTTGGACTTGAATTTGGTATTATATTGTTCATTATTGAGTTCTGGTCATTTCGGTTACTAAAACATTTGATTTCGAGTTCAAAGTCAAGAGTTGTGAAATCACGTTGCATGCATTGTCTTCGTCTTCATGTATCAAGTCAAATTCATAATTTCTAGTCTAGGTTTTGTAGTCTTCCATGTGTATGAGAGAGTCCCGGTTTGTAATCTGTATACGGATTCAAATTCGGAGTTCAAAGGTCGGAGAACGGTCGAAGAAAATGGGAGGAGCGCAAGGGAGTGAGGCGATGGCCGAATGCCATCAAGCCCCACCTCCCCGAGATGGTGTGTGGCCATCTGGGGCAAGAAGCCTTACTGCCCCTGAGATGGCCACATGCCATCTCAAGAAGGAAGGTGGCTTGAGGGCATTTCGGTCCTTTCCCTTCCCTCTTTCCCTATCTCATTTTTTACAAGAAGAAATTTTGAAAAATCATTGTGCAGAAATTTTCTCTCAACTTTCTCATCTCCCAAATGCCATATCTTTTTCATTTGAACTCCGTTTCAATCGATTCAAGTTGGAGATTGTTCCTATTTCATTTCTCTATCATTTTCAAGAAGGTTAAGGTCATTTATCTAAGTTTTTATGGTGGTTCTCCATCAAAAACGGGACTGCACTTTTCTTCCAAAGGTATTGAAATTTTCTCATGTTTTGAACTTCAAAGTTTTTCTATTACCTTGGGTTTTCTTCTTCTATATATATATATATATGTTTAAATTGTATACTTTGATTAGAGTATTAAACTCTAGAAAAGTTCGAATGAGCATGATTAGAATCTTACAAGTTGAGTTAGGTTTTTGATTAAGCCTATGTTTTCACATGTTTGTGTTTTGTTTTGTGCTCGCTATCCATCTACGACTATTTGGAATTTGATTGAATTTTGATGAGAAATATTCTTTAAATGTGTTAGGTTTCACTTATTGGATATAGTTTTGGAACATTTTGATTAATTTCTTAGAGCGATTTTGACTTTTAATTGAATTTTTAAAATAGAAATATGCTCTAGGTAGTAGCTAGAACTTAGGTTAGTGTTATCACATGATTCTAGCATATTTTTATGTATGTTACTAAAACCTTGAATGTCTGCTTAATATATATATGCGCTTTTATTCAAATTTTCGTCGCATGAATAATTCTAGGATTTTAATGTGTTTATGTTGTTTCATATGATTCTAGAATATTATTCATGTTTAGTAACTAGACAACATTTATTCTATGATATCTCATGCATATGTCTAGTTCTCATAGGATATGTTTGATCATCATATTCTATGTTGAGTGCTTGTTTGCATTTATGCATTCATTGATCACATTTAGAAAGTCCTTGAAAAAGGCATGAAGTCTTGGCTAGGACATGTGGTCCGGATAGCTAAGCAAGAAGTCTTGATTAGGACATGTGGTCAGAATAACTAAGCATGGGAGACTTTCTAGAGGCATGAGTGCCTTGGATAGAAAGTAGACTTTATTATTGGTAGACCCGGGATATTAAGATACGATGGAGTATGATAGAGAGTGAATCATTTGTTGATTACTCTTGAGGAATTTCCAACTTCTGAATGGTGTTGGCTAGAGTGTACTCCAAAAGAAAGTGAGTAATTTGTTGATCACTTTTGAGGAATTTCCAATCTACCAATAGAGATTGGGTAGATGTAGAATCCAATAGAGAGTGTGTCACTTGTTGGTCACTTTTGAGGAATTTCGTATCTTCTTTCCAATCATAAAAGTACTCGATGGTTGTATTCAGCCTATGGATGTTTCCTCTACGGAGGATTTACCGCGTAAAAGCATAATGTGTCAATTCTTTCTATCCCTCTCATATATTTGTATATGTATGTTTATATCTTCTTTTACAATCTTCATGTTTAGATACCTTGAAAAACAAGATTGTTGTAATATGTGATTCACGAGCACTTCAATTGATCAAAGTTGTAAATATCTTTGTATATGTATTTGTGTATAGTTGTATATGATCATTCTTGCATGAATACTTGTATATATCAAACAAAATTGAGAATGCTAGTATTGTTAATTTTTAGTTGTATTTGTTAATCTCTTTCACTAGCAACTTGTAAGCTTGTTTGATAATTCATATTGTTTACTTATATATGCTTTATTATCGTAAGAGTATAGTTACTCAAGCTAGCTAGAGGGAGAAACATAGGTTTGTTTTCAAGAGATTGAAAAACGTGTAATAACCTATTCACCCCCTGGTTAGCTTAATGCAATTTAACCGCTTTTGTGCAATTTCAATGGGGCAAAATGGTCATTCGTCAAGTAAAACTAAAACTAGAATCAACCAATAAATTAAACTAATCCACGGTAGCGGCACCCAAAACTTAATGTGTAAAAATCGTGTTAAAAAAATGATACTCACAAGTGCATGAATCATGAAGAAACGTACAACGGCAAGTAGAGATCGTTCCCACAAGAAAAAGTAATTTACTGATTAAAGACTAATTCTAATTAAAGTTAAACTAAAGTAACCAAAAGTTGTTGATAAGGATTGGATAAAAACTAAACTAAACTAAATTAAGAATGCAATTTAACAAAGAATTGGTGTTTTGATCAAGAGAAGAAAGACTAGGTAACTAATGCTCCCCATACGTAAACTCAATGTTCATCTATCAATTCCATTAACAAGATTCAATCAAAATCCATGGTTCATTCATATCTTAATTATGGTATTATCTTTATTCCTATCCGGGTTTAACCACGTGCTTTCAATCACTACTCACCCTTGTCGAAGGAGTGAGCAATAACCAAAAACCGATTACGTGTAAGAATTTTTGAACCAAATTGTCTTGCATATTCCTATGTCGAGAACAATTATACTCATTCAATTGAAAAGTAACTAAGACTAACTATATTCCTATATCACAATCTCAATTAGTAAATTATCAAAACCCTATACAAACACCAATTAATTTCCATAGATCAATAAAAGTCAAGAATAAGACATGACGAATTGAACAAATCTGAACTTGAATTGATTAATAAAAATATGGAGTTTGAATCATGACATGAGCATCACATAGGTTCACATTGATTCCCTAGTATGGAATTAGTTACACATTATGAAAATATTTAGAGAAGAGATAGAAAATATAGAGCCCATCATGGCCTTCATTGAATTCTTCAAACCTTCAATGACGAAATCTTCATCCTCTTCGAATCTTCTATGTGTAAGGTGATTGAGAGAATTGAGTTATGTGTACGGTTTGGAAAAAGTTTCTAGAATGAGAGTTGTAAGTTGTGTCTTCTTTGAAACATAATAGGAAGTATTTATATGTTCCCCACACAATAGAGTTTCAAGAAATCCTGAGAAAATAAGGATTATGCATGATTGTGCTTTATGTCGCGGTACAGACACTTGCTTGTGTCACGGCATGACAAGCGATTCCACTTCTAGAATGTTGTGTAGTATGTACCGCAGTCGAGGTAAGGGCACGAGATGCGGTATTGGCCGCGGAGCATTTTAAAAACCTTTCTGGAATTTCTCGCTTGCTACGCCATTGTTGGTACAGTTTCATGGGCAGTACTATTGACCACTGAAAATGATAATTTTTGCACTTTTGGACTCACATACGCTCTTTTTCCTCAAAAATAATTTCTAGAAATTCTTCTAAGGAATATGACATACGTATGCTCAACAAACACATCAAACAACCTAAAATATTTAAGAGACAGGTTTATTATATAGGAAATATGGATGAAAAAGATATATAAACAAAGATTGGTCAGCATGGAGAGGAATTGTGTCTGAAGATGTACAAAGTCCGCTTCCAGCAGACATTAGGATAGCCACCTGGAATGGCATGGTGATAGAGAGAGATCCCTCAAGTGTGAAGAAAAAGATCAAAATGATGAAAATAGGGTTTGAGAGGTCCGAGCAGACCGACTCATGATGATCCAGAGCTGATGGTAAAGGATGAGGAGGAAACCTACTTGGCAGAGGACGATGAGAGACGGTTGTCTTGGGAGAGGATATCGGTCGGTGTTAAGGAAATTAGAGAGAAAACGAATGATTGGGGCTCTGATATGACTCATGAAAGTAATACTAAGCTTGTGTTTAATAACTTAGAGGGGATGAATAGGTTTTAATCAAGTTAATTACCAATTTTTCTTGATTAGTCAATATTAAAAATTAACCAAATAAAATATGCAATCAATTGACAATTCAAAATATGGAAAACAAAAAATAACAACTCAATTGATTTATGTGAGTAACACTTTAACTGGGCAATACTCATGGGCAATCCTTTTGAACTTTAACTGGGCAAAACACTAATGCTTAAAGATGATCGGATTTTGTCTAGAGTAAAATCAGATTTTTCTCCCTCAAAATTTCTATGATGACCAAATTCTTCTCTTACAAAAATTAGCTTGGCCGAAATTCACCTCTAGTTTCCTTAGTCATGACCGAAATTCTCTTGCACATATATATAGGATGATAAATCCTTTCCTAAGAAGGATTTGCTTGGTTGTCAAGAATCCTTTCCTTAGGTGGATTTATTTGGTAGTTAAGAGTCCTTATCTAAAAGGAAATCTAACTTCTCCTATAACCATATGTTGTTGACCGAATTTTACTCTTTGATTTAGATTAGGAGAGTTTATTCTTTCCTAAGAAGGATTACTTAATGGACAAGAATCCTATCCTAAGGTAGATTAACTTGGTGGTTATGAATCCTTTTCAAAGAAGAATTCTACCACTAAGTAGTTTTACTTGGTGACCAAGAATCCTTTTCCAATAAGAATTCTTTCCTACACCAAGACTCCTAATCCAACTCAATAATGTATTTGTAACCATATTAAAGACTTCCTAATTTGATTAGATAAATAATTCCTTTTATTTATCTACTTATCAAATATAACCTTTAACATTAACTATACTACCAACAATAGTATAGTTTTAGGAGACCATCTCCTACTAGGAAAAAGATTTTGACTTTTAATTAAATAATTAATTAATTAACAAATTAATTAATTTCCATTTAATTAAATAATAAAATAAAAATAATATATTTATTATATTCTTAATAACCTTTGCCGCCCATACCATATATGTAAGAGCCATATATTATTTTTCTTATTTTATTAAATACATTAGACCTTAATAAAAAGTCCACATGTGAACTAGACCTATTCTTACAAAAAGAAACAAGTTCTCATGCCTTATTACAATTCTAGATGGACCCCTATTGGTCCGGTAGAATATATCAAGTGATCCATACAAGTTCGTGTGGATTAGGGATCTTGGCGGGCTATCTAAATTTAAGCTCCAATAGACACAACCCAATCACAATCAACAAATGATTCACTTAGGTCCGATCTATTTAATTTTAGTTCATTCCACTAAAGAACTAAAATTGAACTCTTAAATAAAGATAGAATAAGTTGATGTTACTCATTCGTACCCTAAACAACCTTATTGGAGAAAGTGTATCGTCATGAAGAATACCAGTAATCGCCAAGAGCTCATAGACCTCCTATAGCTCTCCAAGTTGCCATATTTACTCATATGACCACATTTTGAACTCGGATATTTTGACTTGTCCAGAAGCCGTGTTTCAATAGACATTATTTAAAACTTAACGTTAAGATTTAATATCCAATACCTCAAAACATCCATATGATGGTATTCTACTCTCATTCAATAAATGGAGTCACGATGTCCATATCTATAAATAAAGTCCTCTATCGATTAACAAATGAATACCACCAAACTATCGAGGATAGACTATGCTATATAATCGTACTCATTGATAACTCAAATGATAACACTTGTAACCATAAGTCCATCATTTATCTCAGGATTAAGATAGACTCTCCGATTGTCTTCAAATGAAAACTTTTATCCATTGACGGTTCTAGATAAAGTATTTCATTTTGATCCTATTCAATGCACCCAGTGCACTAGATTCTTTTGCCCAAAGACACCACACTTTGATGATTTTAGACTCATCATAACACATTTGATCGCACTCAAATGCTAGCAAAAGAATCTACAACTTTGACAAGATAAAGGAGCCCAACCTTCTATCTTAAGTTGTGAATATTATTCAAGACTAACTAAAGAATTGTGTCTACCGCATACATATCTAGATGTATGAACAATTCTTCTTTTCTCATAGTCTTTTGACCTTATGATTATTTACTTTTGACAATTATAGTAATTAAACTAAAAATGCTATAAGATTTGTTAAACTAGAAATCACTTTATTCATATGAAAAGATTGTTAATTACAATATTACACTCTTGCTATCGAGCATAATCCTAACACTTTTAGCCACACGCGGTCCTCAAATCCACTATATGTAATGATGTTTACAACCTAGGTGGACCTCTAGTCACACTATTTGTTAGGATTATACTCGATAGCAAGAGTATAATAATGTATTTGACAATCTTTTCATATTAATAAAGTGATTTCTATTTTAACAAATCTTATAGCATTTATAGTTTAATTATTATAATTGTTAAAAGTAAATAATCATAAGGTCAAAAGACTATGAGAAAAGAATAATTGTTCATACATCTAGATATGTATGAGGTAGACATGATTCTTTAGTTAGTCTTGAATAATATTCACAACTTAAGATAAAAGGTTGGGCACCTTTATCTTGTCAAAGTTGTAGATTCTTTTGCTAGCATTTGAGTGGGATCAAATGTGTTATGATGAGTCTAAAATCATCAAAGTATGGTGTCTTTGAGCAAAAGAATCTAGTGCACTGGGTGCATTGAATAGGATCACAATGAAATACTTTATCTAGAACCGTCAATAGATAAAAGTTTTTATTTGAAGACAATCGAAGAGTCTATCTCAATCCAGAGATAAATGATGGACTTATGGTTGCAAGTGTTATCATTTGAGCTATCAATGAGTATGATTATATAGCATAGTCTATCCTCGATAGTTTGGTGCTATTCATTTGTTAATCGATAGAGGACTTCATTTATAGATATGGATATCGTGGCTCCATTTATTGAATGAGAGTAGAATACCATCATATGGATGTTTTGAGGTATTGGATATTAAATCTTAAAGTTAAGTTTTCAATAGTGTCTTTTGAAACATGGCTTCTGGACAAGTCAAAATATCCAAGTTCAAAATGTGGTCATATGAGAAAATATGGTAACTTAGAGATCTATAGGCGGTCTATGAGCTCTTGGCTATTACTGGTATTCTTCACGAGGATACACTTTCTCCAATAAGGTTGTCTAGGATACGAGTGAGTAACATCAACTTATTCTATCTTTATTTAAGAGTTCAATTTTAGTTCTTTAGTGGAATGAACTAAAATTAAATAGATCGGACCTAAGTGAATCATTTGTTGATTGTGATTGGGTTGTGTCTATTGGAGCTTAAATTTAGATAGCCCGCCAAGATCCCCAATCCACACGAACTTGCATGGATCACTTTATATATTCTACCGGACCAATAGGGGTCCATCTAGAATTGTAATAAGGCAAGAGAACTTGTTTCTTTTTGTAAGAATAGGTCTAGTTCACATGTGGACTTTTTATTAAGGTCCAATGGATTTAATAAAATAAGAAAAATAATATATGGCTCTTATATATGGTATGGGCGGCAAAAGCTATTAAGAATAGCTTAAATATATTATTTTTTATTTAATTATTTAATTAAATGAAAATTAATTAATTTGTTGATTAATTAATTTTTTAATTAAAAGTCAAAATCTTTTTCTATTAGGAGATGGTCTCCTGATATTATACTATTGTTGGTAGTATAATTAATTTTAAGGACTATATTTGATAAGTAGATAAATAAAAGGAATTATTTATCTAATCAAATTAGAAAGTCTTTAATATAGTTTCAAATACATTATTGAGTTGGATTAGGAGTCTTGGTGTATGAAAGAATTCCTTTTGGAAAAGGATTCCTAACCACCAAGTAAATTCATCTAAGGATAGGATTCTTAACTACCAAGTAAATCCTTCTTAGGAGAGGATTTGGTCTCTTATATATATACTTGTAAATTTCGTCCAAGCATGAATTTTTGGGATGAGAAGTTGTTTTTTTTTTTTTGTTAATAAAAAAACACTTAGTCCAACTCATCGTGTGAAGAATTCGGCCAAGCATAGAGAAAAGAGGGAACGTTTTTGTTTTCGATAGTACACTAGTATCCTTTGCATCAAAAGGGTTTTGTGTACAACATCGAATCAAGGTTCACGCGAGTTTCAATCAAATTGATTGATAATTCACAAGTGACTGGACGTTCTTGGTTTTTTATCTTGGAGGATTATTGTGACTAACAAAGCAGAAGATTTTGTTTGTTTCCATCCTCAGGTATACAATTTAAAGAAAGGGAGCCCACACTCCTAGGTGATTCACATTCGTGATTGGATTGGAAGATCTTACTGATTCAATTCGACGCTAGTTCAATCATCACGAAAAAAAAAAGGTACGATAATTTTTATATACATCAATTAATCTAGGGTTAAGGTTCTTGTTATTAAAAGGGAAAAATTTTATTTATACGCAAACCCTAATTTTCTAATTTTCTCATGCTTCTGTTGCGTTTTGAAACCGTTTTTCCCCTACAATTGGTATCAGTTCCTAGTTGTACCCGTGATTAACTTATGTATGTGTTCGTGAATCTTTTTTTTTTCATATATGCATGTTTTAGAAAGAGATGGCACTCTAGGTATTCGCATATATATTTACATTGGAATGTATGGATATATATATATATATATATATATATATATATATATATATGTTTTATATGTGGTTTTTTATTGCTCAATTTTGGTCATAGAATTTCAATGTATTTTGTTTTGGGATTGTAATAAGAAGGGTGGTCTATCATCGCCATAATTTCCTTCCTGGTAGTTGCTAAGTTTTTTTTTTTTATTTTGTTGTTGTAATAAAAAAAATTGCACTATTGTAATAATAAAGAAAAAAACTGCAGTATTTTTTTTATTTATAATTCTTCTGTAATACATACAAGTATCAAAGACTTAAAGGTTTGAAGAATTGGAAGCAGCCGGAACAGGTTTGGGACCATGCGAGTTGTAGCAACGAACGTGTGTGCGAAGAGCGCGCAGCCTCGTTTGTTGTGGCATGGGCTGCGCACGGCAGCCCTTTAGTAGCCATGGGCTGCGCATGGAAGCCCTTTATGGGTTTGTGGCATGTGCACGCCCATGGGTAAGGGTGAAGGGTGCGCACGCCCATGAGAGGTAGCTGAGGGAGTCCGAACGATGAAGGTTGCATGAAGACTTGTTCGCCAAGAAAGGAGTTCTTGTATTCCAAGATATATGTAATTTACTTGTTTTTCTAAGATGGACCAAAATTGTAGCTATTTATATTTTTGCAAATATTGCAATGTTTGTCATTGTTTGATAACATGTCATATAGAATAGGATTGCCACTCATATATCTCTTTTGGTATGAACATGCATAGAATGATTTAGGTATCTAAATTGACATCTAGATAACTTGGTAAATCATTCTTTGGAATTCGATCACATGCCTTAAACAATTGAGTGGGAGAAGGTGTTTTGAAACACCTACGGCCTCCAAGTTTAGTTGAGCTTTATGTTTCATAAATAACCTCCCAAGAGGTATTCATGAATGGAATTTAGCAAGATACTTCCTTACAAGGATAGACTATACAATTAGCCAAAACGATATCTACTCCCAAATGAGGGATATTCGTGAGGGATTATATTGAAGGTCGATAACTTGGTAACACACTCAATGTACTTTTATTAATACCCTCCCAAGAGTTCTTGTTAATAAAATTGCAAAGCTAAAAGAGAAAACGTTGGTTGTTATGTTAACAATTAGGTGGAACCTAGTCCAACTAGTAAATGGTGCGTACTCCCAAAGAAGGCGTGACATTTATGGGTGCTAGATCACCGTTGAATTTTTACGATTGAATTATTTCATTTAATTCAAGATAAATATTCAAAAGTGCTTTATCATGATTATTTACTTATATAATTTTTGTTAATATAAAGAAATCATGACCCTATCCCTAATCAAATTCCTAAAAGATAATACTTTAACTGATGATAATTATGCCACATGGAAAAAAGGAAAATTGGGTTGTTATTCTAAGTTGAATAACCATAAGTTCGTTCTCTCTAATCCTAAACCACCAAACTAATGAATCTACTCAGGAGCAAAGAGATGTGTATCAGTAGTGGAAGTCTTCAGATGAGATGGCTAAATGTATGTTACATTATGGCCATCATCTCTGACGTGTTGCAACAGTAACATGAAGGAATAGGAGACTGCTGGCGATATAATGATGTCTCTAGAGGAGATGTTTGCTATGAGGTCTAGGATGACTAAGAGAAAGAGGTAGTGACTGCTTTTATGAATCTTAGGATGAAACATGGACAGGATGTGAAAGATCACATGATGAAAGTCATAGCACATCTCAATATTACTGAACTGAATGGTGCTGAGATAGATGGTGAGATGAAAACTTGACATGATTGTGTTAGGTTTTAGTTTGTGTTGGCATTAATTCCATATCAAAATGATGTTTACTTGTAATGATTTAGTTGTTTAGATTCATGATGATTCAAGCTTCAAGGAAGAAGAAACAACAAGTCAAAGCAAGTTCTAAGTCTTCAAATAGAAAGGATGCAATATGGTTCTACAAAGGTATACTAAGACCTTATCTTTCTCTTACAAGGCTTAGGCACACACACATATCATACATTTGTGTCCCTGCATCATTGTGCACCATTATAGGCACACACATACAATTCATTCATATGTGTCCCTGCATTGTTGTGCACCATGTATAACACATTCACACACTTAAAGATGAATGTTCATGCATTGGTATTAAAATAACATGTTTTGGAATATGCATGATTGGAAACTATCTCTATGTAGTTTGCATTCTAGTGTGAATTGTGTTTGTGTGTGTATATGTTTGTATAACATGGAGGTTGAACTTGGATTTAGTCTTAAATCATTCTTGATTAAGTTCCTGTCATTTCAGTTACTCATACTATTGATTTTAAGTTCTAAGTCAAAAGATACTACACTTTCAACTCATATTTCATACATTGTCTTCGTCTTCATATATCGAGTTGAATTATTATTTTTTGGGTTGAGTATCTTATATGTCCATGTCCGTGTGAGAGTTATGGTTTGTAATCCGTAAACGGATTTGAATTCTGAGTTTAGAGGCCGGAGAACGGTTGAAGAACGCGAGGGAAGCGCGAGGGAAATTCACCATGGCCAATTGAGGTGTGCATGCCCGAGATGGCGCGTGGCCATCTCGGCCACACAACCTTGCTGCCCCAAGATGCCCTCGTGCCATCTCGGGGGAGCACTAACAAGTGAGGGCAAAAATGTCTTTTCATCTTTCTTCTTTCCCACTCCTTTATAAACTATTTCCCTCTCACATCTCATTCTAAGAAGAAATTCAAATCAAGTGTGCAGAAATTTTCTCTCTAAATTTTCTCATCTTCCAAACACCATAACTTCTTCATTTGAACTCTGATTTGAGTGATTGGAAGTTGAGAGTGTTTATCTATTCATCCTCCATCTTTTCTCTAAAGGTTTGAGTTAATTTTACTGCTTTTTTTGGTGTCTAATCATACAAAAACGGGACTGCACCTAAATCAACTAAGGTATTGATTTTCTCTCAAAGTTTTCTTTTAAAACTTGGTCAATTGCCTTGGGTTTTATTCTTCTACATATATTTGTATATTGTGAGTATTTTGATTTGTGTTTTGATTTGTGTTTTGAACACTTTCAAAGCTAGGTTGAGTTTCAATTGAAATCATTCATGTTGAGTTAGGTTTTGATTTTGCCTATGTTATCACATGTTTGGGATTGTATTGTGCTAGCTTTGATTCTAGGACTATTTGATGATCTTTGATTGATTGATTTTGAGAAAAATAGTTCCTCACATGTATTAGGCTCTCTTGGCCAAAATTCTCACATAATACATGTGGTTATGTTCTTTTGAGCTATTCATGTGATTTGTTGAATCTATGATTAGAAATATACTCTAGAACTTTAGCTTAAATCTAAATGACTTTGTCATATGATTTTAGCATGTTTTTGGTTTGTGTGATTTAAACTTGATCTTGTGATTTAGTGATCATATCTTGTGATTCAAGTTTAGATCTATGTATCTAGGTTGTGATTAATATTGAACATATCTTGTATAATCTAGATTGTTTATACATGCATGATTAACTAGACTATATGTGATTTGTGCATTCATGCTCATGTCTAGTATTTTCCATAGAATGTATAGATCATAGCATTCTATGTTGTGTGCTTGTTTGCGTTTTGCATTCATGATCACCTAGATGCCTTGTGAGAAGGAAGTCTTGACAATAGGTGTGAGACCTATGGTGTTGAGCAAGAAGTCTTGGCAAGAGGTGTGAAGCCTTGGATTGTCAAGCAAGGAAGTCTTGGCTAGAGGTGTGAAGACTTGGATAGTCGAGCAAAAAGTCTTGCCTATAGTTGGGAGAACTCCGATAGGTGAGCAAGGAAGTCTTGACTAGAGTCATGAGGACTTAGTTGAGCAAGAAGTCTTGCCTTGGGTCGTGAAGATCCGGATAAGGTGAGCAAGGAAGTCTTGTCAAGAGGTGTGAAGCCTCGGATTGTTGAGTATAGGGCGGCAACTTCTAGAGTAGGATAGGAGGGTAGTTTATAGGTGAAGAGGTCACTTGAGAGATTGTACTTGTCTTATCTACTAGTGGATTTTGTTTACCGGTGGCTGCTAGCCCGTGGATGTTTCCTCTTCGAAGGTTTACCACGTTATATCTTGTGTCAACTTTTCTCTATCCCTATCTCTCTAATATTTATATTGTGGATAGAACTCTTTATATATGTTGACTTACTTTCTATAAAATAGATTGTGTATGTGTTACAATTACTTGTTTGTATCACATTTTACTTGTGTTTATATATTGATTAATTGTCTTTAATTAATATATATATTGTGATACAAGCAATCTAGATGGACAAACTTTTGTTTGTTTCTAAGGGAGTGGAAAAAGGTGTCTAACCTATTCACCCCCCCCCCCCCCCCAGGTTAGCCTTGAGCATTTAACCGTGATTGAATTTTAGATTGTCAACTCACTATCAGATTCCTTTGGTTTGTTCAAAGTTGGACTACACCTTGAACAATAAGGAATACACCTTGCAAGGCCTGATGCAAGATGTTCAAAGTACCAAAACAATTCTTGTGAAAGGCAAGAGTCAAGAGATTCATATGGTTGGTAAAGTTGCTACTGTTAAGACCTGTCAGAAGGTCAAGTATCAACAGAAGAAAAATCAACTTTGGCCTAACTAGAAGGGGTTTCAGGAAAGGAAAAGACTGAATGAGAATAAATTCAAATTGTATTTAGGCAATAGAGCGTTGGTGTCTACTAGTGTAGTGGGAGATATTAGAATCAATTTAGATTCTTATAGGCATTCAGATTTAATAGACGTTTATTGTGTACCTCAATTCAAGAGGAATTTAATTTCAGTTTCTTGTTTAAATAAATTTGGTTATTCGATTACTTTTAATAAAACTTTTATTATCAGTAAGAATGACAAAATTATTTGCAAAGGTACATTGGAAAACGGTTTATTCTATTTGCATGGAAATATCTCTCACTTGTTATGCACGGAATCAACAGAAACTAATCATAAAAGAGTAAAATTATCAAAAGATGAAACCTACCTATGAAATTTACGCTTAGGTCATATTAACCTTAATAGGATTAAAATATTGGTAAGTGACGGACCTTTAAGTGACTTAAAGGTTGATGATCTACCAACTTGTGAATCTTGTTTGGAAGGTAAAATGACAAAAAGGTCGTTTACGACCAATGGCGCAAGAACCATCGAATGTTTAGGATTGATACACACTGATGTGTATGGACCTATGAGCATTCAAGCCAGAGGTGGATATGAGTACTTCATCACTTTCACGGACGATCACTCGAGATTTGGCTATGTGTATCTCATGAGACATAAGTCGGATGCTTTTGATATGTTCAAAGCATTTAAAGCTAAAGTAGAAAATCAGCTTGAGAACCGCATAAAAATCTTGAGGTCCGATTATGGTGGAGAATATCTATCTGGTGAGTTTCAGCAATATATTATTGATAATGGAATAATTTCTCAGTTTTCTGCACCAGGCACACCTCAACAAAATAGGGTGACAGAAAGGAGAAATAGAACTCTTTTGGATATGGTTAGGTTTATGTTGAGTTATTCAACGCTCCTTAATTCTTTTTGGGGATATCCTTTACAAACTACAATGTATATTCTAAACGATGTACCATCTAAGTCGGTTCCTAAAACACTGCATGAGTTGTGGACTGGGCAAAAGCCTAGTTTAAAACACTTAAGAATATTTGGATGTCCTGCGCACGTGTTAAAAGGAAAGACAGAAAAGATGGAGTCTCGTTCTGAAATATGCATATTTGTAGGGTATCCAAAAGAATATTATTTTTATAGTCCTTCAGATCTTAAAGTATTTGTTTCGACAAATGCTAAATTTCTAGAAGAGGACTATATGAATTAATTTGTGCCTAAAAGTATAATTGTCCTAAATGAGCTTTTAGGAGATACAATTCCACAAGAAGTTTTGCAACCAAGCCCAATTGTAAGTTCCATACCAACACAAGATCAACAATCTACTATACCTCATCGTAGTGGGAGGGTTGTTAGACAACCCAAGAGATACATCGGTCTAGGAGAATCTGTAGAGAATCTTTCAGACGATGATGATCCCTATACGTACAAGGAAGCAATGGAAGATGTTGATTGTCGCCATTGGCAAAAGGCAATGCAATCCGAAATTGAATCTATGTTCAAAAACAAAGTCTGGTCCCTTGTAGACTTGCCTGAACCCATCGGGTGCAAGTGGGTATACAAGAGGAAAAGAGGAATGGATGCTTAGGTGGAAACCTTTAAAGCTAGATTGATAGCTAAAAGTTATACACAGAAAGAAGGTATCGATTATGAAGAAACCTTCTCTTTTGTGGCCATGCTTAAATCCATTAGGATACTCTTATCCATTGCGACATCTCTAGACCTAGAGATTTGGAAAATTGACGTCAAGACAGCTTTCCTTAATGGAAGTCTTGACGAAAACATTTACATGATGCAACCAGAAGGATTCATTGAAAAGAGCCAAGAGGAAAAGGTATGCAAGTTGCAAAGATCCTTATATGGATTGAAGCAAGCATACAGATCCTGAAACATAAGGTTCGATCAAGCCGTAAAAAGTTTTGGATTTATTCAAAACCTTGATGAACCTTTGTATACAAAAGGATTAAAGGCGACAAGTTGGTTTTTCTAGTTCTTTACGTTGATGATATACTACTCATCGAAAACGATGTAGGTGTATTGACATCAATAAATGAATGGTTAGCAACACAATTTGATATGAAGGACTTAGGAGAAGCAAGTTATATTCTTGGTACCAAATCATAAGGGATAGAAAGAATAGAACGATTGCATTATCCCAAGCTTCATACATAGATAAAATCCTGTCTAGGTTTTCCATGAAAGATTCCAAAAAAGGTATGTTACCTTTTAGACATGGAATCAAACTTTCTAAGGAACAAGTTCCTAAGAATGAGCATGAAGAGCAATTCATGAGTAGGATTCCATATGCTTCGGCAGTAGGAAGTCTCATGTATGCAATGTTCTGTACTATACCAGATATTTGTTTTGTTGTGGGCATAGTTAGCAGGTTTCAATCGAAGCCTAGTCCTGATCACTGGACGGTAGTCAAGCATATTTTCAAGTATCTTAGGAGAACAAGAGATTATATGCTTGTATACTCTAGAGGGGATTTAATTCCCGTTGGGTATACAGATTCTAATTTTCAATCAGATTCTGATTCCAAGAGATCAACATCAGGATATGTGTTTACTATTGGTGGAGGAGCAGTCATATGGAGAAGTATAAAGCAATCTTGTATTGCCGATTCCACCATGAAAGCCGAGTATGTTGCCGCATGCGAGGCTACTAAAGAGACTGTCTGGCTTCGCCAATTCCTGATTGACTTGGAAGTGGTTCCTGATGCGAATAAGCAGATCACTATCTATTGTGATAATAGTGGAGCAGTGGCTAATTCAAGAGAACCAAGAAGTCATAAGAGAGGGAAACACATTGAAAGAAAGTATCACCTTCTGAGGGAAATTGTGCATAGGGGTGACATGACGATTACCAAGATCGCGTCAGCAGAAAATCTAGTTGATCCATTTACAAAGGCTCTTCCACAAAAGAGTTTTGATGGGCATCTAGAGAACATGGACATGAGAGATATGACACATTTGCTATAGAGCAAGTGGCATATTGTTAGGATTATGCTCGATAGCAAGAGTATAATAATGTATTTGACAATCTTTTCATATTAATAAAGTGATTTCTATTGTAACAAAGCTTATAGCATTTATAGTTTAATTATTATAATTGTCAAAAATAAATAATCATAAGGTCAAAAGACTATGAGAAAAGAATAATTGTTCATGCATCTAGATATGTATGAGGTAGACACAATTCTTTAGTTAGTCTTGAATAATATTCTCAACTTAAGATAAAAGGTTTGACGCCTTTATCTTGACAAAATTGTAGATTCTTTTGCTAGCATTTGACTGGGATCAAATGTGTTATGATGAGTCTAAAATCATCAAAGTGTGGTGTCTTTGGGCAAAAGAATCTAGTACACTGGGTGCATTGAATAGGATCACAATGAAATACTTTATCTAGAACCGTCAATAGATAAAAGTTTTTATTTGAAGACAATCAGAGAGTCTATCTCAATCCTGAGATAAATGATGGACTTATGGTTGCAAGTGTTATCATTTGAGCTATCAATGAGTACGATTATATAGCATAGTCTATCCTCGATAGTTTGGTGGTATTCATTTGTTAATTGATAGAGGACTTCATTTATAGATATGGACACCGTGGCTCCATTTTTAAGGTATTGGATATTAAATCTTAAAGTTAAGTTTTCAATAGTGTCTATTGAAACATGGCTACTGGACAAGTCAAAATATCCAAGTTCAAAATGTGGTCATATGAGAAAATATGGTAACTTGGAGATCTATAGGCGGTCTATGAGCTCTTGGCTATTACTGGTATTCTTCACGAGGATACACTTTCTCCAATAAGGTTGTCTAGGATACGAGTGAGTAACATCAACTTATTCTATCTTTATTTAAGAGTTCAATTTTAGTTCTTTAGTGTAATGAACTAAAATTAAATAGATCGGACCTAAGTGAATCATTTGTTGATTGTGATTGGGTTGTGTCTATTGGAGCTTAAATTTAGATAGCCCGCCAAGATCCCCAATCCACACGAACTTGCATTGATCACTTTATATATTCTACCGGACCAATAGGGGTCCATCTAGAATTGTAATAAGGCATGAGAACTTGTTTCTTTTTGTAAGAATAGGTCTAGTTCACATGTGGACTTTTGATTAAGGTTCAATGGATTTAATAGAATAAGAAAAAAAATATATGGTATGGGAGGCAAAAGCGATTAAGAATAGCTTAAATATATTTTTTTTATTTAATTATTTTATTAAATGGAAATTAATTAATTTGTTGATTAATTAATTATTTAATTAAAAGTCAAAATCTTTTTCTATTAGGAGATGGTCTCCTGATATTATACTAATGTTGGTAGTATAATTAATATTAAGGACTATATTTGATAAGTAGATAAATAAAAGAAATTATTTATCTAATCAAATTAGGAAGTCTTTAATATAGTTTCAAATACATTATTGAGTTGGATTAGGAGTCTTGGTGTAGGAAATAATTTCTTTTGGAAAATGATTCTTAACCACCAAGTAAATCCACCAAAGGATAGGATTCTTAACCACCAAGTAAATCCACCAAAGGAGAGGTTTTGATCTCCTATATATATACTTGAAAATTTCGTCCAAGCATGAATTTTTGGGATGAGATGTTGTTTTTTATTTGTTTTTTATTGTTATTAAAAAAACACTTAGTCCAACTCATCGTGTGAAGAATTCGGCCAAGCATAGAGAAAAGATGGAACGTTTTTATTTTCGATAGTACACTAGTATCCTTTGCATCAAAAGGTTTTGTGTACAACATCGAATCAAGGTTCACGCGAGTTTCAATCAAATTGATTGATAATTCACAAGTTACCGGATGTTCTTGGTTTTTTCTCTTAGAGGATTATTATGACTAACAAAGAAGAAGATTTTGTTTATTTCCATCCTCAGGTATACAATTTAAAGAAAATGAGCCCACACTCCTAGGTGATTCACGTTCGTGATTGGATTGGAAGATCTTGCGGATTCAATTCGACGCTAGTTCAATCATCATGAAAAAAAAGGTATGATACTTTTTATATACATCTATTAATCTCGGGTTAAGGTTCTTGTTATTAAAAGGGGAAATTTTTATTTATACGCAAACCCTAATTTTTGTTTTTCTCACGCTTCCGTTGCGCTTTGAACCGTTTTTTTCCCTACACTATTAACGGACACTAACCCACCACTACTACCCAGTGGGCCATTTATAGTGATACCAGACCAATGCTTGCCAACCAAAGAGTTGGTTGGCAGACTTCTTTTGCTTGCGTACAACACCTTGTAGTCACAAGACTTACCTCTCAAAGAGGAGATTAACAACCTATGGGAATATATGAATATATCCTAAATGCAATTAATGCTAGGCACGACTAAATGCTTATCTAGATATTAAATGATGAAAATAGAAGAAATCCTAGATATCAATGTCTATATGAAAGCATAAAGACTTAACTAGATGATGATATGGAAATATAAAATCTAGTTATCAAGCAAAAGCCAATCAATAAGAGTTGTCATTGGACAATAAATGAAATCATTAAATGCAGTCAATAAGTTCTAATCAATAATGTATAAATGCAAGGCATAGAGACTTAGCTAAGGGCAAACTAGTCTTAAATGCTATCTATCAATGAAAACTAAACTCAACCGACATTCAATGTCTCAAATATGGTAGAAACAACATTAAGGAATGAGACATGCATTTAATCAACAAATAAATGCTAATCCTAGGCAAACATGTTATAAGAATGAAACAATAGATTCTAGGGTATGTAAAAATTACATAGTCAAAGAAAACAAGAAGAACCATGCTTGGAAGTTGCTAGGATGATGCCAAATGCTCATGGAAAAGTGTTTGGTTGAGAAAAGGTGAGTTCTTGGAGCTCTCTGTCTCTCTTGGAGTTAATTTCTCTCACTAAAGATATGAATTTCAGAGCTCTAGATCTAAATGTGGAAGAAGATTGATATATTCATAGTGGGAGAAAATGAGTAGCAATGGAAAAGACGAAATTGCCTAAAATTATCGTCTTCCACATGAGACTCTGCTGAAGGTACCCGTGGAGACACGTCCCATGGAAACTATTAAAGGGTTTTCATGGGAGACTTCGTTGGAGGCACCTATGGAGACTTGTCCGGTAGAATCCTGTTGGGATTATGCTCAATAGCAAGAATGTAATAATGTATTTGACAATCTTTTCATATTAATAAAAGTGATTTCTAATTTAACAAATCTTATAGCATTTATAGTTTAATTATTATAATTGTAAAAAGTAAAAAATCATAAGGTCAAAAGACTATGATAAAAGAAGAATTGTTCGTACATCTGGATATGTATCAGGTAGACACAATTCTTTAGTTAGTCTTGAATAATATTCACAACATAAGATAAAGGTTGAGCGCATTTACCTTGTCAAAGTTGTAGATTCGTTTGCTAGCATTTGAGTGAGATCAAATGTGTTATGATGAGTCTAAAATCATCAAAGTGTGGTGTCTTTGGACAAAAGAATCTAGTGCACTAGGTGCAGTGAATAGGATCACAGTGAAATACTTTATCCAGAATCGTCAATGGATAAAAGTTTTAATTTGAAGACAATCGGGGAGTCTATCTCAATCCTGAGATAAATGATGGACTTATGGTTGCAAGTGTTGTCATTTGAGCTATCAAAAAGTATGATTATATAGCATAGTCTATCCTCAATAGTTTGGTTTTATTCATTTGTTAATCGATAAAGGACTTTGTTTATAGATATGGACATCGTGGCTCCATTTATTAAATGAGAGTAGAATATCATCATATGGATGTTTTGAGATATTGGATATTAAATCTTAACGTTAAGTTTTCAATAGTGTCTATTGAAATATGGCTTCTGGACAAGTCAAAATATCCAAGTTCAAAATGTGGTCATATGAGTAAATATGGTAACTTGGAGAGATATATTTGGTCTATGAGCTCTTGACGATTACTGATATTCTTCACGAGGATACACTTTCTCTATTAAAATTGTCTAGGGAATGAATGAGCAATATTAACTTATTCTATCTTTATTTAATAGTTCAATTTTAGTGCTTTAGTAGAATGAACTAAAATTAATAGATCGGACCTAAGTGAATCATTTGTTGATTGTGATTAGATTATGTCTATTGAAGCTTAAATTTAGATAGCCCGCCAAGATCCTCAATCCACAAGAACTTGCATGGATCACTTAATATATTTTACCGAACCAATGTATGGGTCCATCTAGAATTGTACCAAGGCATGTGGATTTGTTTCTTTTAGTAAGAATGAGTCTAGTTCACACGTGGACATTTTATTTAAGTCCAATGAATTTAATAAAGGGCTCGATAAATAAATGGCACTATTTGAGAGGGGTGTTGTTAAAATGTCATCAGTTAAGTAATGTAAGTTTAAAAGGCACCATTTAAACTAAACAGACAAGAATATCCCCACAAAATTGAAATGGATAGAAAAGTTGTTTTGTGTTTCTGAGAAAAGCAACAATGAGAAAGAAACCGAGAAAGAAACTGACGACAACCAAATCGACGGCGAGCAAATCGACAGCTTATTGACCGGAACGGTAATACAGTACATTTCGCAGCGATGACAGAGGTAAGTTCAGTTTGGTTTATTTATCGATTTGTTGTTCATAACTTAAAATTGCATTTCATACTTGTTCTGTTGAAAGAAATTGTAGATTAGGGTTGACAGTGGTTGTGGTTTTGGTTTGAGTTTGAAATGAGGTTCAATATTCTGGTATCGAGGAATTTTTGTTTTGAAATAAAAATAAATCGAGAATATTTCAAGCGAGATCGAGGATATTTTTTAGAAAGAATCAAGAGGTTTTTCAAAGTGATCGAGCTTTTGTTAAATGATCGATAATATTTTTCATATAATCGAGAGGTTTTTCAAAGGATCGAGACAATTATGAAAGGATCGAGAATATTTGTCAAAGGATCGAGAATATTATGATAACTATCGAGATTGTTTTTCAAAGGATCGAGATTTTTTAAATTAATCGAATCGATAAGATTTTTCTAATAATGGAGAAGATTTTTAAAAGAATCAAGAGGTTTGTGAAAGTGTCGAGAATATTTTCAAAGGATCGAGAATGTTTTGAAATGATCGAGAATGTTTTTAAAATGGTCCAATTTTTTGAAAATGATCGAGAATATTTTTCAAAGAATCGAGAGTTTTTTGAAAGGATCGAGAATATTTTCTACCGATCGAGAATGTTTTTCAAAGGGTCGATATTTTTTAAATTGATCGAGAACATTTTTCAAAGAATCGACAGGTTTTTCAAAGGATCGAGAGTTTTTTGAAAGGATCGAGAATATTTTCTAACGATTGAGAATGTTTTTCAAAGGGTCGAGAACATTTTCAAATGATCATGAAGTTTTTTCAATGAATCGAGATGTTTTACAAAGGATCGAGACTAATTTGAAAGGATTGAGCCTATTTGCAAAGGATCAAGAACTTTTTGAAACCACTCGAGAACTATTTTAAATGATCGTGAAGTTTTTTCAATGAATCGAGAGATTTTAGGAAGGATCGAGACTATTTACAAATGATCGAGCCTATTTGCAAAGGATCGAGAACTTTTTAAAAATTCGAGATCTTTTTCATAGGATCGAGAATATTTTAAAAGTATCGAGAATTTGTTTCAAACGATCGAGAATTTTTTCTAATTTTTTCTAATTTTTGTGCGGTTTGCTGATGTACTGTTTCTATGACATTGCAGATGACGAGCAGTATGAAGGAAATGCTTAAAACTACAGAGGGAGATTGGTTCAAGGGAAAATTGACCCGACACGATTATTTTGAAGCCCTCGCCAGTATAGACGATGCACTGAATCAGGTCCCTGAAGAGTTTGCTGTTCAGGATCAGCGTCGGTTCATGGCCTCCTGTTTTGGGCATTTCATGTCGATACACCGGGAGCTGAAGTTTTCTGGTGGTGTTATTCATCAGTTGCTGTTGCGGGAGTTGGACCATGACGGGCCGACAGATGAGATAGGGTTCTTGTTAGGGAACCATGTGGTGAGGTTTTCGAAGTTGGAATTTAGCCTCATCACTGGATTACGTTTGGAGTCATACCGGACATGAGTATGTATGTTGCAGTTGAGAATGACATACATGAACGGTACTTTCCTGCACATGATGAGGTATCGTTGGATGACTTGAGGGCTGTTCTTACCCAGAGAGAGTTTAAAAAGACGTACGATGCTGTGAAGTTGTACCTCATTTACATGTTGAACTGGATACTAATGGGGGTGGACGAGAGATTGAAGATTCCAGTTTGGCAGTTTTGGTTGGTAAAGGACCGCAATGCCTTCGATGCTTTCCCGTGGGGTGCCCACGTCTATAGGCATTCTATATTTTTATTCAAGCATGCCTTACCGTGACGTCGTGAGGAGAGACGGCAATAGTCCTAGGGCGATGTTGGACATTTCGTGGAAGGGTACAACATCTACGGTCTATCACACGCCCTTTTGGTAAGAAATTTTAATTCCAACATGTACATTTATTTTTTAATCCAAAATTATTTTGGATTATAACTGTACTTATCTTTGATGTAGATATTTTCTTTTGAGGTGATCCCCCAACTGGGCGAGGTTTTCGGGACTCGGAGGGTTAAAGACCTTTCCCCTCGGTTGTTAAAGTGGGAGTTGACCAAACAACCTAGAGGGAAGAAGCTGGAGAAGATTTTTAGTGTAAGGGTAATTTAATTTTTTGTTAAGTCAGTAATTTATATTACTTACGATAAGAAACAATGAAATTCATCTAACTACGATTTCAGATATCGGCAAGGAGGAAAATCGTGCCCACAGCAGCTGAGGCGGTGGCCCCTTACTTTGCAGGCCTAAGTGAGGGGGGGAGCCCGTATGTGCAAGACAATAAGGTTCACCTTCCTACTGTCCCTGAGGTGACTACAAGTGCAATTCACCCCGATGAGGAGGGTGAGGGTGGAAGGTGTACTGAGACGAAGGCTTCAGACCGTGTAGGTCTAGATTTTAGAGGCATGGACACTGGCGAATCTAAGTTGTCTCCTCGGCGAGTGAGGCAGGTTCGGTTTACCATCCGAGGAACTGGTTCCGCTACCGGGGATTCCTGTGCTGACGTTCAACTTGATAGGGAGGAAAGTTGAGATAGGGAGTTTTATTTTCATTAACAAGAGTTGTTGATTTATTTCGTATTAACAAAGTTGCATGATTTCAGGCCCATTTAGAACATAACTTCAAGGAGTTACGTGAAGCCCTCCGGAAGAGTGAGAAGGATCGACAACAACAGCACCGGAATTTCCTCAATTTGTTCCGAAAGAGAGAGAAGGATCGACAGCAACAACATAAGGAGTTGCTTGCATTGATCGGGGGCCTTCAGGGCTTCAGAACACATACAAAGGATCCACATACCGGAGGGGCATTTCTGGATTGTGGGCTTCAGTCTCCCCCTCCCTCTTCCTTTCCCCCTTTGAGAGAGCAGCAGGCCCCCCATCCCGCTTAGAGCGAGCAGTCGCCCCCCTACTGCTCAGAGCAATTCGTAGGCTCCCCCGCCACCTCTTAGCTAGAAGCAGGGTCCCCATCCACTGACGTCTGAGCAGCAGGCTCTCCCGCCACCTCCTAGGGAGCAGCAGGCTCCACCGACGTCCAATCAGCAGGCTCCTCCGCCACCTCCTAGCGAGCAGTAGGCTCCCCTTCCACCTTCCCTCGAGAAGCAGGCTCCCTCTCCCCTGTCCTCATCTCAGCAAACCCTGACGGAGGGAGTTCGACAGTATATAATTGTACTGAAGCGTGGTCGGCAGTTTGTTACCCCGCACACAGATCTGTGCCGACCTAAGAGGGCGAGGATAATACTAGAGGGACCTGAGCACGTATTTAATCCCCAAGAACTGGTGGACGATACCCAGTTGAAGGCGTACTGAACCTACAAAAGGAACGTAAATGGGGAACTGTAAGTAAATTTCATTGTTATTTAGGTGGCCGAATTTCTTGTAATGCATTATATGAAAGTGTAGATGTTGGAACATTAATGCAGACGTGATGTTGATTTGCTGGAGCCGGTTGATGTTGCATGGTTCCATCGGTTGCAAACCAAGTTCATGGATGTTGATGATCAGGATTGTGGGACCGTAAATCCTGATTTTAGTATTTGCTTTAGAAGTGTAAACATCCTAACATTTCTTAACGTGTTTATATTCCCAGCATATGGACGCGTACCTCCATATTCTTTGGAAGCGTCAACAGGCATTTCTGAATGTGTATAGTCAAATGGTTAACATATTGGACTCGCAATTCTTTGTAAGTACTGAAATTAATAATGATAACGCATTGTTTTATGTGTGTATGGAAAACAAAAATTAATTTGTGTTATTATTTCTGCAGTTCTTTCTGCAGCATCAGTACAGGAAAATGATGCCGTGCAATTCTCGTGGGCAAATCACCCCGAGCCGTTGGAACGTGTTGAGGTCATGGTGGAAGGATGACGACCTCACAACAGTCCTTGGGGGTGCCCCGATTGGATGCCATCCGTGGCACGAGGTTGACATGGTAAGTGTTACTTGACATGGTTTGTAATTGTATATATAAATGGCTTTGTACATCCTAACATCTGTTGTTGAAGTTTCCAGGTCCTGATACCATGCAACATTGGGCGCCAATATTGGCTGCTGGTGACTATGGACCTCACATGCAGAAAGCTGTTCATAGTCGACCCATGGAGACAGGAGGTCGAACCTCTTATTCGAAAGCAGCAGGTAGCCCCGTTGCGCTACTTTGTACCCTCGATGTTGCATCAGGCTGGGTTTCATACTAAACGAGCGGACGGACTTTTGAAATTTGAGAAGACAAGTAAGCCCTTTGATGTCAGCGTCGTGTCGGGAAAACATATCCCCCAACAGAAGTAATCGTAAGACATTACGTAATAGTCACTTTAAGATTGTATTAGTATAAATCTAATGTTTTATTGACGCTTGTTAATGTATCCAACTTCAGGGGTAATTGTGGTCCCCACACGTTGAGATTGATGGAGTACATACTAGCGAACAAAAAAGATTTCGATTGGTCTGAAGACGATATGGGGATCATTCGGGATTGAAATATTTGCAAACTCTAGGGCTGTATAGATTGTTGTAGTAATTCCTGTGTATACGTACCAATTCTGTTTTATATTACTTTGTATATTTACAAATTCTTTTGTATATGTACCAACAGTTTTGCGGCAGTTTACCAATTCTTTTGCATATTTAGAAATTCTTTTGTACATCATTTTTTACATTTTTATATATACCGAGAATATTTAAATACAATTGCATGTCAGTTACTTAACAAGTCATACGAGTTCAAATTATAACAATGTCATCATGATAACGCCTAAATTCATTCCACGGTCCCACCGTCTCTAGTATGGCACGTCTGTCTGTTGTGACCAACAGTATGACAGATACTACACTTGCGTCTGTATTCCTCAGTAATGACTCTGCTCGGATCTTCATCAGTAAAAGCTGGGTTAGAACATATCCTCGAATGTTGTCGACATCGCCTACAATTCTGTGTGGATGTTCTCTCCGAAGACGAGATACGGCATGAAGCCCTTGGGCGGCCTGCTTGTCTCCTGGAGATTGGATTCAAAACGACTCTCTCACCGATGTCAGATGGCACAATCCAAGTGGAAGGATGTCCAACCAGCATAATAGGAACCGGGCACGCTTCAATAAGTGTTTGTCGCTTGTAGTAGTCCGCACAGATGGATGTGAAATCCATGTTTCAGTCCCTGTAAAAACATTGAAAACGATGATAAAATTGTATTATGTTTAAGAAATATTAACCGTACACAAAATTGTATGATGTTCCTTACAGCAGCAAGAGCGTGAGAACATGGAAGAAGGTCCATTTGGAATTTGTTACATGTGCATGTCTTCCGGGCTAAGTCAACGGTCCATTGTTTTCCAGCCCGTTTCACCGAAAATATGTTCAAGTCAACTGGATTAACGGTCATAAAATTGTACTTTTATACACGTTTCAGGATCACAAGATGTGTTGCATCGGTCAACTGATGACGCATGGATTGTACAGCCCTATGACGATCGTGAAACCAACGATGTAGCATATTCCTAATAAACTCTGCCAAGGTCAACATAGGCAGTTGTCGTGCAAATTTGAGGCATGAGTTTATGCATTCTGCAGCATTTGTTGTCATGACCCTATACCTTCTGTCGGGGAGTGAACACGGGACCACTTGTGTGGACCGGTATCAATTACATATTCATATACATTCGGGTGCAAGTTTTGTAACTCTTCCATGTGCCGGTTATATTGTAACTCGGTGTACGCTCGGGCTGTTTTATCCATTATTGCTGCAACATCCTTCTATGATATCTCTTTTTAATATTTTCATAAAAGTGCCAGCAACATATGGTATGGGTGGCATAAGGGAACACTTTAGAAATCCCTGCTTCAATGCTTGCATGTCGATCAAAAATGAAAACCAAATCATCTATATGGCCAAGGGTACCTTTTAAGTAATCCAAAAACCACCCCCATGATAGATTGTTTTCCGAGTCACCGTACCCAAAAGCAATTGGATAAACCTGTTCATTCCCATATTGTGTAGTTGCAACAAACATTGTGCCCCCGGATCTACCCTTTAAATGGGTACCATCAACGACAATAACTGGACGCATACACCTCTGGAATCCTCTGACTGAGGCACCCAACGACATGAAAAAGGATAGGAATTTACCATTTCATCACACTGTAAGTCAGTTATCGTTCCGGGATTTTGTTGTTCCAACACGTAACCGAATAATGGCAGCAGTTGGAAGTTTTCCTCATGCGTTCCATAGGTGAGCGACAAAGCATAATCAAGGGCTTAAGGTGCCTTACTGTACATTATTTGGATGCCATACATTGTTTTCATGTCGGCGATTATGTCCTTCGGACGCATTAATCGACCATCATGTTGGTGCAACCACTTCTCCAATTATGACTGCACTAGCTTATCGATGGTGGCGGTGAATCTCCTCCAACGGACAAGTGTGTTCGTTGATAAAACTACGTACTTGAAAGTATGTTGCTTCATCTCTCCTAACCGTTCTTAACTTCCATGTACAGTTGTCTATCAAACAAACCAGATGTAATGTTGTCTTATTCGACCTTTTCACCTTCCACTCAAAGTTGTGCCGCATTGCAAAATGGCCAGCCAATCTCTTCAAATCCTTTTTATTAGGAAAAAATTGACCTTTATATATCATGATGGTAGGTTCATCTTCTACCCAGTTCATGCTTCCATCCATACCAAACGAATATGATTCTGCTTCTGGAATAACCCACGTTCTGACATTCTCATAATCAGCTGGAGTTACATCAGGCCTGACCTCAGATGTCCCAGCTATATCTACTACAGTGGAACTACATCTGTGGAGACGTCTTGCATGTCTTTCCATTTCAAACCGTTCTTCATCTTCCTCATTGTTGGGTACATTATGTATCGGATGCAAATTTACCTCATTAGCCACCTCATGGATTGGTAGGTTATGAGGTAAATTGTTTCGCTCATTGTTCATGTCATCGTACATCTCATTGTATTGGTGGTTGTACTGCCCAACGTTCAATTCAATTTGACAACCGAAATCATCGTCCAAGTGAGCTCCAACTATATCACCATAGTCGGCTACTTCCAGTGGGACACCACATAGGTTTTCCCTACCGTCAATCTCACTTCTTTCTGTGAACAACTGGTTGCTTCCGCCTGAAGATAGAAAATGTTGGGTGTTATCATCAGGAGGGATTTCTTCACCGATGACACCTCTTGCAGCCCTCTCAATTAAACTGACACATACTTGAGGGATTACCCTATCTTCCCCTAGCATAAACAAAACATCGTCATCATTTCTTATAAATGTGGGACATGTGGTCCCGGGAACGATTGATATAGATTATAGATCGGCAATGTATTTGTTCACATCGTACTTCACAACGGTTTGTACGATCGACACCAGCTCTTCGTAAGTCATATTTCTAGACACATACATTCCTTGGTTATCGGAACCAACAAACCTATGACTTCCATCAGGTAATTGCTCCCATCGACTGTTGTAAGATATTACTAATCTAACCCGATCCATTGTCCTGTGAAAATCATTATCACAATCAATTATTAATAGATAAAAAAAACTTTTACAATTACTAACAATTACAAAAAATTCAAACGGATCGAGTACTTTATATAAGGGATTGAGAACTTTTTCAAGGGTTCGAAAATAATTTTCAAAGGATTGAGAACTTATAAAAAGGTTCGATTTGAGAACTTTTATCGAGAATATTTGTCAAACTATCGAGAACTTTTCATAACGGTTTGAGAACTTTTAACAAGGGATTGAGAATTTTTTGCAAGGGATCGAGAACATTTCTAACGGTTCGAGAATTTTTTAAAGGGATCGAGAATATTTGTCAAATTATCGAGAACTTTTATCAAGGGATCGAGAACTTTTTCTAAGGGATCGAGAACTTTTTAAAGGGATCGAGAACATTTGTAATGGTTCGAGATCTTTTTAAAGGGTTCGAGATCTTTTTAAAGGGATCGAGAAGATTTGTAACGGTTCGAGATCTTTTTAAAGGGTTCGAGAACTTTTATAATGGTTCGAGATCTTTTATAACGGTTCGATAACTTTTCCTAAGAGTTCGAGACCTTTTATAACGGTTCGATATCTTTTTAAAGGGTTCGAGAACTTTTATAACGGTTTGAGATCTTTTCCTAAGGGATCAAGAACTTTAATAACGGTTCAAGAACTTTTCCTAAGGGATTGAGAACTTTTCCTAAACAAACATTTTTTTCAAATAATCGAGCTTTTTTCAAACTAAACAAGACTTCGTTCCAATATAAAATAAGCTCGATTCATCTTTAAATTTTCTCGGCCACACAAGAAAAAACCATTCTAGTGCAGAATCTGAAATGGATACATTGATATCGAGGAATGGATACATTGTAAACCCACACAGAAATGAATGCAAAACATCTGAAATGCATAAAAGAAATAAAAGAAATTTAAGTGAAGATCATAAATATTTGTTACCTTCTACTGCAGAATCTGGAGAGAGAGTCAAGTTTTTCAGACAACTTTTTTGGGGAGATACCAACGAGTTCAGAAAGGGCGTTTTAAAAAATTAAAGTTTAGGGGTAATTTGGCCAGTTCATCATAATAGGTGTCTTTTAAACTTAAGTTATTAAAATGGTGACATCATCACAACACACCTTTAAAAAGGTGATATATTTCACCATTTCCTCTTTAATAAAATAGGAAAAATAATATTTGGTCCATATTTATATAGCTGGGTTGGCAAGGGACTATATAATAGTCTTATATATTGTTTTTTATTTTATTATTTAATTACTTAAATAAGCAAGTATTTGATTTCTATTAAGACTCTAATTGACAATTGGTCAAATTATGAAGTTTTTTATTTAGTCACAATTTAATTATATTCAATTATTGGTTATTGAATCAATACACTATTTGAATTGGATTAGGAGTCTTGGTGTAGAAAAGAAATCTTTCTTTGAAAAGGATTATTTGTCACCAAGTAAATCCATCTATAGAAAAGAGTCTTACCCACCAAGTAAATCCTCTTTAGAGGAGGATTTGTTTACCTATATATACACCTAGTGAATTTGGCCAAGCATATAATTTTATGTTGAAAATTTTGACCAAGCTAGAGAATTTTGAGAGGAAAAAAAAATAGTTTTTGCTCTAGAAAAAATTCGTCCAACTCATAGTTATTGTGTACTGAATTTGGCCAAGGAGGAGAGAAAATGGGAACGTTTTTGTTTTCGATAGTGCACTAGTATCATTTATATCAAAAGGGTTTTGTGTATAAAAATTGAATCGGATTCACACGAGTTTCAATCAAATAGATTGATAATTCATAAGTGACCGAACGTTCTTGGGTTTTCTCTTGGAAGATTATTGTGACTAACAAAACAAAGAGATTTTGTTTGTTTCTATCCTCAGGTATACAATTTAAAAAAAGGGAGTCCACACTCCTAGGTGATTCACGTTTGTGATTGGATTGGAAGATCTTACGGATTCATTTCGGCGCTAGTTCAATCATCACAAGAAAAAAGTACGATACTTTTAATAAACGTCAATTAATCAAGGGTAAAGGCTTTTTCTTTTAAAGGGGAAATTTTAAAATATACCAAACCTTAATTTTACACTTCCGCCGCGTTTTGAATCAATTTTTCCTTAGAAATCCACTTATGATTCTCCGCAGGAGACTTGTCCCGCGGAATACGTAGATTTTACATACTAACTACATTTTTCAAGGACTCAAAACATGACCAAACTATATCAAAACCTTTCGTATATTATACCGTTGGAAATATATGGATGTCTAATTTCTACTCCTTTTCACATAACTTGGTTCTGAAGTTTGTAGAAATATTTATGGTTATATGAATGAACAAAGGTCAGATTTGGACAACAATAAAAATGTCCAAACTCATAGTGCAAGGCCATGTAACCCAAGACCAAACAAATAGAAGAATATGACCTTCTCAAGTGGTCACTCATCGCACTAAGAAAAGCAAACCATTGTGCATAGACAAATATTTCTGATCAATTATCAAAAAAGAATTACATCACACAAAAACCACACTTAGGACTAAGAATGAAGTGCATGTGTGATTGTTAAGAGAATGCACACATGAGCAACAAGGAACTAATGCAAGATGAATAAAACATGCATGAATAGTAAGTGTGTGTGTACAACTACATCTCTTCAAAGAGTTAAGCACAAGTGATATACCTTTGAAGTGCCTTTGAGCTTGAGGTCTTGAGAATATATTTAAAGCTTGATCATGCACATTGAAAACCTAGTCTACCCTTATAAATTAAATCCCCAATATGGTTTGTCATGAAATAAATTAATCATAAAAATGAGGTTTTTACAATCTCCCTCTTTGGTTAATTCATGAAAAAATCACCACTCACAAATAAATCATCACAAAAAGAAAACAAGCTATTGGTCAACAAGTAATTCTACCTTACATTAAGAGAAGCCTAAGATACTAAGTCTTCAAGGTCTTCAATCTCTTTGTAGATCTTCATACCTACACACAATAGTTAAGAGGCATTTTCCAAGAACAAGCGTGTGTGAGGTTTTCAAAACAAAATAAGCATTTGCATTAAGAAGACAATACAATCAATTGAATGTAATGCAATGCAATGCTATCTCTAAACGGTTACTCTCTCTCTCTCTCAAGGCTACTCCCCCAAAGCATAAACAATGTTCCCTCTAAATATCTAAAGACTTATCCCTCTTTTTGTCATGAGATAGGCAAAGGAGCTCCCCCTATCTAGACATGACGTCGTTTCCAATTGTAGTTGTCAGTTTTGGTTCTGGTGGTTCGGTTCTTTTTTTTCTTGTTTAATAAAAGCAATTAGCCATGTAAAATTATAAATACATTTTACTGGGTCGCCTGAAAAAAAACTAAAATAAACGACAAATTATTAAATTAAATTAAATTAAAATAAAACTAAAAAAATGTAAAATTGGTCTTGCATTTAATTTTTACCACAATTAAGTTGCCTACGTATCCTCTTGGGTTTAGACTTTAGAGGAATCAAAAGCCACATAGTTCTCTTACCTTTTATTGCAGGTTTGGTGATGACGTGAACTAAACATTGTTATGATTATCCGTTCCACTTCCAGCTTCAGGTTGGTCATCTTTGAATAAATCGTATGGTTCCTCTTGATCGATTTCTTGTTGTCTATTTTGCGCCTTCGTCCAATCATCAATACAAGCTTGTGTCTAAATTGATTTCAGACTTAAAAGGGAAGGTTTGGAGTCCAAAATACTTTCACCGGCGTTGAACTATTGTTCCAACGCCACTGTAGAAACTGGTGTTGAAAGAAGTATTTGGCTATCATAGCCAAGATTGGAAAGTATCTTTCATGCTCTTTCCACTAGTGTAGGATATCAAACTTTTTATCTTCAGTGTCTTCTGTAAACTCAAAAAAGGTAACTATATAGGATTTAAGCTCAGAATACGCGTTGGCGCTTGATAAAGAACCTCATAAATTTTTGGGTTTTTTGGACAACATATTATACCCTAAACTCATGAATCTGGAGGATGATGATGAATGAGATACATTTTGAGTTTATGGAACATATATGTCCAGTGATGGACCATAAACTCTAAGATATTCATCATATAACTCATACAATAATGCCTTAATTCTAGCATAACACTTATCAACATCATAATCTATTTTAAAACCTTGTTCATAATAAGCAGATAGATAATCAGACAATTTTTCTAATCTACAACGTGGATCAAAACATATGGCAATCAAATAAATATTTGGAAACTCCGTATAATATTATAACCATTTAACCTTCATAATAGTAACGGACTCCAGCAATTGTGAGTCGAATTCATAATGAACAAAGGCACCAGCAATATTAAGACTCTTAAAAATAAATAAATTAGTTGTAAGATAATAAACACCAGATAAATTATTAGTAGCAGTATTAAAGACTTATAACAAACCACAAATATTGTTACAAACATCCCAATGACTTGGATAAAGATTAATGGAACTAACATGATATTGAATAAAAGTAACCAATAAATCTCTATAATCATAACTTCAAGCAAGCAATTTATAAGTAGAATTCCAACGTGTTAGAAAATCACGAGGAAATCTATCGATACGCCTACCATTTTATTTACAATATGTTGTCCATGCTTTCATTGTAGAAGGATGTCTCCACAAAAAATAAATGGCATCTTTAATAGGTTGAATAAACTGTTGAAGAGTTTCTAATCTTTTTTTAACACATAAATTTAAAACATGGCATGCACATCGTTGATGAAAAAAAGTACCACCAAAATAAGGTTTGCATAACTTAATTAAAGCATGAATAGCAACGGTATAGTTAGAAGTATTATCAAAACCAATTGTAAAAAAAAAAAATCAATTTTATACTTTGCAAAAATAATTATAAGATGTCTAGAAATATTAGCAGAAGTGTGTGCATCATCAAAAACTAAAATTCAAGAAATCTTTTTGGATAGTCTATGCTTTATCCATATAATGATAAGTGACACCCAAGTATGAATATATTCTCCAATGGTCACACCATATGTCAGCACATACGGAAACATGACCATTATATTTTTTAAAATATTTTTTCAACTTTTTTCTCTGTCATAAATTTTTTTCAAGTGTTTTTGTGAGCATGGCTCTTAGAACACGACATGCATCAGGATTTAATGCTCATTGACAATAATTAATAAAACCAACATTTTCATCAAAACTAATTGATAAGTGTTCTGTTGCAACCATTCTAACTAATTCTTCTCTAACGTTTTCATCACTATATTTAAATAATTGTTGGATAGGGGTAGCGTACCTAGAAATTTAGGCTTGTGAACTCGATCTGGCATGTGCTTATGGATGATCGTTCATTATATGCTTCCGATATATGACATATTCTCCAAATTTGTGCCACTTAAATACTCTTTTGCAGTAATTGCAAATCACTACAGTGCTTCCATCATCTTGCATAACTTTATTCATATGGAGTACGAAGAGATCAGATTTGACCTACTTTGGTAACTTCTCTTCCGAAGGTGGATGAGATTCAATATCTAGAGGGTGCTCAAGTATATTTTCTGATTGGCTTGTCAAATTGGGGGTGGAATCAGGATCGGGTTCAGAAATTGTAAACAAAATAAATTAGGAACTTAGTAATTGCAAATAAAATAAATTGGAAATAAAATAAATTGAAAATAAATAAAAATAGAAACTTAGTAATTGCAAATTAAATACAAATAAAATAAATTAAAAACTTATTAATTTCAAATAAAACAACAACAAATAAAATAAATATTAATAACTGGAAACTTGGAGAGTTGGAGAATTGAGAGAGAAATGAGAATTGGAGAGAATTGGGAGGAAATTGGAGTGGGGAAAAGTGAAGGGAGAGGGGTATTTATAGAAAAGAAAAAGAAATTTGAAAAAAAAAAAGTGAACATTGGAGGCCCAACGGTCTGTTGATGTCAGTAGATCGTTGGGCCTCAAACGGTTCATCCCTTTTTTAAAAAAAATTGTAGAACTGGACAATTCCTGAAAAATTGGAAGTGGAACTGAAACCTCCCTGGTATTAGTTTCGGTTTCAGTTTCAGTTTTTTTGTTCTGTTCTGGTTCGATTCGTTGGTTCGAACCGAACCGGTGTCATGTTAACCTCTATTGGGTTGCTTTAGCAAAAAGAGTTATTTGCTCAAAAGATGATTGCATAATCATATACATAAACCTTATGCAACTTAACTAATTGAGAGAGATTCAAGGAGTTTTATTTAAAAGATAAATGTGTGAAGGTGTTGTTTTGCAGGCAAGACATATAACATCAAGGTTCAAGCAATGGTATTTGGCAAAGCAAAAATTAAGAAGATTTCCAAAGAATCCAAACCAATTGTACCTTTTTTGTCATAAGAAAACAAGATATAGTGAAATTCCCTAGAAAGTGTGTGTCTATAACCTAGAGGGGGGTGAATATGTTTTAATTCGATAGATTACTAATTTTACGAATTAATCAATATTAACAATTCTACCCCATTCTACTTAAATGTTCAATAAATGACAACAAACATAAAACAATAACAACACGGAAAATATACGTGGAAACTCTCCAAAGGAAAAACCACGGGCTATTTAGAGCGCCACCCTTGATCCTCAAAATCCACTATTGAGTAAAAGTTTACAACCTAGGTTGACCTCCCGTCTGACCCTCCAGTTACTAACCCTTTCACTCTACCCAATGGGCCTTAATAGCGATTTTGGATCACTAGCCTTGTGCACTAACCACTTAGCCACAAGCTAACTCAACAATGAAGAGATAATGGCAACCTAAGTGAATATGCAAGAATATTCAATATGCAAAAATGCTAGGTCAAGACATTCATGCTTATCTAGGATTAATAATGACAATTAAAGCAAATCCTAGATATCAATGTTCTAAATGTAAAGGCAAGAAGAATTAGCTAGAAGGGTAAAAAAGGTCCTAAATGCTAGCTATCACAAATTAATGCATCTCAACCAACAATCAATACACAAGCATGTCATAAAAGCAATTAATCACACAAGCAAACAATTAATATGCAATAAAGACTAAAACCCTAGGTATACATGTCTTAGTAATGAAAACATAATGTTTGGAACATGTAGAGAATACCTAGTCATGAACAAACAAGAAACCCATGCTTGAAAGATGCTTGATGATTTGGATTTCAAGGATGGTTGAGTAAAAATGGCTTCTTGGAGCTTCTCTCTCTAAAGAACCTTATCTCTCTCTCAAAAATAGGTTAGGAAGATCTGAAAATGAGTTGGGAAGAAGATGGAATATTTATATGAAGCCTATAGTGAAACTACATCGTTTTGGGTGCAAGGCAACCAAAACTCGTTAGGACCGCTGGCTGTACCGCGGTCCAGGCAAGTGTCCAGACCGTGGCACAGAGAGCGGTGTATCACCTGGACAACGCCGCTTTGTAGGTCAATGTGCATGCAGCGTGCACAGACCGCGGTCTGGACAGCATACATCCTTTGTGAAACTCCGCTTGGGAGACCGCGGCGTATGCAACAAGCACAGACCGCGGGAGCCACAGCGTGCATCCTCTGTCAAACACCGTTGTGCAGGCCGCAGCAGGGGCACTGCACAGAGAGCGGTCTAGACCGCGGTAAAGAGGAAAAAATCCTCTTTTTAAGGCACAAACATACATTCAACACTCAAATAAAAATAAGACACACAATGCACTCAAATTGGCAAAAAAACTTGCAAGCAAGATAATTAAAATAAAATGCATGAGTGTGAGTGTGTGCACTAAATCTCTTCAATGAATTTAAGCAAGTGATTTTACCTTTGATGCTTGAAAGAAGACTTGAGCAATGATGACCTAAACTACCCTTACATATTAATCCCAAAATGTGGTTGTCAACGAAATGAGACAATCAAAAACCGAGGAACTTACATATAGTTTTTCAAAAAAAGAATTCAACACACAAACAACAATATCAATCCTTAAGGGCTAAACAAGACATGGATATATAATCCTTATTGATATAGGGAAAAATCGATTCAAAACGCGGCGGAAGCGTAAAATTAGGGTTTGGTATATTTTAAAAAAAATCCTTTAAAAGAAAGAACCTTAACCCTAGATTAATCAACGTATATTAAAAGTATCGTACCTTTTTCTCGTGACGATTGAACTAATGTCGAATTGAATCCGCAAGATCTTCCAATCCAATCACGAACATGAATCACCTAAAAGTGTGAGCTCTCTTTCTTTAAATTGTATACCTGAGGATGGAAACAAACAAAATCATTTTCTTTTGTTAGTCACAATAATCCTCCAAGAGAAAAAACAAAGAACGTTAGGTCACTTGTATATTATCAATCAATTTGATTGAAACTTGCGTGAACCTTGATTCGATGTTGTACACAAAACCTTTTGATGTAAAGGTTACTAATGCACTATCGAAAACAAAACGTTCTTTCTTACTTTTCTTTTTTACCGAATTTTCACACACCTATCTTTAGAGTTGAAAGAATTTATCTAGAGCAAGAATCAAATTCTCTACACTCAAAATTCTCTCTTGACCGAATTTTACACTTAGAAAACTTGCCTTGGCCGAATTTTCTCTTAGAAAACTTGCCTTGAACAAATTTTCTCTAGTAAAAATAATATATTGGCCGAATTCAACCTAAAGATTTATATAGGTTTCTCAAACCCTCTCCTAAGGAGGATTTACTTGGCAGACAAGAATCCTATCTCTATGTGAGTTTACTTGGTGACAAAGAATCCTTTTCAAAAAATATTTCTTTTCCACACTAAAACTCCTAATCCAATCCAAATAGTGTATTTATTCAATAACTAATTATTGAATATAATTAAATTGTTACTATATTAAAATTTCCTAATTTGACCAATTGTCAACTAGAGTTTTAATAGAAATCAAATACTTTCTAATTTGACTAGATAAATAAATTCATTTTATTTATCTGCTTATCAAATATAGTATTTGATACTAATCATATGACCAACAATAATATGACTCTAAGAGACTTTCTCCAACCAGGAAAAAGATTTTGACTTTTAATTAAATAATTATTTATTTATTTATTTAATTTCCATTTAATTAAATAAAAAAATAAAAAAATAATATATAAAGCTATTTTACAAGCCCTAGCTGCTCTAGCCTATATATGGGCCTATATATTATTTTTCTATTTTATTAAATCCATTGGACCTTAATAAAAAGTTCACATGTAAACTAAACTCATGCTTTCTAAAAAAAGAAGCAAGTCCGCATGCCTTAATACAATTCTAAATGGACCCATAAATTGGTCCGGTATAATATATCAAGTGATCCATGCAAGTTCGTGTGGATCAGGGATCTTGGCGGGCTATCTAATTATAAGCTCAAATAGACATAACCTAATCACAAACAACAAATGATTCACTTAGGTCCGATCTTTTAATTTTAGTTCATTCCATTAAAGAACTAAAATTGAACTCTTAAATAAAGATAGAATAAGTTAATATTTCTTATTTATACCCTAGACAATCTTAATGTAGATAGTGTATCCTCGTGAAGAATATCAATAATCGCCAAGAGCTCATAGACCGTGTATAGCTCACTAAGTTACCATATTTACTCATATGACCATATTTTGAACTTGGATATTTTGACTTGTGCAGAAGCCATATTTCAATAGACACTATTGAAAAATTAACGTTAAGATTTCATATCCAATACCTCAAAATATCCATATGATGATATTCTACTCTCATTTAATAAATGGAGTCACGATGTCCATATCTATAAATGAAGTCCTCTATCGATTAACAAATGAATACCACCAAACTATCAAGGATAGACTATGCTATATAATCGTATTCATTGATACTATTTACTCATATAACCACATTTTGAACTTTGATATTTTGACTTGTGCAGAAGTCATATTTTAATAGACACTATTGAAAACTTAAAGTTAAGATTTAATATTCAATATCTCAAAACATCCATATGATGATATTCTACTCTCATTTAATAAATGGAGTCACGATGTCCATATTTATAAATGAAGTCCATATCTATAAATGAAGTCCTCTATCGATTAACAAATGAATACCACCAAACTATCGATGATAGACTATGCTATATAATCATATTCATTGATAGCTCAAATGATAACACTTGTAACCATAAGTCCCTCATATATTTCAAGATTGAGATAGACTTTTCGATTGTCTTCAAGTGAAAACCTTTATCCATTGACGGTTTTGGATAAAGTATTTTACTGTGATCCTATTCAATGCACCTAGTGCACTAGATTCTTTTGCCCAAAAACACCACACTTTGATGATTTTAGACTCATCATAACACATTTGATCCCACTCAAATGCTAGCAAAAGAATCTACAACTTTGACAAGATAAAGGCGCCCAACCTTTATCTTAAGTTGTTAATATTATTCAAGACTAACTAAAAAATTGTGTCTACCTCATACATATCCAAATGTACGAACAATTCTTATTTTCTCATAATCTTTTGACCTTATGATTATTTACTTTTGACAATTATAATAATTAAACTATAAATGCTATAAGATTTGTTAAACTAGAAATCACTTTATTAATATAAAAAGATTGTCTAATACATTATTACACTCTTGGTATCGAGTATAATCCTAACAATTGATTAAATGAATGTCTTGTTCAAACCATTAAGAAGAGAGAGAAGACTAATTTGGATATAAAATCCTTATTGATTGCATGAATATTAGATCCTTATTGATTAATCTTCTCATTTGCATTCACACGCATTTACATTAGAGCAATCAAAAGCATTTCATGCATATCATTTAAAGCATGTTATAATCAAGTTCACATGTCATGGAGATAAATTATAGGTCATTTAAATTTACTTCCTAATCAATTCTGCTAGTAAAAATGTATATTTGAACATAAATGTGACATGGATTACAAACAAAGTAAGGTTACACGCTTATTGAACAAAAATACCATATAAGCATATATGTGCAATCTAGTATCTCAAGCAATTAATAAATAGGCATAAATAAATCAAATTTTTGCTCATTTTAAGAATGCAAGTTCACTCTCTTTGCTTGAGCTCCTCAAATGTGGTCAAATCCAACCAAGTCAATGGGAGACATGAGCCTCTATAGACTTACCAAGTCCATTAGACCTAGTTGAGTCGATGACATGTTGGCACAATAACATACAGGTTCATCTTTTCTAATGCACCTAGGTGATACATTTCCATTATTAGTGGTCATAGTCAACATGTTACTAGACTTCCTAGGATCATTGACTTTAGATTTTCTAGACACATGCATATTGGCTCTTCCAATTTGTTTCTTTCAATCATGCTTTTAACCCAACATTTCTTAATATACTTATGGAAATTTGGCCTAATATGTCCATCAACACCATAAAAATGACAAGTAGGTTTAAAGTGAAGAGTCATATCATATCTTTGTGTGGTCATCGGAGACTTGTCATGCATTTGATGTCGCCTTTGGTGTTGAGCCGATTCTCTCCTTCTTTGTTGTTGAACCAGATTACCATGCTTCCTTGATTGAGTATGTTTGGCTTGCCTTCTTGGTTGAGGAAATCTTGATTGAGGGAAGCTTGGAGGTGGAGCTTTTGGTTGTTGATATTGAGCTTCATTCTTCGTTGCCATCTTTACTTGGTCACTCTTGGATGACTCTCCAAGTTCAATCTTCCTCTTAGGATGTTATGGAGGTAAGGCTTCCTTCATGTCATTTTCCTTGACGAACATTGTTTTGATCGAGGATGGGGTTTCCTTGTCATCAACATATCCAAGGCCCCTATTATCATTTGACTTCTTTCTAATGCTCAACCTGTGGTCAAGCTTTTTGGTGACGGAGGTCATTTTGGCAAGTAACTCCTTAGCTTCCTCAAACTCCTTCTTTATCTTGTCTTCATATTCCTTGACTCTCCTCACTTCTTCATTCAAATGAGTCACCTTGATTGAAAGCTTGAGATTCTCCTCCTTCAACTTTTGAATCTCTCTTTTCTTCTTCAACCTAGAGTCTTCAAAGTTCTTGATGAAGTCTTCAAGGTCCATGACTTCACAAATACCTCTAGAGTGAGATGAAAATCAATAGCGAATCGTGGGAGCAAGTATCCCGGCATTGAGTTTTTTATAAGCATGTGTATTGAATTTTTTCACCCGTATTGTGGGAGCAAGTATCCTGTCAGACCCTGATCTATCTAGTGTCAAAAACTATTGTAATACTTCAAAAAAAAAAAAAAACAATTAAAAGAATTATGTTGTTAATGTAAAAAAAAAAAAATAGGAAAAGAAAATAGAATAAAAATGGGAATGGTAGGAGCCTAGGATATAAGGATGAAAGTAGAAAGCAAGTGGTGACCTAACGGGTCCTAATGGGCAATGCGAAATGAATGGTATCCCCAAATGAACACATAAAATCCTTAGTTGTGCAGAAGAGCTAAACACACATGCCATCACCAGCAATGATCAAATACATCTCAGCCCCACAACACTCACCATACACCCTTCCTCTTTAATAAACCTTTCTCTTTCTCTATTAAAAGTCCCTTGTGTTTGTGTGTGTGTCTGCCTCTCAAACCTCTATCATCATTTCAACCAATCTGTCAACAAGTGAATATTTGATATGGGGAAGAAGAGAAAATCAATAGCGACCAGCCTTGACGAGGTGGATCGGAGCATGTACACCTCCTTTTGCAGCGCTGCCAATTCCCTCTCGCATCTCTATACACAGGCCATGAATCACCAGAAACTCTCCTTTCAAGCCGGTGAACGCCACGGACTTGTATGTCTCTCTCTCTCTCTCTCTTCATTTTCATTCATGTTAATATATGACATATATCAACAAAGCATGTATTTTTTTAAATCTTAATAATGGGTATGGATAATATTTGTGTTCCAATGGATGATGGGTTGTTTTTCTTAATATTGGATTTGATCATTAGTTTGCTAATTAACATGGGTTATGTTCAATATCATTTATTTTCTTAATTATATTGAAGACTTTTTTTTTTCTTGGTTATGATTGTTAATTGGGTATTGTACTTTGAGTGAGGTGATTGAATTGGTGCCTTTGTGAGGGAGTTTTAAGAGGGCAGAATAAGAAAAGAACCAATTTTTAACATTTGTATGCTATTGAAGTTATGGAATTTTGTGGCAAAAGAAGTGACATTTTGTAGATAAGAGGTACGTATACATATATGGCTTGAACATTGTCACCGCGTGCTGACACTGTTTTATTTTTTTCTCATCGTATTGAAATGGTGCAAATGTAAGATTGAGCTTGATTAAATTCTATAATTTTTTAATGGTAACTGCTGGTGCAAGAATGTAAGTAGCATAATTAATGTTAATTAAGTGGTCTATGACATAAAAAATTCGATGAACACTCCCACAACCATAAACCATCCTATACCTGGCATTGGTTGCTTGTTTTCTTATTCGGATAGATTATGGTACTCTGGTTCTACTTGGTTTCGAAATTACTTTGGGAACTTTTGATTTCTGTGCTTGATTCAGTAATAGAGATTGATGAATAGCATTTTTTGTATATTACATTTATATTTTGTTTTACTTGTGCCATTGATGGCAGATTGGGATTCATCTTAACATTTTGTATATTTAACCTGGTCATCTTTTCAGGAAAAACTTTATCAGTGGATTTGGAGACACGAAGATGGAGGATCAAGAGTAACAACAGCTGATATAACTAATTACCTACAGGTTTGTGTTGACTTTACATTGTACCTGATTCTTTATAATATGCCATTCTTTCTCTGAATTTGCATTTTTTGGTTTTCTATTGCACACACACTGAGAGTGAGAGAAAGGGGGAGATACAAATTGGTATTGACACTGCATATATGTATAGAACAACTAATCAATACATTGATGTACAGTTTGTACAAGTCATTTTTTTTTTAATTTAAAATTTGTGTGGTAGAATTACTTTAAGACACGGTCATGTACACTACAGTGGAAATATAACCAATCTTGCACCTTACTGCACTTGGTCTTTGTACTCTTGCATTTCCTTTTTGTGAAATTTGTAAATGAATCACGGGGATTAGGTGCAGGCATTGACCTTTTAGTATATCCCTTTTTAAAAAAAGTATGTGACATATTAAGTTAAGTTTTAGTATGATGATAAGAAAAGAAAAAGTATTTGAAAGTTTCAAGGTTCTCTAGTGAATTAGTTTCTGTCTTTGGTTAATTATATTATATGTCTAGACTTCTAGTTCTTTGATAGTTTCTAACTTATGATCTAGCAACTGGTTTTGGATCATGGTTAGAATATGATTTTTGGGATGTAATAAAGAAGAAAATCTCGTAGGTTTGCTACTCTTGTATTTTATATATGCCTATTATAGCAGGAAAACCTTATGTGGTATGTGTCTAGTACTTTCTCCTTCAAGATTTGTGGTAATACTTTGAACAAACTGTTGGTTTATATACATTCAGAGACAATTATTATTAATTAGATCTCTTTTGAGTTATTCGTGTACCTTTATTGCATTGCCAGGTTTGTTACTGTAAATAATCACAATATTGTGGCCAAGTTGCTCGGCAATGGTTTAGGGGGATGTACATGCTGTCAATTAGCACTTCCATAGTCTTAAAAAGGAAAATTTCTGATTTACTTTTCAAGCCTTGATTGTGGGCGATGTAGTTTTTGGAGCTTTTGATTGGGTACTATTGTTCAGTTGCGATACTCTGGTGCTTACCTAGCTCCTAGGGATGCTGTAAGCCTGCATGTAATTTTGTTCAATATTTAATTACTCAAAACATTTGAAAGTTTCCCTATAAACTGGCAGTAATACCTACTACATTGCAAATCTACTGTTATAAAAACTAGAAAGAGTACAAGGAAGCAGGACCAGAAATCCTCAAGTAAAGAACATCCGATTTGTACAAAATCAAGATACAATCATTTAACAGCACCCTCTAATTATGCAAAATAAAAACAGTGGAATCCATTGAATTTTTTTAGAGGCTGAAGCCCGCAATAAACTAACATTTTAAATAATTCGACCATTACTTTCTCCTCCCAAATCTCCCAAAAATAGCCGTACTGGCAGAAAATCATAAAATCTTTGTTTTTTTTACCCTCACCAATAACAGACTGCAGACATTCTCCAAAAGTAAAGAAACACAAAATTCTCAAGGAATTCTGATCTGCTGTACTCTTACCGTAATCTTTCTTTCTTCTTTTTCTTCTCCATTTGTTTATTCCTTTTTTATTTATTCTGTTATATTATAAGGTACACTAAACTCTTCTTCTGTCATTTTGTAGTTCTGTTTTCTATCATACAAGGTCTTCTCCTTTTAAACGTTTAAACTATTTTGCATTACATGTATATTTCATTTTCCTGGTATCAAGATCTCTCATGAAGTGACACTCTGGCTCTTGCTCTCAGTTTTTCTCCCCAATTGGTTGCTTAGGTGGTTGTTTATGTCCCATGTATTTCTATCAGAAAGTCTTGTAGTGGTTATTCCTAAAATGCTTTTGCAACAAGTTTTGATGGATTGATGAGATGAAATTGACCTAGTGGTATAACCCTCACACCACATCAATGAAGTTGTGGGTATGAGTTACATCCCCCTCCCCGAAATCCCACTTAGTAGTTCAAAATAATAAAGAAAAAAAAAACTAGGCAGGAAACTAAGAAGGAGATGCTAGAATTTGAATTTCCATTATAGAATTTACACGTTAGGCATTTAGATTGTTAGGGTGCGAGTAAAAATGAGGATTGAAATGATTTTGCTATACTTTTTTATTTTTTTAATCTGATAATGGTGTCACAGGTTTTGAGAAAATTTTAAGGCAGAAACTTTGCTTTTATCTTTAGAACTCGATGAACAAAGTTTGAACAAGTTTATATGAGAATTTCAATGTAGTATCATATTGTTTTATTCTGAAAGGGAGATTACTCGTTATGGTACTTTTGTGAGTTATACAATTTGGGAGTGTGTGTATCCTTGTAGTGATTGGTTATCTTCATATCGTATCTGTAGAATAATTTGGCTTGTAAGAGTTGTTTAATCTCACTAATGGTAGTAGCAAAAGGCCATTTCATGCCGAACATGACCAGTGATGTATTTTCAGGTTTTGCAACTTTAGATATTATCAAATATGAGGTATATGCTTCAAATGTACTTCCAAGGGGAGCCATGCTACTTATTTGGGTATTTGTGTGTGCACGATAAAGGCTTAGCAAATATAAGAGAGAGATTGGTGCGTCAGCATTCCTGTCACTGTGTTTGGTGGTGTAAAATTTATAGTTGCATTCTAATGGCGTTAACCTTTTTGTTTTCTGGTTCAACATTGCTTGAACTGCAATTTTACCTTGCATAGAGCTGGTTACTGATTTCTGTATGACATAATACATTTGTATATCTATTTTTGTATTTGAATTTCAACAAATAGGTTCTAAGGTCTGTACTTAGAGATGTTCTGATTCCTTGCAGAACGAGCTGGACTACAGTGGAGAGGAGCCATCAATGTCCCCTAGAGCACAGCTCCGACATCAAAATTCGCAACCAACAATGCAGTTTGCAAATTCTGGCTTCTTAGTTTCTTCTGGTCCATCTGGCCAAACAACTGGTCAAGGCACTCGCTTTGAGCACTGTGATCAACCACCAAAAAATTCAGTCTTCTCAAATGCATTATCAAGCCCCATTCGCCATAGTCTTCAGCACTATCAAATTGCTCAGGGTGGAGGCTACCATCTTAATGGTGGATTGCCACCGGCAACTGGAAGCCGAAACAATGATCCCAACTTCCTTCAGCAGCAAAACAGGGATTCCAATCCTCCGAATTCCAACGATTCTTCAATGGACATGCATGCTGATTAAAATTGCCGAGATGATCCATTTCAGCCTCTTGGCATCAAAAAGCTTGGATGCACCGTGTTTATGTTGGTCGCTGTTAGGATATGGGTTACTTGATAGAAGAATAAACTCATGATGCCAGTAACTAGTTGACGTTTGTGAACAAGAATGGTTGTGTTCTCATGAGTTAAGAAGCAATGTGGTGAGCAGCATCACCTTTAACCTATCAGTTGATCATTTGTTGTCTTTTGAGTATATTAGTTTGGGTCACTGTAAAGCAAGCATTTTGTTGAATTGACTCTACAACACTTATAAATTAATACTGTTATTTTGAACTACCTCTTCCCTGATGTGTCTCTTTAGCATATTTATATCAAGGTTTAAGAAATTGGATTATCAGTTCTTGAGAGATAATCCACCCATTGACAAATACTTTGATGTATAGATGATGATGTTCATATTTGTTGTGATTTAGCAAAGAGCATTAGAGGCATGTTAGATGGAGTAGAGAATAGGCAGGCGGCCCAGATTGTTGGATTGAAAGAGAGTTGGGAAGCGGCCTTCACGGCTTTGCGGTGGTGTGTCTGGGACAATGATCATTGATCTGGGGTCCAAATCTATTCCAAAAATAACATGCAGATGCAGATTGGAGATTACAGTAGTACTAATTACTAAAGAGTAAAGACTCGTCTAGTCTCTAATCACTTTTTGATGGGCTTGACAAGAAATGAATGTGCATCTTACCTACCAAAAACACAGCATTTGTTCTCTCCATTTACACTATGTATGAGTACAGTGGCAGAAGCCCAAAAAATTTAATATGCATCTTATTGTTATTGTATGATTGTGTGATTAATTTACAACGAATGGAAATGTGTACTTATAATACAGTACTTCCATAGGATACATAATGGTGCTTGAGATGTCAAAAGTATATTCTTCACAACTGTAATCTCTCTTTTATTTTAGAAAAAAGAAATATTTACAGAATTCAACCCTTTTGACAGCACCCAACAAAGGCATTGAAGCTTTACTTTGACCCCACAACACCATCTTTTTCCCAAAACCCATATGCATGTCACTTGAGAAATCCCAACTTCATCCAAATTTATTAAAGTTAAATAAAAATGACTTCAATATCTTTTTGACCATTCAATCATTGATGCAACAAGGATCGACTTTAATAACACTAGAAAGTTGAAATTAAACAAGCATTCTTTTGCATTTTCCAAAGGTGCACTAACAAAAAGATTTGTACATTCTAAACCTTTTAATTATATTATGCCTCCAATTAAGTGTGATGGTTGAGTATTATCAATGCCTCATGTTAACTATAAGTCTATCACTAACATAAACATTATCCATGCTTAAGGATGTAATTATTTTATGTTCCAAACAAACTTTATCGTATATATATTCTACAACCTAGACTATAGGCACTAAACCAGAAATGGTACCAGAACCACAACTCAATTTCTGACCTAACCCATGTCATTAAAACCTCTCAATCACACCTACAAAAAGGCAATTGGGTCATATTTAAGCTCCACTAAATATCAAGGGATTTTGTGATTATTTTTGTTATATTTATTTATTTATTAATCTCAACCACAAGTGTTCTTTTCAAAAAAAATGAGAAGTTTGTTCTAGAAAAGCTAGGTTGGCAGCTAATGAAATAATTGTATTATCAATAAGAAAACAAAAGTTATGGGTAGGCAATGGACATGACTCAAGACAATGAATTATGCAAATAAAGAAGATTGAGAAGGAGCTGCAAAATCATGGAAAAGAAACCACATCATTGTATGGCCTATAAAAGGTGATTGCTATAAATCCATGCTATACAAATAGAATCATAATTCATAACCCATGAAGATGGTGGATAAAGGAACATGAATGATGTAGAGAGAGACATTTAATGTGAAAAAAAATGAGCATAACAACCATTCCACCTTTGTTTTTTCCCTTTTATTTTAACTTTTGAAGTTTGTATCAAATTCTTTAGAAATTAATTTATATGTCTCTTTCCAATTTATTTTTTTAATTAAAGATCAAAACAGCCAATAATTTATTAATTTTTTCCTTGTAAACAAATAATATAATTGAGACTTCTTTACTAGAATTTGAAAGATGGAGATTGATTTAATGATTTGTAAACTTCTTTTATAAAATGATACTTGTATATAAAAGGATCGTTTTAAACTGTATATCGTATCTATATACCATCTTTTACATGGGTAGAAATCAAATTAAATTCTCTTTCAAGACATAGATCTCTTATTTAATTTAATCGTCTTTTTACGGACAGTCTTTGAAAAAACCTTTTTTAATTTTTTTTTAAAAAAAGGAGGAAGAAAATCTTGGGGACAATGTCATACTCTTTACAAAAAAAATTGCATGACTTCAACATATTTATTAGCTTTTTTGTAGCTTTTCATTTTGTGGGCAATTGCTTTCAACAATCACTCACATTTCCCTTTCAAAGGGATTTTAACATTTAGGTACAACCTGCTTTCTAAACTTGAGAACTTGAGGTGGTCCTTCTGGACAATATTACCCTCTGAGAAAAGCAACGACATTTCTATCATGCCTAAACCAATTAAGAGCAACTCTTTCTCCAATTAAGGTTTCAAAGACATAACATACAATCTTTTTCCCATCATACAAATGAGTCATTTCTCCATCCTCTTTTCCCTATTTAAATGCTTCTTTTCTTTAGTGTGGTCATGACTCATGAGTGAAATCGTCATGCCATCTTATATACGAGTATGACAGTGGAACACTCTCTAGCCCTTCTTGCCAATTGCCATACTAGGATGGCCTTGTTGTGATGGATATGTGATAGTAACTCTTCCTTGTCGCCTTCAAGTAATTTTAGTAAGTGCCCTACTCGTGTCCAAGTCCTATGATCGAGTGAATATGGCTTGGCTATTGAGACTTGTCAGCCCAAATAGGCTTGAGAGTAGGGTTAACGAAAATGACTTTTAAATTAAGGGTAATAAGTGTAATTAAGTTTGTTTTTTTTTTATATTTGGATACGGTGTCAAGCAACGACTGGGTGAGATTAATGTCAGTTCTTGGGAAATTAACCTCAATTAGGTTTTGTTTAATTACTTGTATTATAGATAAACATTTTTAAATTCAAAATACTTTTTTCTTTTTATCGATGATCCAAGACTTTATCCATGTACCCCAATTGGTTGTTGTGGTGTATGACAGATGGGAAACCTCGATCCATACTTGCAATCACACGAAAATGTAAACGGGTAATTCAGAACTCACCTTCATCTAGATAGGATTTAAACCGCTGACTTGGGAATTATCCATACCCCAAATTCGTCCTTCCACGGCTAAGCTAGCACCTTAATATTTGGTCACAATATAATTATCAACGGTAGAATAAGGACTTGAGTTTCATCCCAAATCTTAGACCACAAGGCAACCACCTCGTGGTTTAAATTAAAAATACTTGTTTTCAATAAGTTTTTAGATTGCTAACTAATCTAACGTCAGAGAATGTTAGGATTATTCTTGGCAATAAAGATGAGGCATTAATGCTATGGAATTCTCTTCACATCTATTTCTTGTCATTAATTGCAAGCTACTCACTTCTTTCATCGTTCATAGTTTCATCAATGCCACTGTTGTTACTTGTTACAGCCAATATTTACCCATTTTAAAACTACTTTTCATAAACTCTCAAATTCATGGCGGATTGGATTCACATACAAAATAAACTGTGGAATTCATTCATTTTTTGGCGCAGAAACTCATAATTTATTATTATAAGATATTTTGAAGCCATTTCGACACAATATGCAAACACAATTCCTATACTCTACTAAATTATCATGTTAAATTATAGGTTAACATTGTTCAAATCCAATTTGTGTCAATTGTGGTCAAATTTGAAACTTGATACGAATAATTAATCATTTCATATCAATTTGTATAATAGTTTATATAGTTCCTTTGAATGGATTAAGTTAATTGTACAGCATCTTGCAGATAATATAATGGGTTATTAGCACTAGTCCCCCTTAAACTATACATAAGTTTACATTTTATCTTTTGATTTTTTGTTTTAAATGTTAAACCCCATGATCTTATAGAAATTAGCAACCGATGACAGAATATGGATGAATGGAACTTTTATTCCGTCTGATCTATGTATCTATGTATCTCATGATTGTTTCCTTTATGCTCTCATTCTTTGTCCTGTACTGCTTTGTTTTAGATGGGATATGAAGTTCTTATGTTCTGTATAATGTGCAGGTGAGGAGATAGGTGTGCCGGTGAGATGAAAAAAAAAACTCAAAATTGAGTTTTATCTTAATTTTTTTTTTTTTAAGTTTAAATGTTTTTTTATTAGGTGGAGCTCCAACCATCCATTTTTTTTATTATTCAAATGAACGGTGGATCTCAATCTTTAATTTATATATATATGATTATTTTAATTTCAATTTTAACCTTTTGATAACATGCGAAAATAATGTGATGCAAAACACGGAATCATTGGGTGCTAATTTCTATGAGTAGATAGGATTTAACACCATAAAAAAAAAAAAAAAAAAAAAAACAAATTTAGGAGATAAAATGCCAACGCATGTATAGTTTGTGGACCGGTGCTAATAACTCAATATAATTAAATGTGTTGAATGGGAGATATTATGTCACTTAATTGACACTTGTCCAATTGATCAATGAATAACAAAGTTCTAGACAAACTAGGCTAAACAATAAAGTTTAAGATCTAAGTTAGAAGACGTTTCTTTCCGTAAAAAAAAAGAAGTAAAAATAAAAATAAAACAACATTAATAAATTAGATCCTTAAATAAATCACCGATGAAAATTATTAAAATAAACATTTAAATGTAACTAGATATATTTATATAATTAAACGTGTTTAGAATCGTTCTTATTTGAATCCGATATTATCAATATGTAACATGGTTTCTATACCCTACGGAATTGGCATATCTAATTTGAGTTTAAGATTGTTCAAATCTTTGAAACTATCACCAATAACTAATTATTTCAAATAAATTTGTATAATAGTTTATATAATTCGTTCAAGTGGATTAACTAGGAATCTAGGATTAAGTTAATCATATCAGGTATCATAAATAATAAATATGTTGAATTAGTGATATTATGTCACTTAATTGTCCATTTGATTAATGGATACCAAATTTTATCTAAAAAAAACTTGACCAATTAGACCAATCAATCAACTTTAAGAAGAACCAAATTAGAGGACATTTTAAATAATAATAATAAAAAGATAACATTAAGGAGTTAGAACACCCAAATAAAAGAGAGTATTCAAATGTAAATAAATATATAATTAAGAAAGATAATCTATACAGACCGATAATCTCTTTAAATCGATCGTCAACACACATAGATAGTCGGAGTGAAGTAAATATCCCCGATTGGATCCCCACCACCACATATGTTATGAAGGGATAGTTCGAGTCTGATGCCACCCCATGAGAGAGAGAGGGAGAGGGGAGTCAACCAGCCATAGCCAAAGGCATGCAAACAACAGCAGGATTTCTCTTCGAAGACTTGAACCATTAATCATTTAATCACCTTAATCAATACAATATTATTTTATAAATAACAACCATTTACTTTCCCAAAAGTGAGAGCCCAGAATCAAAATTAAAAAGTAAAAAGTAAAAAACAAATGGGGCCCATTAATATCATGTGCCAAGGAGTCACTATCCCTATCCACATTTAAAAATAATTCCATCCAGAAGAAATAACCCGATTTTATTTTCATTTTCATTTTCTTTTTCTTTGGGTGGCTCTCCAATTCCTCGTCGATTAATTCCATTCAAACATGCCGGCGCCGCCGATTTAACTCACTCAACTAGATTTGCTCTCTCTCTCTCTCTCTCAGATAGATCCGTGAATCTTTTTTATTTTTCTGGTATGTTTTTCCTTTTTTGACTTGTTCTTTGTTGTTTGTGATCTGAATTTTCTGTTTGGTTCTCGAGAAAATGGAACAAGACGATAAAGTATTGCGGTGAGCTCGCGTTTGTTTATGGTTTTAAAAGTGTTGCATGTTAGCGCCTTTGATTTGTCTCACTCATTTGCATGCTTTTCAATCTTTCAACTTAACAGATCTTCAATTGTCTTGTTTTTTTTTTTTTTTTGTTAATTATTTTTTGTCGTAGTTAGTTGCATTACTAAGAGATTGATTACTCTGTTAGCTCTGGTCTAGTTGTTGATGACAATGTTTTTTAAGATTTTGTTTCAATTTTTTAACATGTTTGTAAGGTTTAGCATATTAAGAAATTCTCTAAACAAATGTGATTTAATTGTTTCTTCTTATTATGTTTACTAGTTTAGCTGGTAAGCTCTCTTTACGTATAAAAGGTGTTGATTTCAAATCCGTTCACTGCTGAGTGGGGAGAGTTTCGGTTTTTATTTATTGTAATATTATTTTTAGAAAAGAAAAGAACAAGCTGATTCTAGTTTTAGGGATTCAAATTAAATTGTTTTCTGCTATATGAGAAATTTCCATAATTTCCATTATTTTTTTTTAGGTTTTTAGAGGTTGATGTTGATGATTTTTAGCTTTTGATAAATTGAACTGAATGTAAATATTGGTGGATGAAGGACTGGTGACTTCCGATTGCTGTGAGCTTAGTAGGGTGGCTATCCAGAAATTAGATTCTCTTGGATGCCCAGATGAACAGAACTGATGTTATTGGCAGTGGAAGGAGGAGGGTTCTTCTCTTCTTCGGCATCTGGGTATAGCAAGGGCTTGACCCTTCTTCTCTTGGGTCAGAGGAACGAAGACAACAAACCCATGAGAGTTTCCCCGTGGAATCAGTACCAGTTGGTGGACCAAGAACCTGACCCTGACCTCCAGCTGGCTTCCGCAGCCAAGAACCGGCTTTCCCGCGGCTGCGCCTCCTTTGTCTGCTTTGGTTGCGCTTCCGCAGGACCCGACACCCCATCCCCTCTCAAAGTAGGCCCTGCACAGCAACAAGATGTCTCACCACGGCCTCTTTCTTCTGATAAGGGAAAGGATCACACTTTTGATATTGAAGATGATAATGGTAATTTAATAAAGGTTTCTCTTAAGAGTAGCTTGAAGAAGCCATCACATAGCATTCCAGTTCCTGTCCAGAATGTTAATAAACATGAGACAGTGGATGAAGAAGGTACTGAAATCCCTGGTCATATGGATAGGAGAAAAGTGCAGTGGACAGATGCTTGTGGAAGTGAACTCGTTGAAGTCAGGGAATTTGAGCCCAGGTAATGGAATATTTAGACAATGCAGTTTATTTTTTATTTATATATGAAGAATATGTGGAAGTACTAATTTCATGTCTCTGCTCAGTTGTATAGCTGTTTGAAAGCTTAAGTTAGAAACATATGCGCGGTTAAGATACTTATGCATAACAGTCCTTGTGCTTTGAGTAATTCTGTCTCTGCTCATTTGCTTACCTGTGTTCATGAAAAGCTTAAGTGTCTTATTAGAAAAGGTCTTAGGATAGAATCCAAGCCTGTTGTAATATATGGCAATTTATAACAGGTTGGAAGAGAGGCGTGTTGATCCAAGTCATTAGACTTCTGAATTTATACCTTATCAATTTTTTGGAATATACTCCTTATGCTTCATGATTGAGCAATACATAGAGGATTGCTGGAACATGGAATTCCGACGTTGTTGTGATCAGCATTGAGTTTAAATAAACTGGATATGTCTTGGAGGGTATTTGATTGATTTTGCGATATGCTTGAGGAGTCAGTAATTCAATTGGAATTTGGAAATGTGTATAACTTTGGCCGTTCTGTGAAACCACTTGCTACTGCCTAACTAAATGTCATGACTGTTACTCTGAAATTTGTAGAAATTCTTAACTGCCACTGATGTTAAATTGGATTACAACAGATAACCGATATAATTGGATTGGAGAAGCTGATGAGCTGCAGTGCAAACTTCTTATTTTAGGACTTGGTAATCCAAATGTTACTGATTATGAGGCATAGTCTCTGATATCTATAGTTTCTGGATGGTTTGAGGTTGGTGTAGATAGTCATCAAGTGGTGCCCAATATCATTGAATTTTTTGAGGTGTGCAAATGGTTCTAATAATGCAAACTTCTAACAGACTTGTTGGAGTTCTCCATGTTATTCCTCCAATGATCTGAAGGTGGCTGGTCTTCCGTCCTTTCCTAATTTCATCGAAATAATGACAGAATGTGTTGTGGATGTGGTATAATTGCTTAACGAAGCTGCTATTATTGACAACAATGACCAGTAATAACCAAGATCACAGACTATTTTCTAGTTGCTGAGATCCTCAATATGCTTTATAAGTTTGCATGACATAATTTTTTTTGTAACTTATGGTTTACTCATTGGTTAGATGAAGCCTCAGTAACAAGATGATCGGTTTGAGTTGATACTTAGTAGAGTTTGGTATTTAAGAGTCCCAATTAATTATTAGAGAAACCATACTGCTAGACTTAGTTACCACATCATCCCATAGTTTCACCCAAACTTCATCTTGGTCATGGGTAGTTGCAAGTAAGCTGCCATATCTTTTGGGATCCCATATTTGATATGTTTTGGGGAAGTCTATAGAAATATATGTAGACAGGTTCTTGTTAATACTTAATACCAAATGACTTGTGTAGTTTTATACATTTAATTGCAACAATGGTTGAAATGTACGTATGCATGCTTGTGCTGCAACAAACTACAACCTTCCTTCCAAATTTTCTTGTAACACCTTTTTTTTTTTTTCCATGAAAAGGAACCTTTTTTTGGGTAAGGTTTTTTGTTCTCACCTGGTAATTGGTTGGTTATCTTTGCCTTAGTTTAATTGACTTTCTTTGAGAATCCAATTTTAACACACACACCCACACACACATTACGTCTGTTGTGGTCATTGCTTCTCCTAGAGTTGAGTTTTGGTTCGCATGTTACTTTTTTTCCATTTTTAGTTTTAAAATTCTTTTTCCTCTACGCAAGTATATTCGGGTTAAATTTACAAGTTCTCTTCCTCTAAGGAAAAACTTTTGGAACATTCTTTCTTTTAAATATGTTATACTTGTTTATCATTTGATTCACTTCATAAGAATCTCTGGTATCAAGTCAATTATCCACAACATTGCCGGAGATTATATATCTAAAGGCATGGTAAGCCATTTCACAACCTCAATATATATATATATATATGGGGAGGGATCGAGGGACACAATTTTTGACACAAGAATTGACACGAGTTTATAACCATTAGATTATTGAGATGTGGATGGTTAGGATCCATTGCATTTATTTATTTTTCCTCTCTCCATATTAATATTTGTTATCACCTCTTTCTCTCTTCAAGATTCTCTTTCCTAAATTTATTATTTTCCCTTTCGTGTATATTTTTTTCCTCACTTACAAAAAAAATAAACAAAAACAAAATTAAGAAATTAGTTGTCTTTCAACACAACACATGAACCAAAAAAAATGTAAAACCTATTAAAAAAAACTGCAAGAGTTGGAAATAAACAAAGAAAAAAATAACAGTACGATACAAACCAAAAAATATAGTAATTCAAAAAATACAAAACAAAAACACTATAAACAACTAAACTAAATAATTATAACATTGACGATATTTCAATATATATATATATATATGACACTGACAAATTCTTTTATCCGTGAATCATGATTTAGTTGTTTATATTTTTCTAATTTATTTATTTATTTTTCTGAATTATTAATATTATATTTTGCGTTTTATATTCTGTATCGTAATTATTTTGATTTAATTCCAATTCTTTCGGTTTTATTATTATTTTTGTATATTTTTTGATAATATTTTTATAAAAAGTACCAGAAGAGAGAAAGACATAAGAGATTGGAGGAAAAAAAATGTTAGGAAGTGAAAATAGTATATTTAGGAAAGAAAATCTTGAAGAGGGAAAAGAGGAGATAAAAAAATATTAATATGGAGAGAGGAAAAATAAATAAATTCAATGGATCCTAGCCATCCACATCTCAATAATCTAATGTTTATAAAATTGTGTCAATTCTTGTGTTAAAAATTGTGTCCTCCGATCTCTCCCCTATATTGAGGTTGAGAAATGGCTTACCATGACTTTAGATGCTAACTTATAAGTAAAACATCTTGGAAATATGAAAAAAGGTTTACAATGGTGCTTTGTTGTGTTATTGTCGCATAGAATTTTTCTTTTTTCTTTTGATGGAAGTTAATAATTTGTAAGACCAAGAATGTATGATCAAACTTAACCACATTTTTCAACCCAGACCCTCTATATTTTATGTTCCCATCTTTATGAGATCCTGCCAATGTTAAAGTCTCTGATTATACCCAGATGCTGAGTGTTGTCTTTATGAGATCCTGCCAATGTTAAAGTCTCTGATTATACCCAGACGCTGAGTGTTGATAGGACTCAGGACCTCTTGTAATTGAGTAATTGACAGCTGGTGAAATCATGTTCTCAAAAGATTTAAATTAAACTTCTTATCTACATTGGATCGTGTTGTGCCATTTCTTATTGATATTCTACATTCATCAATGATGAATTTGATTGCTACGGATTTGGATCCAGTTCTTGTTCTGAAGTCTTTTTTACTTATCTGATTGATGGGTTTGGATCTGTTTATTATCCCTGATTCTTCTGGTCTTGCAAACATATTATGTTTGGCATTGTGCATATATCTGTACTAACATATGTAGTGTTTGATGACAGTCAAAAATTAATGTACTGCATATATGTTGCTTCATACCGAATAATCATTTGTTCAACTTCAATATACTTGAAGTAGATGAGATTAATTTGAGTGTTAAATTATCTTTTGCTCAACATACTTATCATTTAGTCATGTTAAGCATGGATGTTCATATGCAGAAAGTAGAGGTGCAAAATTTGCACCGTCTCTTGCTTCCTTCTTCTTTCATGATAATAATCATAATAATTTTTGTAAATTTCCTGTTTCTTATAATTGCACGGCTGGACTTAATTGGAACTTTATCTAATGGCAGTGAAACGGGTGGATCTGATGACGAATTTGACAATGGAATTGAAAGAAGTTGTTCATGCACGATCATGTAGTTTGGTTTTTACCAAGACACAAGGTGGATTCAGACACTTTTCTCAAATGCAACCAAATGATGCCCTCAGGTATATTGCCACAAACGCTGTTCGTCTGATGATTTGTGTGCAAAGGAAAGTGATTTTTTGATCTCCCCGAAAAGAAAGCAACCATAGTGAGGAGCTTGGTTTCTGGCCACCCTTGTTTTGATTGATCATTTGTCTATATTTACTTGTTGAGAATTGCAATTTTGTTACTCGGAGCTTCACTTTTGTTTTGATATATTATTCTTGCTATGCATCAGCCTTATGCTACTGTCAATTGTTTCATCGTAATTAGTGTATTATATTTTTGTTTCTTCTTAATTGATTCTGATGTGTTTTTGTGTCCCATCATTGCTAAGTTAACAACATCTAGACAGTTCTTTTTTGACAAGTTTGAACATTTGGATCGAATCCTAATGATGCTAAATAGTAGTACTAAATGGTTGATCAAATGAGAAAACAGTGTCGTACATGTAATATTAGTTATTAATTTGAATGAGTAAGATAAAAGAAATGAAATTATACTAATGTTATAAGGATTGTATCACTCAAAACCAAATAAGAAGCATCAAGACAGAAAATAAAATGATACTGCCGTCCAATTGTGCATTCATTCAATTTGATAATATTAATATTATATAGATGATAGGAGCAATTCTAGAGTTCTTGTGGAAGTGCATCCGTAACTGCATATGCAATTCTACAAAAGCACTTCAACCTTTGGATTAGGGCGTGAATTTGTGGAAGGTGAATCCCAGCAGATGCCAATGCACTTTCACAATCAGCAGATTCGTGAGAATTGGCAAGAGCAGCATCATAGTTTGCAGTCTCAGGATCTTCATCAACTTCCTTGGAGGACATACTGAACTGTCCAACTGCCATATCATACCAATTAACACATATATCAAATGATTCACTTAATTCAGGTTGAGTAATTTTGGTTTTCAGCAAAACCCTCAGTTTTTCACCAGCGACTCGTGTATCCTCGACTGCCAAGTTAAGAGCAGATTTCGCCAAATCTACGGGACTTGATGCTGAAGCTGTTTCAGGATCGGACTCCAGAATTTGCATGCATGAGATTGTGTACAACTTACCGGTATTCTTGCATGTGCTTTCAATTAAATTGTTGGATCCGAATGTTGGGGTCTGAGCTGGTGCTGTTGCTGGTGCTTGTGAGGCCGAATGTAGAGAGAGGGACAAGAAAAGTGGCATAAGCATCATCCAATCATTCAAAGAAGCCATTGTTGTTGACAAACGAATTAATATTGTTTTTGTGTTCGTTTGCTTTTACAATATTGATACAATGCTAGTATATATATATATATATATAAATTTTCAAGTAGTATGTATTAATATAAATTTATTATATCAATGTGTTAAATATGGACTGTTAGATTTACATACTTTTATTAAAGTATATACACTTATCAAATCTTCTCTATAATCAATGGTTCACGTATAAATATAAGTTATATATGTGTGAAGCTATCCTAACAATAACAAGACTCTTGTCCACCACAAAAACCCTGTTAAAATGAAAGGTAATTGCCGTTTACGGTTCAGGGTTTAAGTTTGTCAACCATAATGGCTTTTTCATATGGGAAAGAAAAAGATTCTGGCAGATTTTAGTGATTAATTCAAATCTACAATTTAGGGATTCACATGTATTACTGTTTTCAATTTTTTTTGTTCAAGGAAAGTGTTTTCAATTTAAATAAAAATCTAGGTGTATTCGATTTAAATTTGTAAAAGTCCATAAAAATTTGGATGTATTTAAAAAGTCATTGACTTTGATGATTTGGGTTAAGTGATGAAATTGGTTGGATTGTAATGTTAGATTTATGGATATGGATCCTCTCTTAACATTTTCTCACATCACCTTTATAATCTATTGACACATGTCTAATATCGTATGATTCAGATTATTTATATTAACTTTCATATTTTATCTAACCAAAAGATAGAATTAATCTAGATTATTGATTTAAATGAGGACAAGGAAATGACAAAGTGAGGCAAGGAGAGAATACAAATCTTAGATTAATAAACAAAAAAAGGCTTATAACAAATCTTGCCCAACTTGTAGATTTGGCTTATAAGTCTAGGGGTGGGTATGGTTCGGTTCGGTTTGGTTTTGGTCAAAACCATCCTGAACCGATATATATTCGGTTTTTAAAAATATGAATCGATTTGAACCTGAAAACCGAATTGAACCGAACACCTTTATCTCGGTTCGGTTCGGTTCAATTTGGTTTTGGGCCTATTGGGCTTTAAAGGTTTTTTAATATGTTTTTTAATTTTTTAGGCTTTTAAGTTGCATTTTTGACATTTAGACTTAATTTTTTTTAAGAAAACATAATATGTAAAAGGTAATTTAAACAAAATACAATCCAATTTTGAATCCAAATCTAAAATTTCAATCATATTCGGTCTCCATACTCGATCAAAATATAAAATCATCATAACTTCTATAAATAGAAGTAAAAAAATGTAGTATATAATGTAGTCCAAAAATAAAACATTATCAACAAACAATCCATAATAAAATTAAACCTTACAAAATAATTATTTAAGATAATTCGATTAATTCTGTTTTCAAATTTCAAATCGGTTTGAACCAAATAGAAACTATGAACCGAACCAAACACCCTTTTTCGGTTCAGTTCAATTCGATTCAATTCGGTTTCGGTTTTTATGTTCACCCCTACTTATAACAAAAAGGTGAAGACAATTAAGGTAATGAGAGGAACCAAACCATTGACTTTTATAATGTATTGAAATTAAAAACAAAAAATTGTAATTACCATATAGGTTCTGATTTGTTTTTTTTTTTTAATTCTAACTAGTTTACAATCTTTACATAAGTGACCAAATCGGTCCACATGTTCTTCCCAAGTGACAAATTAGTCCCCAACTTTTAGAAATACCAAATTAGACTTTGTTGACTGTTAATGTAGACCTCTGACTTTGACTGAAATTGTGAAACTACTTTAATACCCTTATTTAAAATTTATAAATGAATGGATATTTCAAAATAAAAAGATAGAGGGTCGTTTGTTTTTTTGTCTGAAGATTAAACAGTTTTGAATTTTTTTTAAAACTAAATAGAGACTGAAATATGAACATGAATGATAAGTTTGTTTTTTTTTAATGTCAACATGTTTGTTTTTTAAAAATAACATTATTTGAAAATAAATGTTTTTACATTTATACTCATAATAATTAAAAGAAGTAATTTAACATATATATTCTTCTACAGATAAAGTTCAATTTAATAAAACAAAAAATTCATCAAAAAATATAATTTTACATGTTCTGTAAACAAAGTTAAAGTTCAATTCATTGTAAAAAAAAAAGGTAATTTACCTTTCAGGCATGGAGTTCACTTGTCTAAAGAACAGTGTCCTAAGACACCTCAAGAAGTTGAGGATATGAGACGTGTACCCTATGCATCGACAATAGGTAGTCTCATGTATGTTATGTTATGCACGAGACCGGACATCTGCTATGCAGTGGGAGTAGTCAGTAGATACTTGTCTAACCCAGGATTGGATCATTGAGTTGCTGTCAAGATAATTCTCAAGTATCTTTGGAGAACGAGAGACTATATGTTAGTGTATTCCGGGCAGGATATGATCCCGTTAGGAAACACGGATTCTGATTTTCAGTCAGACAGGGATTCTAGGAAATCTATGTATGGATCAGTATTTACCTTGGGTGGTGGAGCCATTGTGTGGATAAGTATCAAACGATCTTGCATTGCTGATTCTACCATGGAAGCTGAAAATGTAGCCGCTTGTGAAGCTGCTAAAGAGGTTGTTTGGCTCTGTAAGTTCTTGAGTGATCTGGAATTTGTTCCAGATCTGGATAGGCCCATCACACTTTATTGTGTTAACAGTGGTGTTGTGGCTAATTCCAAAGAACCAAGAAGCCACAAGAGAGGGAAGCATATAGAGAGAAAGTATCATCTCATTAGAGATATAGTGTAAAGAGAAGATGTAATCGTTACCAATATAGCCTCACAAGACAATCATGATGATCCATTTACGAAGACCTTACCGGCTAAAGTGTTTTTAAGTCACCTAGATGGTCTAGGGTTACGAGACATGCCTAACATGCTTTAGTGCAAGTGGGAGATTGTTGGGGTTTATACCCTAAAAATATAATTTGTAAATGGATTTATGAAATAAATAAAAAGAAAAGTTCAATTCATTCATGTTATGTTGTTTAATTTATAACTTATACATATATTTAACATCCAAGATTGCCAGATATAATCTCGAACTGTGTATATGAGTGTCATATGCAGATGGATACATTAAGATACGTGCAATCTAAAGAGTCCATAGATAGCAAATAAAGCTGGGTACTTTATTTATGGTTAATCTATAGATGCGGTCTATTCCGTAATGTACGATGATTCTATCCTGAATCATTCATATGAGATATGGGAATGAAGGCACCTTGTATGATGTGATCATATAGGACTGGGTCATGATCTATATGAATCTCTCACCAAGATCCGTTTACCGATGAGATTCATATATATCAACTAATGATGGCTATATATGGGTGATCCTAATCCTGAGTCTCTTATCGACTCCTTCAGGTTAGATTGTGGTCTTTGATATACCATGGGTGAGGTCATATGCAGTTCCCGATCAATATGCTCTGTATGTTGGTATTTCGATTTGGCTTGTGGCTGAGAAGGTTTGTACACAATAGTGGAATCCACTCCTTCTTGTGAGAAGTAGACGATAGTTCCCTTAAGGGTTGATTCGGGGCTTGAACAATATGAGCGCTCTCCTAATTCCGTGAGGAAATATGATTTATTGTCCATTAGATAATCAACTGTACTTAAAGGATATATGTAATTAGATGAGTATAATGGACATTGTGATCCAGCTCTAATTATGAACTATTGTGGAGGATCACACTATATGTAATAGCTATATCGATAGACACCGAGTAGTATCGGTCTGTGTAAAAGCGTCTACAGTTAAGAGAATGAAGCTTTGGGGTTTTAGTGGAATAACATCGGAGTTAATAATCAAGGAATATTAATTAAAGAGTTTAATTAATGATTCCAATGATTATTGGAGCTCAAAATACTATGGATCCATTAGGTCTCCTTGCTAGCCCGATCGATTTAGGTAACAAAGGTCACGGTTAAATAATTGGATTGTCCAATTAATTGTGTTATAAAAGTGACACGTATTTATTCGGGAATTAATTGAATAATGAGATTATTTAATTAATGAATGATAATAGTTAAATTAATTAAATAATTAGATTATTTAATATATTGATAATTATTAATTATTAATTATTAATTAACTATTAATTTGAGGGTATTAGTTGATATTTGGATTTCGGTGAAGATAAAATAATAGGATTATTTTATTTTTACTAAATCACTTATCTAAGTATTTAAATTTAAGTTTAAATTTAAAATACATATGATCACTTTTAATATATTAGATATATTTGAAAGGATAATTAAAAGATATATATATGTATATATATATATATATATATATATATATATATATCAACTATTAATACAAGAGTTTACATAGGATGTAAATTGGTATGTATAGATGAAACAATTGATATGTAACATATATATATAAGTGTGTGTATATGATACAAATAGAACACGAGCGTACAAGAGAGAAAAGAGTTTGTATTAAAAAAAAAAAGGTACGTTGACTTTTTATTAAATATAAAACGCACAACAAAGTTTAATATATGTATATAATTTTTTGAAAACAAAAGACACGTGCAATATATATATATTACAATTTACATGTGATGCAAGTTGGTGGATGGTGGGCGCGTGAATTAATAATAGGGTTTTATATATTTTACAAAGCCTCACCTGATAGAAACAAATTGTTTTTACATAAAAGAAAAAGGGTGTGCGTGAGACGCACAGCTGCACAATATTTAAGCAAGTATTTACGTGTGAAAAGAAAAGAAAAGAAAAAGCAAGTGTTGCATAATGATAAAAAAGAAAGAGTTTTTTTAAATCTTTTCTCTATATCCTTCATTTAAGTTCTTGATATCGTGATGCGTCCACATGCATTTATCAGTCCCGGAAGATAGCGAGAAAAATCGAGTGGTTCAGACAGGAACACATCGTAAAGTAAAGGAGTCTTCAAACGTTGGTAAGAGTGGTTCAGACAGGAGCATATCATAAAGTGAATGAGCCTCTAAATATTGGTAAGATTTTTTTTTCTTCTGATTATATTGATTACAATCCCCAGTGTTTACATATTATATGTATTAGTTCCGAAAAATAATTACGATCCCAAGTTCACTTGTCCCAGATACAGATTATGATATGAATATAAAAATTTTAAAACCTAGTTCCGCTGCGTAACCAGTGAACGGGGTTCCAACAGCCTCGATAGTCATCGATCTTCTTCTCCAGTGATGGGTTTAAAAAGTCGTCGCTTCGACTCGACATAGCTCTAAACGTTGTCCAAAAAAGGAAAAACTCAACTTTAGTGAGAAAAGATCGAACTACCTTATAAAAGGTGAGACGATCGTAGTGAAACTAAACTATCATTCGAGTATTCATACGATCACTATCACTACTTGGAACTCACTCGTTCATCCACTCGAACAATCTATACAATCTAGTGAAAACCTAATGAAACAACTTGGGCACGACAGTGGATTCAAAATCTACAAGCCAATGGTCGAAATTCCTAAAAAGATTTCAAAAAACTCTATTTCCTATTTCAGAGTCACAAACAAAGTTGACTAACAAAATTCAAGGAATTACGGATCAAACATTAGAAATAAGAAGAACTCAAACGCATTCAAAAGCTAGGGACAACCTAATTTCTTACAAGTTTAACAAATACAGTTAAACGAAATCAAACATAAACCAAACGAAGGAAACCAAGAAAAAATTACCGAAAATAAACAGTTGTAGCTGAAAAAACGACAGGAGATTCGCCGGAGACGCCTGAAGAACAAACGAAGTAACTTCTGGGTTTACGAAACAACAATTGCTAAGAAACTCTGAGACTCCTCATTTACCAAAGTAAAGAGAAGGTGAAAACTCTGGGTTATATAAAACCCACAAGGGACACGTGTCTCGAACCTATAAGACGTGTCTTTTCAAATGACATCAACTGAAAAGATGTCTACCTGACACTTACGAATTTCAAAGGATGCCAATTTGAATTTTAAAAACCTTGATAAAACGCGACCATCAGGATATCTGGCTACGTCATCTCTGGAAGAGTCTTTTAAAATTAGGGAATCAAGCCCTCACACTCAAATAGAACTTAACCATACTCATTCATTGCTCGATGTTCACCATTAACCAAAACTCCAAAGCGCACTTATACCAACCAAGAATTGTTCGATAAATGCAGTAAAACCTGTTAAAGGCATTGTCTTTTGTTCGAACGTCATCATGTTTGATGTCAGCCGAATGGGTATTTCGACTTAGCTCGACATGAACTATCAAAATCGAATTATAATCAACTCTCCAACTTGAAGACTTTGAACTTGTAGGGTGGGGGACAAACTATAGTGGTCAAAATTTGGGCCACAAGTCCAATTTAAGAGCCCATTAGCCTAAGGAATGGTCCACATGTCAAATCAGAGCATGTCAACATGTGGTCAAATCAACTTGTAAATGAGTTGATTATGATCTAATGTTACACGGATATTATTATCTTAAATTGTCAGATTCAAATGAGTCAAAACAAACAAAATAAAGACTCTGTGATCCGTACCCTTGCATGAATGGGATATACATTGAGGTGATCCGAGCTCTTTATACATATATATATGAGACCCCTTTCCAAAGAAAAGGGCCTTGTTTTTCACATTAAGCTCTCATTCTCACTCTATTCATCTGAATATTCATACAGCATTTATTACGGCTCTTACCTCTGTATTTGTAGATAGTCCTCACCCCAAGTCGGGTGGACCATATAGCTCACAATCCTACGATCGACTCGACCATCGGAGATCCTTAGTCAAGCCATAGATCTAATCCTGGCTTTGATTAATCAAGCAAGCTCGCCCAAGCTCGATATCAACCAGATCCCAGATCTAGTAACAACGAACAACACGATTGACTCCCCAAGTCGACCCAAACATATCAACAAATTGCTCAACTCCCCACATCGAGCAAACTGGTTTGTTTTCCAACAGTTTAATTTAAGTTGTTATATTAAATAAATACTGACTTGAGCGCCAGAGAGTCCCCCAAAGGAAAAATCCCCCTCTGTGGCTCGACATTCGTTCTCTTTTCATCTTATTTCGTTGGCTGTCAGTACCCACCTCGATGATTCAAATTAATTGTAGATCTGATCGACTACAATAATAAGTAATTAATAAATTGGTAGTGTTAACTTATGCCCTTAAGGAATAACTTAATAACACATATCAATAATTGCATTTATTGTCTTGTTACAATAAATGTAATGACTTTTTTCATTTTATAGCAATAAAATTGTTATTATCATGTGCCCTTTTGGTGCGTTTGTTAGTCGGAATAAGATAGAACGACCTGGGATAATTTTCTCTTGTCCCACGTTTGACAAGTCTCTAATATAGGACAGAACGAGATAAGGTGGGACAAAAAATACCAAATTTTGTCACACCCAAGACTCTCGGACAAGTTGTTCCATGTCACGGGACAAGTGTCTAAAAGAAAATTTCAACATTTAAATTTTTAAAAAATTATATATAATAATATATATTTATTATTATAATTTATAATATATCAAATAATATATTATAATATATTATATTTTATTAAATATTATTACGTATACAATAATATATATATATATATATATTATGGGTAATGTTAACCTAATAGCACAGGTTAATTTTATCATAAATAGAAATAAATACAAATATCAATACATGTATATATATATATATTATAATAATATTTATAACATTTTAATATATTATATATAAATAATTGTAATATTATATTAAATATATAATAATAATTATAAAATTATATACATATATATATATATATATATACATATATTTTTGTATAAATGTTTTGAGTTTGAGTTGAAGCAGGGCCGTCTCTAGACATTTTGGGGCCCGAGTCATTTAATGATATTAATAAAAATCGGGACCCTATATAAAAATTAGAACAATGTCAGTCAGTATTCAAAATACTGACCCCACCAATGGAAATGCAACACGAGTTTTTTTTTCTTATACTTTTTACATTTTTCTCAAAAAATAGGTACTGACGGGTCAATATCATATTATTCTAAAAAAATATTATCATTAAAGAAAGGTTATCAATTCAATTGGAATAGGTTCACAAATAAAGTGGACTACGACGAAGTCACGAAGTGAGTGAATGACGATTTTGACTAGGTTAGCAAATAAATATAGCTATTCAATTGGACTACCTTTAAAAATAAAAATTGGACTCTCAAATAATGTAAAACTAAGTTTGATATGTTGAATCAATTGGGTTTTGATGTTTATTGCTATTAAATTGAACTAGAGACTTATTAAAAAAAAAAACAATGTTTGAAATTGGACCATGTTTATACTAAAATAAATTGGATCTAAGGTCCATAAAGAAGAATAAGCGGATTGAACCATTTGGGGGCCGCAACAAAAATATTGAGCTTGCTGCCTATATGGGTCTGCCCTGGTTGAAAGTAAATTATCCTGAATATATATATATATATATAAAAATTTAAGAGTAGCGGCATTCTTGTCATTTGAACCCATTGTCTCGTTCTGTTCCGGACATACCAAATGTATAATAGTACATTTAATCATTATGTTCTAAACATTCCAAACACAATATGAAACAACTGTCATGTCCTACCATCCCATCTTGCTTTGTTCTGTTCTATTCCCATACCAAACGCGCCCTTTATACACTAGTTAACACGACCCTTAATAAATTAATCACTAATCATTGAAACAATACCCTACTTACTTTTAAACTATTTGTCTGATTTGTACATTTCTAAAATCTGCAGCAAATTTTCAGCTCTCGGTTTAATCTGCCCAAATGTAGAGCTATATAGGCATTCTGCGATGGTAAATTATTTGCATTGCGAGTAATTAAAATTACTTAGGCATCACATTGAGATGAGTTACAAAGTCGATTCAGAACAATGAATCCTAAAAAAATATGTTCTCATATGAAATAAAAATAAAAATTGATGTGTTAATAACTTAAGCAATTTTATAAATAAAATGTATTAAAATAAATATATTCATTTGCTTATTATTGGTATTAGGGTATGTGTTTATAGTAATAATTCAATTTTTAAATTTTAGACATGGATTTATTAATACAATGAGTGTATAATTCATATTTGTGGGTGACAATACAGCATCCCTTTGCAAACTATGTGAGATTAGTTTAAAAAAATATATTGCATGAGAAAAATGCTTGGATTAGTTGTTATTATTAGTATTTAAAATTAGTTAGTAATTTGAATGAGTAAGATGAAAGAAACTAAATTATACTAATAATAAGGATTGTATTACCAAAAAATAACAGCATAAACAACAACCATATCATTTTATCAAACAAAAACAAGGACAAAGTCACCGTTTTCTTGAAATAAGATGCATCAAGTTAATGAAAATGATGCCACCATCCAATGTTATTTAGTTATAAAAGATGTTCATTCAGCTGACAATGACATATTTTAACTCATCAGAGGCAATCCTAGAATTCTTGTGGAAGTGCATCCGTAACTATATATGCAATTCTACAAAAGCACTCCAACCTTTTGATCATGGCCTCAATTTGTGGAAGGTGAATCCCAGCAGATGCCAATGCACTTTCACAATCAGAAGATTCATGAGAATTGGCAAGAGCAGCATCATAGTTTGCAGTCTCAGGATCTTCATCAACTTCCTTGGAGGACATACTGAACTGTCCAACTGCCATATCATACCAATTAACACATATATCAAATGGTTCAATTAATTCAGGTTGAGTAATTTTGGTTTTCAGCAAAACCCTCAATTTTTCACTAGCGACTTGTGTATCCTCCACTGCCAAGTTAAGAGCAGCTTTCGCCAAATCTAAGGGACTTGATGCTGAAGCTGCTTCAAGATTGGACTCCAGAATTTCCATGCATAATGTGTACAACTTATCACCGGTTTTGTTACATGTGCTTTCAACCAAATTGTTGGATAGAGATGTTGGGGTCGGAGCTGGAGCCGGTGCCGGTGAAGCCAAATACAGAGAGAGGGACAAGAAAAGTGTCATAAGCATCATCCAATCATTCAAAGAAGACGCCATTTGTCCTTGTGTTTGTTTGCGTTTAAATTGAGACACTAGTGGTATATATATATATATATATATATATGGGTGTGAAGCTAACCTAATTAACAAAAACTGTTGTGAAAAGTTATAAAAAGTAATTAAAGAATAACAAGACTCTTGTCGACCACAAAACCCTGTTAATAATTAACTAATTGGCGTTTAGACTTCCGCGTAGCATGATCTCCTTTTCCAAAAGCATACCATTAATTGAAGACCCTCAAAAATTCAAAATAAAACCATGCATGCACTTACCTCACCTCGAAAATATCACACGGTTAACTAATGGAGAGAAAGTTCAGCTCCCCATGAGTTACTGACCTTCACATTTCTATGCACTTTCTTATTTATACGCCCATATTTGATATTTCATTACGGACAATACTTTGGTATTGGCCAGTACCTTATCCTATATTTTAATTGTTAGAAAAAATCATTTACCGTGTTTGATATTAAATACATAAGGTTGGTGGTAGGTTTTTCCACCAATAAAATCATAGGAGTCAGCAGCTTGGGTACTGATTAGTCAATACCCAAATATTTTCCTTTCATTATTATTATCCTATAAGGGTTGTGTTAATTTGTGTCCTTAACAACCACTCTTTTACTATAAATTGAAAGTGGAAATGGTGAGAAATGTATTTTTTTTGTGCGTTGTACTAATATCACTGCTTTAATAAGTTAAGTTTAAAAGACACCTATTATGGTGAACTATCCAAATTACCTTTAAATAATCAAATTTTAATTTTCTTTGTACTTCCATCTCCACAGTTTGATCACTGAAAGCAGTAACTCCCCTCTCTCTCTCCAATAAATTTGTCTAAAAATCAATCTACAACTTGTCTGAAGGTCAACGTGTTTTAGCACAACAAAGTATTCTGAGTCTTGTAACAATTTATTCATTCCTTACGATTTGTTGTCCGAGTCTTTGTGTGAACATGAAGCTGGTATTGTGAAGCTTGAACCTTTGAAGTTTGAATCTCTGAGCCTTTGTAAGCTCTATCCGAGCCTTTTTTAAAGTTGTCCGAGACTTTATTTATAGCGTCTCAACCTTTGTATAAATTATCCGAAATTTTGTGTAAAGTCTCCGAGCTTTTATGTAATGTCTCCGAGCTTTTTTATAATGGCCCCGAGCTTTTCTTTTTTATAATGGCCCCGAGCTTTTCTTTTTTGTAATGGCTCCAAGCTTTTCTTTTTTGTAATGGCTCCGAGCTTCTTTGTAAAGGCTCTGAGCTTTTTTGAAACGACTTCGAGCATTTTTTTTTTGTAATCGCTCCGAGCTTTTATTTTTTGTAATGGTTCCGAGCTTTTTTGTAAATACTCCGAGCTTTGTTGTAATGGCTCCAAGTTTTTTTGTAATGGCTCCGAACTTTTTATTAAAGATTTAGAGACTTTTACTAAAGCCTCCAAGCTTTTTGTAATTTCATTTCGAGCCTTTTAAGTACAAATTAGAAAGAAAAAAAGCTCCGAGGGTACTGCACCCCGAGTTTACCGGGTAGCTCAACCACCGCGAGCTCAGCGGGGAGCTCGACCCCCGAATGCGTCTGCGTAGCACCACTCCGTCGTCGTTCGAGTGATTGTCTGGGTTTCAACGGGACTTTCTCTCTCCACTTTACATTTCTGTCACTGTAAAATGAATAAAAGAAATTTGATGTTGAACAACTATTGGAGGTATTTTTATTCGTTCATCATAATAGATTATTTTTAATATAAGTTATTAAAGCAGTGACATTACTTAAATGATACCTCCAAATAGTTCTATTTATTTTTTAAACCATTAATGGAAAATAGACACTATATTTATTTGTGAAAAGATAATAAATATATGCATTGATTTGTGTGTTTATTTTCTCTTAATAAAATGACTAATTATGACAAAACGAAGACTAGAAATTCTATCCAATTTGAGAAGAAATGACATGTTCAATTTCTAGTTGTAGTCTTCTAAACTGTTATTAGGGAGGTGCATGTTGTGCTTTTTTTTAGGGAGTTATGCGGTCAGCCTAAAGAAGGGACTTATCTTTTTTATGGGTAGATAAATCTTGAAAGCCTCCTAAAATTTAGAAGTGAAAGATTAAAGTCCGGTTCTGTAACTGTTTTTCAGTCCGTTTTCGTTTTTATTTTTCAAAAACGATTTCGAAAACGTGTTTGTTAACCGTTTCTTTTTTTTTTTAAAAAAAAAAAACAAAATTGGTATTAAAAGTAAAATATTTAAAAACCACGAATTACTTGTTTTCGTTTTCGATTTTATTTTTTATTTTTTTTATTAAAATAAATCATTTTTTTATTACTTTTTACTTTTCTTCTGAAGACTTGGACGATGTCTTTTTCTTTTCTCTTCAACCAGTTATTCATCATCTTCTTTCTTCACCGATTCCTTTCTTCCCATCTTCATCTTCATCTTCATTCTTCCTTCACCGCTCCGCCACTGGTAATCAGCTCCCGCTCACCGTCGATCGTCTCTGCTCCACCTTCGCCGCCGTCGATCAGCTCCGCTTCACCTCGTTGCCGTCAATCAGCTCTGTTTCGCCCTCGCCGACACCGATCTTCTTCAACTGGTCTTCTTCTTCTCCTGCTCACCGTCTTCTTCTTCTTCTTCTTCCTCATCCTCCTCTCAACCGAACGTGTTTTTTTTAGGTTTTGATTTGTGATGGGTTTTGATTTGTGATGGGTTTTGATTTGTGCGCTTTAATCTCAAATTCTAAATTAGGTTTTGTATTATATAAAATAATTTAAGTTCTTGGATTTGTATGATTGGAGATTGGGATTTGGTGTTACCAGTGAGAGTGTTTGAGTTGTATTTTGTTTCCCTGCAAAACGTTATTGATAATGTCTGGACTTGAATTAGAGGTAAATTCTTCCTTTTTTTCCATTTGTCCTGCTATTACCTTTTCCTTGGAATCAAATATTATGATTATCATTATATATTTAATCATTGAGGTTTAATGTCGTTCATGAGCTATATGGCAATGGAGGTCTACGTTTTGTTAACATCATGTAAACAGAGGAGTTATTGGTGTCAAAATTTCTCACGTTTTTGTCATTGATTGATTCTAAATATATAATACATCATAGTGGTATATTGAGAGAACTGAAACTCTCGTAATGATAAGATATTCTATCGGATAACAATGTAATTTAAATACTACTGTACAACTGAAAGATATTAATGGAAGTTTAAAAACTAGCTGGAACACTTATAGTGCGTTTGGCACGGAGTGGTATATTGAGAGAACTGAAACTCTCGTAATGATAAGATATTCTATCGGATAACAATGTAATTTAAATACTACTGTACAACTGAAAGATATTAATGGAAGTTTAAAAACTAGCTGGAACACTTATAGTGCGTTTGGCAAGGAGAGGAGAGGAGAGGAGAGGAGAGGAGATTGGACTGGACTGGATATGTTGTTCTATATTGCTTATAGTGCGTTTGGCATGGAGAGGAGAGGAGAGGAGAGGAGAGGAGAGGAAAGTGGATTGGACTGGACTGGACTGGATATGTTGTTCTATATTGTGTTTGGAAGGGTTGGACAAAACTATAAACTGTATTGTTATGCGTTTGGTATGGTTGAGACATGACGGAACAAGAAATTCAAATGACCAGAGTAACTCTTATATATATATAACAACAAATACTATATATAATATTATTATATATTAATATATAAATTAATATATATAATATATGTACTATAAATATAATATATATATATATATAGAATATTATATATATATATATATATTGTCATATGAAAAATTTACTGGACGTACATATCATCGACAAAGAGAATAAATTGTCAAGTGGAAGTCCAAATAGGTATTTAGAAAATATCCTGCAAGACATCACCAAAGAAGAGAAAGCCAGAATAAACAAGTATTGAACAAAACCTGCTCGGGGTTAACTGACGTCATATATTACTCGGGATCAGTTAAAGATACTCGGGGTAGTTGATGATATTTTCTACTCGGAATCAGATGACGTCACTCGGGACCAGCTGATATCGTGTTCTACTCGGGAAAAACATGAAGAAAACCGAATAAAAAACCCAGCACGTAGCTCACACGAATTGAGTCATTAAGATACGTGAAGATATCTATATCAAAAAGGAATTCCAAGAAGAATAAAATATCAAGAAGAAAGGGTTCCTAATCAGATAACAATTTTATTTCTTCAAAAAGACTGCGCAATTATAAGGAAATAAGTTCTAACTGGACTACAGTCTCATTCGATCTTAATACAAGTCTCCGAAATAGGAAAGAAGACAAACTACTTCGAACAAATAAATAATCATAATTAAATACAAAGATCTTTTATTACTTGTACAAAGAGGATTAGGGTTTTATGGACATATAAATAGACCCATAATCTCGTCACAAAACAGAGAATATAAAGAAATCATATAGCAAAATACATAGAGAAAAAGAGAGATCGAGGGTTGTAATTCTTTTCAATAGTGGATTTTGGTTCGGTTGATCATTCAGCCACCCGTGGACGTTTCTCCGATCATCGGAGTTTTACCACGTATAACTTGCGTTTGATTTCTTTCTCCTTCTCTCTCTCTCTCTCTTTGAAATCACAGCTAAAATCTAATTCTTGTTGACTTTTTCCATACATCCAGAAACCGACATCAAAATTTGGCGCTAGAGGAAGGGGCGTTGAACCTTCGATTTAATTAAAGGTAATGGCAGGAAGCAGAAGCAGTTCTGGGGATGTCCAAAAATCTCCAGATAACTTCCATGTTGGTAGTGGCTCGCAAGATCTCACTGCAACCACGAAGAACCAACCAACATCCCTGGCAGGGATCCAGCAAGTTCCTCCGACCAGCGAAAACCTGACACAACGCTTCCGAGAGGCGCTGCAACAGTTGTTGGCAGACTCAGCAAAGGAAGGAGTTGATCCACTGGCTGCAGAAGAAGCACAACCTCCTAACCTCCCACATGCAAGGCTTCGTTCGATTGTAGTGGAGCCAGAACTAAATGCACTAGAAGCTAGAAGGAACTCGGCTCCAATTAACCAGGCTGGACGTGGAACACCCGAAGAGGAACGACCACGCCAGAAGTAGAACCATGATCAGACAGCCTGTGCCAGACACCGCAAACATGACCGGCACAGGGATCTGTCACCATCAGAAGATAGCGATCGGCACCATCGCAAGCGTCATCACGAAACCATACGCTTGCAAGAATCAACCCGTGAAACTCGGTATCAGATTGAAGAGCCAGAGAGAGGAATGACAATCACCCAGCTGTTTAACCATCATGGAAGTCCGGTGGGAGACAGAGATGTCATAATTCAGAGCCTAACTCGAGAAGTCAAAAACAATAGGCGTCAAATGGACGCACTAGTCAGATGTTATGGGTACAGCGATTTATTTGACGAAAATTCTGACAGCCCATTCACTAGAGAAATCTTACGGACCTCATTCCCAGAAAGGTTCAGGATACCGCAAGTGGAGCAGTTCAAGAAGGATACATATCCTAAAGAACATGTCAGGCGCTATAAAAGTGTTATATCTCAGTATGCCCACAACGATCTCTTACTATGCCTCAACTTTCCACAAACTCTAGGAGACGGGTTCAAGATGGTTCTGGAGATTACCCCCAGCGAGCATCGAAAGTTTCAATGAACTAAGCAGGAGTTTCTCAAGACAATTTCTGAGCAACGTTCACAGGAAAAAGTCAGTGGCTTACCTTTCTCTGATAAAACAAGGAAAGGATGAGTCGTTGAAGAAATACCTGAGGAGATTCGGCCAAGTGGTATAAAAAATCGGCAGTGCAAACGATGAAACGATAATTGCTGCATTCATCAACAACCTACAGAATGGACGATTATCTTTTGACCTGAGAAGAGCCCATCTAACCAGATATTCAGATATGATGGATAAGGCGGGAGGATATGCACTAGTCGAAGAAGAAGAATTAGCCACGGGAGGATGCTATATGCATGGAGGAAACCCGAAAAAGACGCTGAGTCCAAGGTGCAGAACCAAAAGGGAAAACAGAAAGGAAACATCAAAGAAAAAAGCAAGGACGAGGGAAATTGGTGTAATGCCGAAAAGACCATGGAGAAATTCAGAGGTAGATACGCCAACTACACCCCTCTTCGAAAAAAGCAGGAGGAAATCTTGGCCATACTAGAAGAGAAAAATCTAGTAAAATAGCCACACCGACAATCTCAGTTTGCTCGGCGAGATATAACCAAATACTGCAGATTCCATAAGGAAACCGGTCATGAGACTTCCAAATGTTACCAGCTCAGAGATTACATAGAGACCCTCATTCGGGAGGGACATCTGCAGGATGTAATCTTGAAAGAGATGAGAAGTCAGAAACAAAGAAAGAGATCAGGGTCGATCACAGCTCTGGTCGAAATCAAAGAGTCAGCCTGGAGGCCAATGAAGTAATACAAATAATATTTGGAGGACCATCCACTTGGAGAAGTAACCGAGAGTGAACACATGAAATTAGAGAAACAGTGGAAGCAAGACATAACTTTGATGTGAACTTAGTCGAGCTAGACCCAAAAAGGGTAAGGGAAGGATGAGACCCAATAATATTCACAGAAGCAGACTCACATGGGGTCGATGTTCGGCCAAATGACGCCCTGATCATAAGTGCCCGGATTAGTCACCGGAAAGTCAGGAGAATCTTGATAGATAATGGAAGTTTGGCAGACATTATTAATGTAGCCGTCTACAATCAACTCAGGTTGGACCGAAAGAATCTATAGCCTTTTCATACTCCACTCAGAGGATTCAGAGGAGTTGAGGTCAGGTTACTCAGGACGGTAAAGCTACCCGTGAAGATTAGAGTGGCACCTTGCCAGAGAACTGTACTGCTCGACTTCGTGGTGGTAGACTTAGACAATTGGCCGTATAATGCGTTGTTGGGTGGACCAATCTTTAATAAAACTAAGGCCGTAACAACCACTTATGCATTGATGATCAAGTTCCCGACTGAACAAGGGGTCGGTGTAGTCAAGGGATCCCAAGAGATGGCCCGAAGAGCTAACCTGTCAATATTCAAAGACAAAAATGATGGTGAACATGTATGCACTATAACGCAGTCGAGCCGGAACAAAGACTCACTGTCATTCGAATTTGATCCAAGGGAAGAGTCGAATGGGTCCAAAAATGAACCGGTCGAAGAAATTATTTTGAAAAAAGATGAACCAGATAAGAAGGTCAAGATCGGGGCCAATTTGGAAGGAAATGTCAAACAAAGCCTCACTAATCTGCTCAAAAATACAAAGATGTGTTCGCTTGGAGTCGTGACGACATGGTCGGGATAGATGCTGGAATAATATCTCACCATCTCGTGGTAGACCCAAATGCAAAACCAATGATACAAAAGAGAAGGTCATTCAATCTCGATAGGAGTCAGGCAATCAAATAGGAAGTAGAAAAGCTACTCGCCTTAGGGTCGATTAGAGAGATCAACTACCCTCAATGGGTAGCTAATGTAGTCCTCATCCAAAAGAAAATTGGACAATGAAGAATGTGCGTAGATTTCACAGATTTGAACAAGGCATGCCCAAAAGACAGTTTTCCACTTTCGAAGATAGATCAGTTGGTGGATGCTACATCAGGCCACGAATTGCTCAGTTTCATGGAGGCTTACTCGGGGAATAACCAAATTCGGATGAACAAGGTTGACGAGGAAAAAACAGCATTCACAACTGATCAAGGCTTGTACTGCTACACAGTAATGCCCTTCGGATTAAAAAATGTAGGGGGAAACATATCAAAGAATGGTTAACAGAATCTTGGCATGGCAAATAGGAAGGAACATGGAAGTGTACATTGATGACATACTGACCAAGAGCATCTCGGCAGACAAGCATACTTCAGACCTGCGAGAGACATTTGATGTTTTGAGGAGATACCAAATGAAGCTAAATCCGAACAAGTGTTTATTCGAAGTTCCTTCAGGTATATTCCTGGGTTTTCAAGTTCACCAAAGGGGAATCGAAGTCAACCCTGAGAAGATCCAAGCCCTGCAGAAAATGACTTCACTAAGGACACTAAAATAAGTATAGCGCTTAACAGGATGTTTAGCTTTCTTGGGAAGATTCATCTCAAAGGCCACGAACAGATGCACACCCTTTTTCAGAGTAATCAAAAAAGGAAAAGGACTCGATTGGAATGAAGAGTGCGAGCATGCATTCTTAAAAATAAAAGAGTACCTAGGGCAGGCTCCCATCCTCTCAAAACCATAAATGAGAGAGATACTTCTTTTGTACTTATCAATTACAGAACTAGCAGCAAGCTCAGCTCTAATCAGAAATGAAGATGGAGTACAAAAGCCAGTATACTATTCCAGCAAGGCATTTTTACCAGCCGAGATCAGGTATTCACAAGCAGAAAAAATGGCCCTAACATTAGTTTCAGCAGAAAGAAAGCTAAGGCCGTATTTTCAGGCTCATACAATCCAGGTTCTCACCGACTACCCATTGAATCAAATTTTATAGAAGCTAGAGATTTCAGGAAGACTAACCAAATGGGCAATCGAGCTAAGTGAATTCGATATCCACTACGTCCCCAGGACATCTCTTAAAGGATAAGCAGTGGCAGATTTTATAGCAGAGTTCACATAACCAAACCTGGAAGCAAAAAAAATGTTGGGTAAAAATCTCCCATGGAAATTATATGTTGATGGCTCGTCAAACACTCACTGCAGCGGGGCAGAGATCGTAGTATGCACTCTAGAAGGATATGATGTCGAATGTGCCATGAGGTTTGACTTCAAAGCAACTAACAATCAAGACGAGTACGAGGCGCTACTAGTTGGACTCAGAGTTCGCATAGCTCTCGGGGCAGATGAAGTCAAGATATTCAGCGATTCACAGGTAGTTGTCAACCAAGTCTTGGACGAATACCAAGCCAAAGATGAAGGAATGATAGCCTACCGTGACATTGCAAAACAGCTCCTCTAGAAATTCAAAGAATATAGGATTGCCCAGATCCCTAGGAAGGAGAATGAAAAGACAGACGCTTTGTCCAAGCTAGCATCAGCAACAACCATAATCAGGACAAAAACTATTCTGGTTGCACATCTCCTCAAACCGAGCACAGCAGAACCAAAATACTTAGAAATTTTAGAAATCCAAACACCGCCAGACGGTTGGATGACTCAGTTGATAAGGTTTCTGGAAGAAGGCGTGCTCCCGGAAGATCCCTTACAAGCAAAACGTATCAGGTATCGATCAACAAGGTACACTTTGGTTGGAGGAGAACTATACCCGAACACTCCAAAGATGTGTGTCAGAGGAGGATGCATATCCGATATTACAGGAAATCCACGGAGGAGTTTACGGAAACCACACTGGGGGTAAAAGTTTAGCACACAAGGTACACAGGCAAGGCTATTATTGGCCTACTCTATTCTCAGATGCACAGCAATGTTCGGAGAGTTGCAACACTTTCCAAAGGATTGCTAATGATATCCGACAACCCCCTGAACAACTCAGAAACCTCACATCCCCATGGCCATTTTCCATGTGGGGTTTGGATTTAATCGGCCTAATGTCAGCCGGGACAAAGGGTGGAGCAAAGTATGCCATAGTAGCCGTTGACTATTTCACGAAGTGGGCAGAAGCTGAAGCATTAGTGCATATCACATAAGCAAATACCACAAATTTTATGAAAAAGAATATACTCTACAGGTTTGGAATCCCAAACACTATCATCACTGATAACGGCACCCAGTTCAATAACCTGAAATTCAGACAGTTGTGCAAGGAGTACCAAATTGCTAATTACTATGTCACACCTGCCCATCCTCAAACAAACGGGCAGGTCGAAGCAGTAAACAAAATCATCAAGCATACACTCAAAGCAAAGCTAGGTGCTAAAAAAGGAAGTTGGGTTGAAAAGCTTCCCGAAGTATTATGTGTGTATCGGACAATAGCAAGAACGTCAACAGAAGAGACTTCATTCACCTTAGCATTTGAAACAGAAGCTGTTATCCCTATAGAAACGTCATATGCATCACCCCGGGTCAGGCTATATGATGAAGATCAGAATGTCGACATGCTGTTACAAAGTCTAGATGACCTAGAAGAGAAAATGGAGAAATCCCGAATACGAAATATGGTATATCAGCAAAGAGTAGCTCGCCACTACAACTCTCATGTTCGGGTCAGGAAATTCTAACTAGGAGACCTGGTACTCTGGAAGGTGTCATTGAACACAAAAAATAAAGCTACAGGTTCCTTGACAGATAAGTGGGAAGGCCCGTACAAGATCGAAGGAATAGGTGGCCATGGAGCGTATTGGATTGCACGACCCAACAGAGGGGTTTTACCCCGACCATGCAACGCTCAATATCTGAAAATTTTCTATCCTTAAATTGTTTTCTGTTTTTTCTTTTCTAGTCAGGACAATTTTAGTTAGGTCAAATATTAAGCTTTGGAACTTTAAATATTTGTTGATTTTACAGTTATAAATAAAAAGCAAACTCAGGATTTCTGAAAAATGAAGCATATGATAATAAGAACATATGAAAGGCAAGCATGATAATAAGAACATGCAAATAGAATACTCGGGACCATTGATTCCCGAATGGGCAGAGAAGCTCGAAGGAGCATGCCAGCCGAGCAAGGTCAATTGACCTTAGCAAAAAGGTAAACCCGATGCACCAGATTCTGGAGAAAGGCTCGGAACGCTATCAGAAAAAATTCCGGTGAAATGGGTAGTTGTGTTAAGCGATTTGAAAAGCTTAACGATTAGGCAAACCCTTGCACAGAAAAACTGGGGAGGCGTCCTCAGTAATGTGTAAGGACTCGAACATATGATCATGGTGAGCCTTGATGTAATGTTCGGGTAGCAACCAAGTATTGAACACGAGTATAAATCTACTTGCCTGTTTTAAGATGACTCGGTTAATAATATTAGCCAGTTTAATAAGATACTTAGCGTTAAAAATTATTCGGATGAAAAAACCAGTTTAATAAGATACTCGGTATGGTTACCCGAACATCAGAATTAACCAGTTTAATAAGATACTTTGCGTTAAAAATTCGGGTGACAACCGGTTTAATAAGATACTCGGTGAGGTTACCCGAACATCAGAATTAGCCAGTTTAATAAGATACTTGGCATAAAGATTGCATTAGCTAGTTTAATAAGATACTTGGCATAAATATTGCAATAGCCAGTTTAATAAGATACTCGGCAACAATAATCAAGATAAAGAAGATGATGAAATTCCTTGAGCAATGAATCAGATCAAAACTACTCGGTTTTCAGAATTAGTTAACTCGGGATTTCATTAATCTTTACAAAGAATTGTTTCAAAGAATTGTTAAAAAGAATCTTTACAAAATAAATCAGGAGGATTTTGAACTCTTGCCAATGCTCGGGTCAAGCACCATCTCGTACTCGTTGAGTAGACTTTCATTGGAAGGCCAAGCAAACCTGTCGACCGAATCGTCCATCCTCTGGCTGTAATCTTCTCCTGAGATCGGTCCGACATCAGGCACAACACCCTCCATGACGGACTCCTAACTGGAGTAAAAAGTCGAGAGGGAGTGCTCAAATGGAACCTCCAAATGCATGGGATGGGGCTCTTTGCCTCGGCTACGGCAGTAAGCTCTCCACTCCTTCATCTGAGTCTGAAGAAATTCCAAGGACCAATCCACGTGATTCTTGATCGACAACTCCCAGTTGGTTCGGGCTTTTTCAGTTGTCCGATTCTTAACTTTGAAGAACTCGCCAGCTGAAATCAACATTCGCTGAAACTCTCAAAGAAGAAGGGCATCGTAGGCAGGTGATCTTTTAAAATGATCAATCCCCTGGACTTCAAGTTCCAGCCTGGCCTCTTTGGATAGGGATTCGACCGTCAAAGCCTGGCGTTCCAAGTCATCGATCTTTTGTTCATACACCGACTTAGACTACTCCGCTTCCTGTTCGGCTTTAAGCATTGATTCTTTGGCAGAAGACAATAAATTTTGAAGTGACGTAGCTTTCTCTTCTGCCAAAGAAGCCCTTTCCTCGGCCTACAACTGCTTCGCCAAAAAGTGGTCGGCAAACACTTTGGCAGAGCCCACCTCCTTTTGATAAGCTGCCTCAACCCGAGCACGGTTGTCTTCACTTTCCTTCAGTTGAGCCTCCAGACGCCTTATTCCATCAGCCTGATGTTGCTGCGTCTGAACCAGCTCAGCGAACTTGGCCACAATCTACAAAGAAGTTTAATTAAAAATCTAGCAAGCAAACGGGCAAGGTAAGAGTTAGGAATAAAGCCTACATAAGATGCATGGTTGAAGATATTATGAAGATGACTCATCAGAGGTGCGCCCCTGAGATGACTCCAATGATCATCCCCGATAAAAGCTTGGCCAGATGACATCGCCCGAAGGATAGGAAGGACCTCCCGAGGGTTCAGCTCTGGCATCTTCAAAATCGGGGGGGGGGGGGGGGGGGGGGGGAAGAGCCATCGATCTGGTCTGAAGTCTCCACACCCGCCGATGCTTCAACATCAACGTTCGGGAGAATCTCAGCCCCAGTATCTTCATCACTGAAGTCTGAAAAGTCCTCATTTATTGATTGGCTCATTTATTTTTCATTTCTTGTGCTTACTTACTTTGAAGAGATAATTGCACACACTCATATATTCATGCATAACTCTTGATCTTATTTGTTGAGTGTTTTCATATGTGCATTTTAGTTTACATTACTCTTGTTGACCTATTTGCATCTTGCTATGAAAGTTTTATGTCATGTTAGACATTAAAATAGGATGCAATTACTTCACACTTGAACTTATTGTTTTGTGCATTTGAGTGTTGAAAAATAGGTCTTGCGCTGGTGGTACGCTACTCGACCAACATACCTCACCAGCGTAACTTTCACAGTGGACCGCTGCTAGTCGTGCGCCATTGATCTGCTCTGCTGCACCCTCACGTAGCTGAAAAATATGGGCGTGCGCTACTCGTCTAGCGCATCCTCACCACCGTAAACTTCCCAGAGAATCTGTGCTTGTGTTGTGCTACTGGGATGCGCCACTCGACAGCACCTGCTTTAAAAAATAGGTTGTGCACTGGTTGTGCGTTGCTCGACCAGCGCACGTCACCAGCGCACGCAGAGGAAGCTGGAACTTTTTTTCCAAAATGACCTCACTTTGATTGGATCGTATATATATATAACCCAATGCCTTAAGGTCGTGTATGAGTTCAGAATATCACATTTCTTCCTCAGAACACATTTCAAAGGAAAGAAAATTCCAAGAACTCATTTTTAATCACTCAAAGCATTCCAATGAGCATCAAATCTTCATCTTGCATCATCTAAGTTCATCTAAAGTGCATCTATGGATAGGGTTGCTTCATCACATCTTGTTTGGTAAGCTCTTCACTATCTTCTTACAAGTTAAGTGTTTTCCTTACTAAACCATCTCTTTAATTAATTGTATTCTCTTAGATTATTTCTATATACAAATTAGAGATTGTTACGATGCCATGATTGAGTGTTGTATTGTGATATCTTCATAGGATTGTTTGATCTATGTTTAGCTAAGCTATTTGAACATGTCATTTAGCACTTGATATCTAGGATTGCATTAATTGCCATCTCATTATCCTAGATAAGCATATAGGGTTTCCTAGCCTTGTTTGTACATTGAATATCATTATATATTATCTTAGGACACTTTATCTCTTCATTGAAAAGTAAGACTTGTGTTGCTTCCGGGAGTAGGTAGCTTAAAGCACAAGCATAATGAACTAGGTTCACTTATACCGGGATTAGGTAGTGGTTCCTTTATCATTAGTGGATTCGAGGTTCTAGTGTGGCGCACTCATCATCCCTTGGTTTTTTCCATTTGGAGGGTTTCCACGTATATCTCAAGTGTTTTTACTATTTCCGCATTTATTACATTTGTGATATCTTTGCAACTAGATAGGGGTATTTTCGTCAACTTGACTCTTAATGAAAATTGGGTAAAAGTTAATTAAAATCTATTTACCCCCCCCCCCCTAGATTAATTTTACACACCATATTATTTGTTTCAATTGGTATCAGAGCAGGTTCCTAGATATACATAGGTGATCCTTGCTCATTTTGGTGTGTGTTGCATTTTGTTTGTTTGTGTTGACCATTCATACACTTGCATTCATATCATTCATTCATAAACACAATGAGTGGAAATGGTGGCAATGAGGGAGCTTCCAATACTAGACCTCCACTCCTCACCGGGTTAAATTATGCCTCTTGGAAAGGCAAGATGGAGTCGTACATATGCCAGATTCATGACAAGGCATGGATGGCGGTTGAAGATGGCTACACTCCACCCATGATGACTCCGCAGATGGAGGAGATGATGTACTCAAACCAAAGGCTCAGTGGAATGCACAAGAGTTTGAGGCTTCAAAGTGGAATAGGAAGGAAATGCATGCCATCCTTTGTGCAATGGATGATAACCAATACAAGTTGGTTCAAAATACTAGGATAGCTAATGAAGCATGGGATATCCTAGAAGTTGCACATGAGAGAACCGACGTGGTTAAGGAATCGAAGCCTTAAGTTCTCCAAACGTAATTCGAATTGCTCAAGATGGATGAGAACGAGTGCTTTAATGATTTTGAAATAAGGTTGATGGACATTGTGAACCAAAGTCATCAAATTGGTGATCCTTATTCGGATAGGAAGATCAAGCAGAAGATTATGAGATCTCTACCCGATAGGTTTGAGTCTAAGGTGATGGCTTTGGAAGAAAATAGTGGTTACAAGGACATGAAGCCAAGTGAAGTGATTGGGAGGCTTCTAGCATATGAATCTAGGAAATGTCCCAACCCCACATCATCAAAGAAGCAAAAAGATATTGCTTTGAAGGCCTCCAAAGTTGAGAAGGAGAAAGGTGATGACTCAGATGAAGAGATGGTCTTGCTAATGAGGAAGTTCAAGAAATTCTACAAGTCCGAGATGAAAGGCTTTGGATCCAAAGGTCAAGACTTGAAAAAGAAGGCTCCCTTCACGAAGTTTGAGCCTAGGCAAGAGAAGACTGAGAAGAAAGGAGTCCAATGCTATGAATGTGGTGGAATAGGTCACTTTGCCCCGGAATGTGCAAATCACAAGAACAAGAAGAAGGGAAAAATGATGGCTACAACATGGAGTGAAAGTGATGACTCTAATGAAGGAGATGAGTCTTCGGATGATGAAGAACTCATGGCTAACTTCATAGCATTTACATCCTTTTTTAGAAGCAAAGATGTTAGTGAAGAAGATAGTGATAGTCAAGAAGGAGACTACTCAAGCGATTATGGATCTTCATCACAAACCACAAATGGAAGTGTGGATTGAATGGATCTCAATGACTATATGGCCAAGTTTGAGAGCTCAAGATTAAAGATCAAGAATGAGATCAAGAGATTAAAAGAAGAAAATCTAGACCTCTCAACTCAAGTTGACCAACTAAATGAAGAGTTGGAAAGATCTAAGAGGAGTGAAGAATGGTTGAAGAAAGAGCTTGAAGATGCTAGAGAGTTGTTGGCCAAGATGAACTCTAGCACCAAGAAACTTGACCACATGCTAGATGTTGGAAAAAGGCCAAGTGATAAGAAGGGGCTTGGGTTTGAAGATGACAAGATGTCATCCACTCCAAGCAAGACCATTTTTGTAAGAAGCATGAACTTCAATGGGTCATCTTCTCATCAAACTCTTAGGAAGAATCTTGATCTAGGAGAGTGTTCAAGTAGTGCTCAAGTGAAAGTGGCACTAAGAAGCCCACCTCAAGCTCATACTACAAGGGCTCCTCAAGTTAACTTCCCTCAACTAAAAGCTCACAAAGGGAAGACACCCATCATGCAAGCTCAACCAAGGAAGCAATGAAGTCTTGCCCAACAACAAAGAAGGAAAGCTCTTCAACAACAAGCAAGACAACCACAAAGACATGGGAAGGCTCCAATGCATCTTCAAGGATATGGTATAATTCCTAACTTTTTACCTACATGTCATTTTTGTGGTATTGATGGTCACATTAGACCAAATTACTTTAGGTATATCAAATTGTGTAGGATTGAAAGCATGATAGAAAAGAAAAAGGCTAGATCCATGATGCATGATCCTAGGACATCTAGAGCCATGATGCATGATCCTAAGAAACCTATAGCCATGATGCATGTCACTAGGAAAAGTGGAATACCTTTGCATGATCCTAGAACATTTAGAGCCCATGTACCATTGACCAATAGGAAGAAAAATACTGCACCTAGGTGGATTAGAAAGGATGAACACATTTGCCATGTTGCACAAATTGCGTTGAAAGCTCATTCTTGTGATTTTTGGTACTTTGATAGTGGGTGCTCTAGGCACATGACTGGAAATAAGAGTTTCTTTGAGACTCTTGTGATGGAGAAGGGAGGAAATGTCACCTTTGGTGATGGGTCCAAAAAGAAGGTCAAAGAAAAGGGAACCATTTCCATTCCCGGATTGCCTTCCTTGTCCAATGCTTTGTATGTTGATGGTCTAAAAGCAAATTTGATAAGCATTTCACATCTTAGTGATGATGGACTCTCCGTCTTGTTTAGGAAAAATGATTGTTCTATCCTATTGCCTAATGGACAAACCTTGTTAAAAGGTATGAGGTCTAGTGACAATTGCTATTGTCTTGAGGCTAGAAGTGTGTCTTGTAATGTGTCCAAGGATGAACAAATAGAGTTGTGGCATGAAAGACTTGGTCACATGAACTTTAGGGATTTAAGAATCTTAGATAAGTTCAATGTTATGCGAGGCCTTCCCAAGCTTGGGAAAAAGGTTAATGGTGTTTGTGGACCTTGCCAACAAGGGAAGCAAACCAAAAGTATGCACAAAAAGGGCAAGAATATAACCACCAAAGAACCTCTAGAGCTTGTCCACGTGGATCTTATGGGTCCTATGCAAACCGAGAGTTTAGGTGAAGAAATACATTTTTGTATGTGTAGATGACTTCTCTAGGTACACATGGACTTATTTCCTTAGAGAAAAATCTGAAACTTTTGACAAGTTTAAAATGTTTTGTTCTAAAATTCAAAATGAAATGAACTCCAAGATTAAAAGCATTAAGAGAATTAGGAGCGACCATGGGAAGGAATTTGAGAATGCCCACTTTGAAAACTTTTGCAATAGTCTAGGCATTTCTCATGAGTTTTCAGTTCCTAGGACACCTCAACAAAATGGAGTTGTTGAGAGGAAAAATAGGGTTCTTTAAGAAATGGCCCCGTGTGATGTTGCTTAGCAACAATGTTCCTTGGAATCTTTTGGTCGAGGCCGTCAATACGGCTTGCTACATAGGAAATAGAGTCTTCATTAGGCCCCACACTAGGCAAACCTCCTATGAGTTATGGAAAGGTAGGAAGCCAAATGTTAGCTACTTCCACACCTTTGGAAGCAAATGCTACATTTTGAATGACCGTGATCAACTTGGCAAATTTGATGATAAGAGTGATAAGGGTATCTTCATTGGCTATGCCTTGAATAGTAGAGCCTATAGAGTTTGAATCTAAGAACTAGGACCGTAATGGAATCATCTAATGTTGTCATTGATGATACTAGGCTTAAATCTATTGACCATGAGGATGAGGTAGATTTAGTTGGTGACTCCCTTTTGGAGAAAGTAGTTGATATCTCTAATGTTGAAAAGGCTAATCTTGATGATGACATAGCACAACTTAGTGATAGGATTCCTCACTTGGACTCAAAAGAACCTGCTCCCTTGGTTAGGAAACTTCATGACAAAGATGACATTATTGGTGAAGTTAGTGAGGGTGTTAGGACTAGGCGTCAAATGGCCAATCTTTTTAGCTACACTTGCTACACCTCTCAAATAGAATCCAAGAAAATTGATGAAGCCTTAAAAGATGAATTTTGGGTTCTTTTCATGCAAGAAGAGCTTAACCAATTTGAAAGGAATGAGGTTTGGATTGTAGTTCCTAGGCCTAAGAACACCAATACGATAGGCACCAAGTGGGTATATAGGAACAAATCCGATGAGGATGGCAACATTGTACGAAAGGCTAGGCTTGTATCACAAGGATACTCTCAAATTGAGGGTATTGACTTTGAGGAGACATTTGCTCTCGTTGCTAAGATTGAGTCCATTAGGCTTCTTCTATCCATTTCTTGTTTGCACAAGTTTGAATTATATCAAATGGATGTTAAGAGTGCCTTCCTCGATGGTTTCTTGCAAGAGGAAGTGTTTGTTGAGCAACCCAAAGGGTTTATGGATCCTCACCACCCTAATCATGTCTATCACCTCAAGAAATCTTTGTATGGGTTGAAACAAGCACCTAGGGCTTGGTATGAGCTTCTCACTCAATTTCTAATAGATAATGGCTACACTAGGGGTAGTGTTGACAAGACTCTATTCATCAAGAAAAACAAGGATGAGCTCTTTATTGCTCAAATCTATGTTGATGATATAGTCTTTGGCCCTACCAATGACACCAAAGTCCAACAATTTATTGATGTCATGTCTCATGAATTTGAGATGAGTCTTGTTGGTGAGTTAAGTTACTTTCTAGGTTTACAAATTAAGCAAATGGATGATGGGATTTTTATATCTCAAGCTAAGTATGCCAAAAACCTAGTGAAGAAATTTGGCCTTGAAAGTGCCAAACATTGTGATACACCCATGAGTACCACTTTGAAGCTAAGCAAGGATGCTAGTGGTAAAAGTGTGGACCAAACTTTATATCGTGGCATGATTGGGTGTATGTGCTAGGTACCAAGCAGATCCTAAGGAGTCTCATCTCTCTTCTGTTAAGAGAATCATTCGATATGTGAATGGGACATCCAACTGTGGGATTTGGTACTCTTTTGACACTAATGCTAGTCTTGTAGGCTTTAGTGATGCAGATTGGGTAGGAAATTGTGATGATAGGAAAAGTACATCGGGCGGTTGCTTTTTCCTTAGGAACAACCTTGTTTCTTGGTTTTGCAAGAAGTAAAATTTGATTTCCTTGTCCACGGTTGAGGCCTAATGCTTTGCTACTGTGAGTGGATGCACACAACTTATTTGGATGAAGCAAATGCTAGTCGACTATGGATTCAATCAAGGTACTCTTACTCTCTTTTGTGATAACATGAGTGCAATTAACATTTCAAAGAATTTGGTTCAACATTCTAGGAATAAGCATATTGACATCCGTCATCATTTCATTAGAGAACTAGTTGAGAGCAAATGCATTGTACTTGAGCATGTAGGTACAAATGATCAACTAGCGGATCTATTTACTAAACCCTTAGATGCTACTCGATTCAAGACTCTTAGTAGATATATTGGGATTTGTTTAATGGAGTGATATGTTGTGGTCTTTGACCCCATATGGGGAACTCAAGCAAAGAGAGCTATTGTATACTTGTTGCATGCAATTTGTTCTTAAAAATATGTTTATGCCTCTTTATTGATTGCTTGAGTATCTTGGTTGCATTTATAGTATATTGTATTTTCTTAAATAAGTGTGAACATTGTTTTGATTACAATCCATGTCATATTTATGTTCAAACATGCATTTTTGGACTAGGAGATCTACATAGGAAGTACATGTTGAATGACCTATAATTATCTCCATGACATGATGATTCTTTAATGACATGCCAATGAAAAATGATAAAACATGAATTGATGATTGCAATTGTTGAATGCAAAATATTATGTGAAAAGAAGCTAGTGAGATTCAAATGTTGCATCAATGTCTCTCTTTCTTTATTAGTTGAACATGGCTACTATCATACGGGTATCCTCCCGGAAAAATCAAATAGGGTGCAAAGTTGCTCATGCCATGTTTAGCTTATAAAGTTGGATATAGTGCCATTAAAACTTGATACTATAAAAATTCTATATCCTTGCTTCTCTCATGACAAATGGTGAAATTGGTTTGAATTATATTGGAAACCTTTGTCATTTGCTTTGCCAAATACCATTATTTTAATGCAACATGTCTTGTATGCAAAATATTTTTAATTCACACGTTTTCTTCAAATAAATCTCCTTATTTCTCTCCTATTAATAGAATTGCATAAATTTGGCTTATATAATTATGCAACAATTTTGTATGCTCCTTTCTTTCTTTGCCTTGAGTGACCCGGTTGGGGACTTCTCCTTTGCCTATATCATGACAAAAAGGGGGAGTAGCATTGACCTTGTATTGTGGTGTTAGGGGAGTAGCAATGTGTTGGCTTTAAGGGGAGTAGTACTTGTTTGAGAGGGAGATTACATGTAGAGGGAGTAACCAGTTGAGGAGGAGCATTGCATGAGCATTTCACGATGTCATACTCATATTATTGAATGCAATTGCTTTTGTTTTATATTCACTTGATCATCTCACATGCACTTGGTTTGGAAAGAGTATTTGTGCTTGCCTTGTATGTAGGGTTGATAGTTCTACAAGATATTGAAGACTTGAAGTTTTTTTTTGTTTATCTCTTTGTAATGTAGAATATCTTCCCGGTGTTTTTCTATTTTGTTTTGTGAGGATCAATGTGAGTTGTGGTTTTGTCACGAAATAGCCAAATGGGGAGATTGAAAAGTCCTCATTTGTTGATTGGCTCATTTCCTGAACAACCACATTGTTGGGGTTCATGTAAGGGTAGCTTAGGCTCTCAAGACTTCAAGAGGAGAAGCATCAAAGGTAAAATTCTTGTGCTTACTTACTTTGAAGAGATAATTGCACACACTCACATATTCATGCATAACTCTTGATCTTATTTGTTGAGTGTTTTCTTGTGTGCATTTTAGTTTACATGACTCTTGTTGACCTATTTGCATCTTACTATGAAAGTTGTATGTCATGCTAGGCATTAAAATAGGATGCAATTTCATCACTCTTGAACTTATTGTTTTGTGCATTTAAGTGTTATAAAATAGGCCTTGCGCTGGTGGTTCCCTACTCGACCAGCGCACCTCACCAGCGCAACTTTCACAGTGGACCGCCGTTAGTCGTGTGTTGCTGCACCCGCACGTAGCTGAAAAATATGGGTATGCACCGGTGGTGCACTACTCGTCTAGCGCATCCTTACCAGTGCAAACTTCCCAGAGAATCTACGCTTGTGTTGCTCTACTGGGATGCAACACTCGACCAGTGCCTGTTTTAAAAAATAGGCTATGCACTGGTGGTGCGCTGCTCGACCAGTGCACGCAGAGGAAGCTGGAACATTTTTTCCAAAATGACCTCACTTTGATTGGATCTTATATATATATAACTCAATGCCTTAAGGTCGTGTATGAGTTCAGAATATCACATTTCTTCCTTAGAACACATTTCAAAGGAAAAATATTTCCAAGACCTCATTTTTAATCACTCAAAGCATTCCCATGAGCATCAAATCTTCATCTTGCATCATCTAAGTTCATCTAAAGTGCATCTATGGATAGGGTTGCTTCATCACATCTTGTTTGGTAAGCTCTTCACTATCTTCTTACAAGTTAAGTGTTTTCCTTACTAAACCATCTCTTTAATTAATTGTATTCTCTTAGATTATTTCTAGATACAAATTAGAGATTGTTGTGATGCCATGATTGAGTGTTGTATTGTGATAGCTTCATAGGATTGTTTGATCTATGTTTAGCTAAGCTATTTGAACATGTCATTTAGCACTTGATATCTAGGATTGCATTAATTGCCATCTCATTATTCTATATAAGCATATAGGGTTTCCTAGCCTTGTTTGTACATTGAATATCATTATATATTATCTTAGGACACTTTATCTCTTCATTGAGAAGTAAGACTTGTGTTGCTTCCGGGAGTAGATAGCTTAAAGCACAAGCATAATGAACTAGGTTCACTTATACCGGGATTAGGTAGTGGTGGTGGATTAAACCGGGATTAGGTTGTAATTCCTTTATCATTAGTGGATTCGAGGTTCTAGTGTGGCGCACTCATCCGCCCGTGGTTTTTCCTATTTGGAGGGTTTCCACGTATATCTCAAGTGTTTTTACTATTTCCGCATTTATTACACTTGTGATATCTTTGCAACTAGATAAGGTTATTTTTCGTCAACTTGACTCTTAACGAAAATTGGGTAAAAGTTAATTAAAATCTATTCACCCCCCCCCCCCCCCCCACTCTAGATTAATTTTACACACCATATTATTTGTTTTAGAGTCAATGAATGAGACCACCCGATGGACCTTCTGAGGATGAGCGGAAGAGTCGACTCCTTTCCGCTTCTCAGCCCGAGAACGGTGGAAGCTGAGGTCAGCTGCGGGATCTTCCTGAACATCATCCCTTAAGGATTCAAAAAATTCAGGATCCATATGTACTTGACCCTTGGAGGTTTTACCTCCATCACCGGTGTCTGACCGCTCGGTACGCTTTTCACTAAGACCCTCAATTTGCCTCTCCCCGTCATCAGGCAACTCCTGAGTATGATCCGTTGGACCACTCGGACCACTAGACTCCCCTACGGTTGGCCGAATGACTTCCTCGGGGACTAATTCAGGGATCTGCTCCTTAGCTACGTCAGGTTCCTCGTCAGACTCAGGCGGGGAAATACCATCTTCGCTCTGACGAGAAGCATCTTTTCAGCTCGCCTAATGAATCGACTTCACTTTACGAGCCTGAAGGTCGCAGAAGATGTCTGTATCATACACTTAGAAGAAAAAGGGAAATCAAGTCAGAATATATAAAAAAACGAGGGTTACAAAGATCACTTACATCGCTTGCGGTAGCCCAAAATCTGGCTGAAGAAGCCGAGCTCCATCATCTTTTTCTCATTAAAAATATAAGTTATGCTTCTATTCTCCAGGGTGCGAACTGCTGCCCGAGCAAGTCTGGTCAGCTCAGTATCGCGGAATTCAAGTTTTTTCATGTTCCATACCTCGAGGGAACAGAAAAAGCATGGAACTTTCAACACTCTTCGAGTTTCCCCAGCCGAGAGAGCGACTTCAAGACCGAGATTCCCTCCGACGAAAAACCAACTATTCTTCCAGAACTTGTTGGATGAAGGGAATCCCCATATAAAACCCCTCTTTTTGGGGTCGTCAGAGGTATCAACTCCTCGATTCACCTTTTTCTCCTCGGGGACCCAGCAATCTGGCGGATTAGACATGAGGAAATAGGTTCTTGTCTTGCCAGACTGCCTCAGCGTGAAGAAGTGCCTGATCTCACTCGGGGAAGGCGGCGACAAGTTCATCTGGCTCCACATGTGCCATATGCTCATCAATATCCTGTAGCTGTTCGGGGCCAGTTGAGCCGGAGCGATCCCTGCTTCAGCTAGAAACCAGGCAATGAATGGCTGATGAGGAAGAGTGATGCAGCAGCAGAGCATGGATCCGTAGATAGCCACCATGCTCGGGGGAGGATTCCACGTAGCTCTATCACCCGCTGGAATCAAAGTAACCGAGTTATCCAGGTCGAATAGGGCACAATATTTTTCGATCTCTTCTGCCCATACCACATTCGGTTCGGCATCAAACCCACTCGAGCGATCAGCAGAAAAAGAAAGACGAGATACTCTGAATGCCTCTTCAACATCGTTCTCGTCAATAGTCTGCTCCTTGATCTGAATGTTGCCCGAGTTATGCTTATGGACTTCGCTTCTACTTTGATGCTTTCCAGTCCTTGATCGAAGTGAAACCCTGTGATTAGAAACAACAGATTTAGAACTAGATGAATCAGAATCAGAATCAGAATCAGAATCAGAATCAGAACTGGAAACAGAACTAAAACGGACGTTAGGGTGTAGCCCAGAAACGTCGTCTTCCAGAAAAGGAGGTTCATCAGGGGGGATTTCCCCCAATAATCTTTGAATGTAGGAAAACAGCTGGAAATCCCCGCGATCAAGCACTTCGAGAGCTATAGTACAGAGTCGAAGACGGGAAGTTGGTTCCATTAAAACTAACCTTGAATGAAATATGATGCAGAATCTTTTCAAAGGAGAATGGCTATTTTCTGCGCAAAGAAAGCTGGACTAGGAAAATTTTCTCGTGTGAATTTTTTAGAATGAACCAGCACAACCTCTCAGTGAAGAATTTAAAGGGGCAGTAGCACGAAACCCTAGGGTCTCAAGGCGGGAAAAATCAATGACAAGATTTGATGACGTAGGTGGCGCACGGGGAAACGCATAGGTCGTTTCTCATAAATGATATCGAAAAATGAAGCGGCGAAGGACACGTGTTAAGAGAGGAACTGGCTTTGGCCGTCAGAATTACAAAACGTCTCAATCATTGAGATCTCGTGTGAGGAGGCAAATCGAATTTACAGAGTCACCATTAAGACACGTCATTATGACAAGACATTTACTCTGGCACTGAAAAGATATGAAAATTGAAGAATTGATTAAAATACTTTTGCCCGAAACGAAACTCTGTCCTGCAAAAATATTTTAAGGGAGTATTGTCGTATGAAAATTTTACTAGACGTACACGTCATCGACAAAAAGGATAAAATTGCCAGGGGGACAACCAAATAGGCATTCAGAAAATATCATGCAAGACATCACCAAAGAAGAGAAAACCCGAATAAACAAGTATTGAACAAAACCTACTCGGGGTTAACTGGCGTCATATATTACTCAGGGTCAGTTAAAGATAATCGGGGCTAGTTGATGACATTTTCTACTCGGAATCAGATGAAGTCACTCGGGACCAGCTAATATCGTGTTCTACTCGGGACAAACATAAAGAAAACCGAATAAAAAGCCCAGCGCGTAGCTCACATGAATCGATTCATTAAGATACGCGAAGATATCTATATCAAAGATGAATTCCAAGAAGAACAGATTATCAAGCAGAAGGGGTTCCTAATCAGACAACAATTTTATTTCTTCAAAAAGACTGCCCAATTATAAGGAAATATGTCCTAACTGGACTACAGTTCCATACGATCTCAATATAAGTCTCCGAAATAGGAAAGAAGACAAACTACTTTGAACATGTAAAGAATCATAATTAAATATAAAGATCTTTTATTACTTGTACAAAGAGGATTAGGGTTCTATGGATATATAAATAGACTCATAGTCTCGTCACAAAACAGAGAATATGCAGAAATCATATACCAAAATATAGAGAGAAAAAGAGAGATTGAGGGTTGTAATTCTTTTCAATAATGGATTTTGGATCGATTTATCATTCAACCACCCGTGGACATTTCTCCGGTCATCGGAGTTTTACCACGTAAAACTTACGTCCGATTTCTTTCTCCTTCACTCTCTCTTTGAAATCACAGCTAAAATCCAATTCTTGTTGACTTTTTTCATACATCCAGAAACCGACGTCAATATATATATCCTATATATAATAATAATGTTTAATATAATATATATAGATATTTAATAATATAATATAATATATAATTATATAATAGATAATATTATATATGTAATTATAATATATAATATAATATATAATTTATTGAACATGATTGCAATTGCTTGAAAATTTAAAGGGTAAATTGGTCTTTTTGACACTTGTATCATGTCATGGGACAAGTTTTCCTGGGGTCTTGGGTGGGACAAGTTTTTATGATTTTTATCTCACCTTGTCCCGTCCTGTCCCATGCTAAGGACGCGTCAAACGTGGGACAAGAACAAATTGTCCCACGTTGTCCTGTCATATCTCGCGTACAAAACGCACTCTTATTGCCGATACATCATTTTGAGTGTGCATTAGGAATGTGCATCAGTTTTAAATGATGAGAATTTAATTGGATCCAAAGACTTTTTCAATCGAATGTGCATCAGTTTAAATGAAGACTTTTTTTCAATCAAAAGACTTTATTTTTAAAAAAAAAAATAGTTAAAAAATAATATTTATTTCTCAATTATAAGATATTTGATATTTTTCGGTTAGTCTACCAGACGTGTTTTTTCCGTTTTCATTTTCAGAATTCACCTTTTATCATATGCTACCAGACGTGTTTTCGGATTTCGAGATTTCGAAAATGAAACCAAAAACACTGTTTTTATTTTCATTTTTATTTTCGAAAAACAGTAACTAAAAAACGCTTACAGGACGGGCCCTAAGGATTCCTAAAGTTAAGGAACAATTATTTTTTAATACATTTTAATTTCGTGTACAAATCAACCACTTAATATTTATTTGAATAAATAATTTATTATTTACAAGTTAATTGTTTCCTAGTTTTTTTTTAAAAAAAAACTGTATAAATACTTTCCTATTTTTTTATTTTTTTTTTAATATTGAATTAATAATAAAGTAAAAAAAAAACTCATTTAGTGATTACTTTCCTAATTCTAAAACTCTTTCAAATCTGTCACTCATTTCCACAACTGGTTTGAAGAATCATTTTTTTCAAGTTACCATTGTTCTAAAATTTTCTAAATTGGTTGTTCTATTTTTAATTTGATATTGTTCATTATTAAAGTTATTTGAGTGTTTGCTATTGATTTCAATATATAAATATATTAGATAGAAAATCCAAGTATGAATACGAAAAACCAGTGATGCAAAAGTCCCCGACTAGGCAATGCCTAGTCGGTAGTCGACGGTCTACTGCCATGATTTCCCTGAACTTGATGTGACTAGGTGGAAATCCGTCAAGTTGGACCTAGTACCCGACTAATCACCCTAGTCGGCGATTGTTGAAACCCTGTTCACCGGTCTCATAGTGGAAGTAAGGTTTTAAAAAAATTTATACAGATTATGATTTGTATCTAGGACCAATGAACTTCAGATGATAATTATTTTCGAAACTAATACATGCAATATTTAAACACGGGAAACTGTACTCAATATAAAGAAGATGAAGAAAATCTTACCAACGTTTGGAGGCTCCTTCACTTTACGATATGCTCCTATCTGAACTACTCGATCTTTCTCGCTATCTCCCGGAACCGGTAACTGCGTGTGGGCGCGTCACGGTCTCAGGAACTTGAATGGAGGATGTAGAGAAAAGATTTGAAGAAACTTTTTCTTCTCAAGAGAAACCAACTAGAATCATTCTAGTAATTATAATATATTTATATATTTATATTTTGATAAAACTAATCAATTTTAATATAATAAGATATCTCATATCTTTAAAGATATTAATCGATTTGTTTTGAATTCAGACTCTTTAAATTCAAAAATAAATATCTAAATTAATAAAAATAAAACAATCAAATTATTTTATCTTTAAAAAATTAAATATCAATCAACATCCTCCAACTAATGATTAATTAAACAATTAAATAATCTAATTATTTAATTTACATAATCATTAATATTCATAAATTAAATAATCTCATTACTCAATTAATTATCGAATAAATACGTGTCACTTTCGTAACACAATCAATTGGACAATCCAATTAATTAACCGTGACCCTTGTTACCTAAATCGATCGGGCTAGGATGGGGACCTAATGGACCCACATTATTTGAGCTCCAATAATCATTGGAATCATTAATTAAATTCTTTAATTAATACTCCTTGATTATTAACTCCTGTGTTATTCCACTAAAAACCCGAAGCTGCACTCTCTCAACTGCAGACGCTTTTACACAAACCGATACAACTCGATGTCCATCAATATAGTTATTACACATGGTGTGATCCTTCACACTAGTTCATAATTAGAGTTGGGTCATAATGTCCTTTATACCCCTTTAATTACATATATCCTTTAAGTGTCGTTGATTCTATAATGAACAATAAATCTTATTTTCTCACGGAAATAAGAGAGCGTTCAACCCTTAAGGGAACTAGCATTTATTTCTCATAAGAAGGAGTGGATTCCATTATTCTGTACAAACCTTCCCAGTCACAAGCCAAACCGTAATCCCAACATACTGAGTATATTGATCAGGAAATGCATCTGACATCACCCATGGTATATCAAAGACCACAATTTAACCTGAAGGAGTCGATAAGACACTCAGGATTAAGATCAGCCACATATAGTCATCACTAGTTGATATATATGAATCTCATTGGTAAACGGATCTTGGGGAGAGATTCATATAGATCATGGCTCGGTCCTATATGATCACATCATATAAGATGCATCAATTCTCATATCTCATATGAATGATTCAGTATAGAATCACCGTACATTACGGAATGGACCACAGCTATAAATTAACCATAAATAAAGTACCCAGCTTTATTTTCTATCTACGGACTCTTTAGATTGCACTTCTTTTACTGTATCCATTTGTATATGACACTCATATACACGGTTCGAGATTACATCCGGCAATCTTGAATGTTAAATATACGTACAAGTTATAAAATAAACAACACAACAAGAATGAATTGAACTTTTCCTTTTATTTATTTCATAAATCCATTTACAAATTACATCTTTAGGGCATAAACCCCAACAATCTCCCACTTGCACTAAAGCATGTGAGACATGTTTCGTAACCCTAAACCATCTAGGTGACCCGAAAACACTTTAGCCTGTAAGGTCTTCGTAAATGGATCAGCATGATTGTCTTGTGAGGCTATCTTGGTGACGATCACATCTCCTCTTTGCACTATCTCTCTAATGAGATGATATTTTCTCTCTATATGATTCCCTCTCTTGTGGCTTATTGGTTCTTTGGAATTAGCCACAACGTCACTGTTATCACAATAAGGTGTGATTGGTTTATCTAGATCTGAAACAACTTCTAATTCACTCAAGAACTTACGGAGCCAAACAACCTCTTTAGCAGCTTCACAAGCGGCTACATATTCGACTTCCATGGTGGAGTCAGCAATGCAAGATTGATTGATACTTCTCTACACAATGGCTCCACCACCTAAGGTGAATATTGATCCAGACGTAGATTTTCTAGAATCCCTGTCTGACTTAAAATCAGAATATGTGTATCCTAACGGGATCAAATTTTGTCTGGAATACACTAGCATATAGTCTCTCGTTCTCCGAATTTACTTGAGAATTGTCTTGACAGAACCCAATGATCCAATCATGGGTTAGACTGGTATCTGCTAACTACTCCCACTGCATAGCAGATGTCTGGTCTCGTGTATAACATGGCATACATAAGACTACCTACTGCCGATGTATATGGTACACGTCTCATATCCTCAACTTCTTGCTTAGGACATTGTTCCTTTGACAAGTGAACTCCATGTCTGGAAGGTGAATTACCTTTCTTGGAGTTTTGTATCAAAAATCGCATAAGAATCTTATCGATATATGATGTCCGAGACAGTGCTATGAGTTTGTTCTTACAATCCCTTATAAGTTGGATCCCTAGAATATAACTCACCTCATCCAAATCTTTCTTTTGGAATTGGCTAGTCAGTCAGCCCTTTAGATCAGACAACACTCCCACATCATTCCTAATGAGTAGGATATCATCTACGTATAATAGCAATAAAACTATTTTCTTCTCAATGATGAGCTTGTAGACACAAGGCTCATCATCGTTCTGCTAGAAGCCATAGGTTTTGACCACATCATCAAACCTAATGTTCCAAGATCTAGATGATTGCTTAAGTCTATAGATGGACATTTGCAGCTTGCAAATCTTTTTCTCTTGTAGACACTTTCACACTTATTTAGATTTTAGACTGTTTAGTGTTTAGAAATGAAATTAGATGATATTGGGTAAGAGCTTGGGTTGTTGATTGATCCCAGCAATTTTGATAGAGTCAATTGTAGATTGTGTTCAAAGAAGTTTGAAGGGAGAGTATTTTATCTTAAGCAACATATTTTCCACATATCTGGAAATGTGGCTAAGTGTCCGAGGTCAACGAATGAGGATCAAATTAGATGTAAAAAAGCCATTGAAGACGGAAGAAATAAGAAGAAAAACAAGCATAATAAAGAACAAGAGATAAGAGCAGAAGCTGATATCATTGGGATTAGGGAAGAAGAAGAAATTGAAGGGTTATGGTTAAGGAAACCAAACTTTCTTAGCCTTATAGATAAATTTGTATCGAAAATCGACCCAGAATCTTCGATGACTACCGGTAAGTCTCTTCGCCAATAGAATATTATTGATGCACTCGTTAAGTAGAGAACACATGATATGCATAGATATGTGTCTAGGTGGGTGTATGAAGCAGGCATTTCTTTCAATGTTATTCATAACAATAGCTTCAGAACAATGATGAATACAACTGGTCTATTTAGACCGAGATATAAAGAGCTAAGTCGATACCAATTGAGTGAAACGTTACTGAAGAAAGAGGTTACCAGTATCAAATAGACCCTAAAAAAATAAGAAAAAGAGTGGAAATTGATTGGACGCTCAATTATGATAGCAAATGCTTGAACCGATAGGAATATAAGGAGTATTATGAACATATATGTGAATTGCATGGAATATACCACTTTTCTTTCTTCCTAGGAAAGCGGTGATGGAGGCATATACCGGGGAAATGTTTCAATATGTGAACAAATGCATTGAACAAGTTGGGCCAAAAAATGTTATTCAACTATTGACTAATAATGCCTCCAACAATAAGTCGCAACAAAGATGTTGAATGAGGAGAGACCTAACATATTTTGGTCATCATGTGCTACTCGCACTATCAACCTCATGCTTGAATACCATGTTGAACATTTTTTTTTAGAATGGGATGAAAATGTGCTTGAAGGTATTTTCTCCTTTGGTGAAGGTGATTCGACTAGTCGATGGGGATCGAAATCAATCCATGGGCTTTTTATATGGGAAGCTTAGAGATTAAAAGAATAGATAAAGTTGACCTTGACAAATAATGAGAATACTTATCGGTCAATCATTGACATTAAATTTGATGGCCTATCTCTTAAATCTCTTATATCTGTATAAAGATCCAAACATTGGAACTGAGGGTGTTATCATCGATGTGGTACGTAGTTGTTTGGAGGTGTTCTTTCCCGATGACATTGACAAGCAAACAAACATCATGATGACTGAATTGGCGATGTATACAAAGAAAAAGGGTGGTTTTGGAAATAGCAGCAATAAAACCATACGAGAATAACAATGAAAAATATGATAAAGGTAATAACAAATATTCACTTTAAATTAACATATTAAATTATTAGACTATCAGTAATTAGTATATTGATTTAAAATTATAAATAGTGATCTTTGTTTGGACATGAAACACCCGACTTGCAGTGGGTGGCAAAAATGATCCTCACGTTAACCACTAGTTCATCTGAGTATGAAAGGAATTTGAGCACTTTTGAGGATGGTAAGTTTTTTAGTTTTTTTAGTTATTTACTAAGTAGTCTAAGTTATAAAGTTATTATTTACTAAGCATTAGCAAGTAACAAGTTACTTACTTTTAATTATTATGTTTTGATTAATTTCACTTTTATGTAGATACATACGAAGGAAAGGAATAGACTAGTTGTGAATCGATTGAACAACCTAGAATAAGTCCAATTCAATGCCAAATTGATTAATAAGCATAAAAGGTTAAAGGATAAGGAGTTGAACATAAATGTACTACTAACAAGTGATGGCGATACTAGTAATGCACATAAATGGATATTTGATGATGGTGATGATCAAGAAGATGAGCCCAATTCGGGGATTACTTGGCAAATGGTTGATAACGCAATCGGGGCAGATGAAATGACACAATCTTGAAAAAAAAAAAACTAGAGTTCAATGTCCTGAAAGAACTCTTGAAGAAGAATTTGAAGGCGAAGATGAACCTGTGGAGGAAGATGATTCAAGTCCGATGAAGAACAAGTGTTGGAAACATATGGAGAAGAACAAAGAGAGTTAGACAATTATAGCTAGACATTTATTTTCGTGTTTTACTATTTTTTGTAACATAATGGTTGACTTATGAGTTATGATTTATGAACTATTTGTTGCAACATAATGGTTATGACTTATGAATTATTATTTATGAACTTATTTGTTTATTACTCTACTTTACTTGTTGTCGTAGGCTTGTTAGAAACTAAGATAATTTGTTTAGTTGTTTACTTTTGTTGGAACTTGAAATTTTATTGACTTTGGCTGGAGTTTGATTTAGTTTGTGGATTTTGTTTAATTGTGTATGGATTTTAATTCTCAATAGTTAATATGAAAATATATGAAATAGTATGACATTTACTAAATTATAATAAAAAATATTAAAAAATGACTATAAAAACAATTCGGCCGCCCATTTAGTGTGCTAGTACCCCTAGGCACTATGTTGGTCGCCGCCCAACTAACGCCTAGTGACTTTTGTAACACTAAGAAAATTTTAAAACTAAAAAATATAAATAATAAAAAAGAAACAAAAAATATTCTCGAATAGGCTCTTGATAAATTTGTTTCAAACAATAAAAAGAATACATATTTCATGAAGAAGAATCTAATTATTAAAAAACAAATTCAAACATAATTTTATGTTTTCATCTAAGACCTCCAATATTGTTGAGCCACCTTTGGTATCCATCTCCTATTTGATTCATCGCCCATCCCTAGTTATGCACTTTTGTATATGTTTAGCATTTCGGGTTGATTTAGAGAGAAAAATAATAATAATAATAATCTTAACAGTTGGTTGATTTAGAAAATAATAATAATAATAATAATAATATTGACCATTGGATGATTGTTTGTCACAAAATCATCAAAAGACTAGTATATTGTTATTTCTAGGAATGGACAATTGGTCGGGTTGAAGTGGATTTTGATAAATAGATAAACTCACACTCAAACCCACAAACAATATAAAATCCAAACCCACCCGCGAACCCATAAAATATAACAAGTTTTGATCTGGGTTTCACCCACGGGTTTTAACAATACCCATTCACATCAACAGATCGATCAGCGGACTTTTGAGGGTTTGAGAGTGGGTGTGTCACATGACTCACATGTAGGTTACCCTTGAACCCGTGCCGCATACCCACTTTAATATGGTATAATTCATATTGATACAATTAATCTGTTACTATAAAAGTAGAAATAGCATTTTTATTTTCTTAAAAAAAACTCACGATAGTAAAAAAAAAAAAAATCAAGTTCTGAATTCTAACATAAGTAAATAATCTGTAAGTTCATGTTTTGAATTCTAACATAATTATGAATTCTAACATAATTACATAACCCATAAATCCATAATCCATATGCCCAAAATATTAAAATTACACAAAAACATAAATAAATAAATAAGAACACAAGTCACCAAACAATTTTTTCATCAAAAATCACCCATCCATTATCTCCTCCTATATTCCAAGTTTCATCACTCAAGTTTTTCACAATATTGTTTATTCCTACAAGGTTACAATATTAAATTTAAAATCAATTTAGTAAAAATTCAATTAAAATTAATTAGTAATAAACTCATGAGTACAAAAATTATTACCTTAACAAGTATCATCATCGCCATCATCAATTGTAGAAGCTCCAAAATTGCTTTCCAAAGGAGAATCTAGTTAGAAGCAAAATATATGAATTAATATAAAACAAGAATAGAAATAAATAATAGAAAATATTTGATAGACAATATAATAATTTTCATACCTTTAAATTCAGACCATAACCAATCTTGAGCACATATTAATATCTTTAGATGAAGCCTACTACGGTGAGGATCCATAACTCTATTGTCAGTACTAAAAATCGACTCAAATGCAACTATAGATACAAGAATAGACAAAATATTTCTAGCTATGCAATGCAAAGCATGATACTTTAATGCATTTACAATCCACCATCACAGTATGTCAAAATTATCGGTTCTTGGAATGATAAGTTCCTCAAAATAAGATTCCAACACTGTCTTCATATTAGTTGTAGAAGAGGCCAAACTAATATACTGATCAAATAAAGGCAAATGATTTAATCTTGTTCTTGAAGAAACCATTGTTGATTGAGACGATGAAACATGTGTAGGGCCACCACTAGATGAAACACTGAAGTTTGACTGGCTTTTGACTTTCCCTCATACTCCTTAATCATCCTCAACAATAGATCATGTAGGGGTGGACACAGTTCAGTTCGGTTCGGTTTTGGCTAAAACCGAACTGAACGGAACATATTTCAGTTTATCTAAAATTGAACCGGTTTAAACCGAATAAGAAATGAGAACCGAACTGGCTATAACCGGTTCGGTTCAGTTCAATACGGTTTTGGGTCTAATGGGCCTTAAGGGCCTGATGGACTTAAATGCTTAATGAGTTTTTTTTTTAATATGTTAATAAATTTTATAGGATGTTGGGTTTTAATTTTGGGACCAATTTTCATAAATTTTAATAGCCCAAGTCTAAAATAAACTCCAAATAAAAATTGCAATCCAAATCCAAACTCCAAATCAAAATTACAATACAAATCCAAACTTAATTCATTTTCTCCAAATCAAGATTTGTCTCTTTGGAGCTTTGGCTAGAGCCTGGAGATGAAGAATAACATGTCAAAAGTAGACGTGAAACATGATCATGATTTGAAAGATTGTGCATATAATATCTATATATATATATATATATATCAGAGAAAATTAAACATGAAAACGATATCCAATTAAATATATAACACAAGATTTGACTGGAAAAAAAAATCAAAAGACATTTCTATGGTCAGATTTAAAAACTTAATTGGGGAGTGATCACGTGATTTTTGGCATATTGGTCATATGAAGTGCAGATAAACTATTCAATTGCTAGTGATAAACCCATTAATCCATTATTGGAACTTTTATTTATTTTATTTTATATAGAAAACCCAAAACCGTGTGTCTTTGGAAGAGAGAAGACTGGAGATGAATCGTTTCTTGTTCAATAACTGTTAGAAGAGAAAGAAAAAATTTAAAAAGAAAAAAAAATTAGAAAAAGAATAAGAGAAATTGACAAACCTTGTTGAATACTTGATTTTTGAATACTTGAATGTTGAGCAGAGAGAAGATTGGGCAGTGGTTAGTGAGCTTGAGCACATGGGAGAAGTAAGAAGATAAATAAAATTAGAAAAAAAAATAGAAAAATAGAAAAATAACTAAAGAAGATTGAGTATAGAGAATGAGAGAAGAATCGATTAACCACAGAAAACTGAGAAAAGGAAATCGACAAACCTTGTTAAGCAGACACAGAGCAGAGATGAGATCGGCATCGGCCGCGTCGCGTCGTGGAGATTCGATGACACGGAAACGTTTTGAAGATTTAGCACAGAGACGTCGTGAAGATTCGAACTTCAAAGAGACGAAGAACAGAGCAGAGAAACGTTGTGAAGATTCAGAGGTGAAGATTCACAGAGGAAATGATTATCGCATCGTGTAAGGTTGAAGGAATGAAAGGTGAGGAATAGGTTTTTTAAAAATATTATATAGTCAGTTTATTTGGTTCAAACCGGTTTTGGAAAAGCAAACCAATTTGAACCGAAAACATTTCGGTTTTATATTTTTTAAACCGGTTTAAACCGAATTGCTTCTATAAACCGAACCGAACATCCATTTTTTGGTTCGGTTCCGGTTTTAGTACCCATCCCTAAGATCATGTACCATTTTAATCTCATCAAAAGTTTTATCTCCAAAAATTGTTATAAAGTAACATTCCATGACTTTCATTTTGAATTTAAGATCCAAAATTGTTGCCACAACCATAACACCATGAATTAACTTCAATAACTATCAAACTTTTATGCCATAGATGATATCATTCGTCTTATTGCTTCAACTGTATATGCACTCCATTCATTAATGATACGTCTAATTTCACACACCATTTGTAGATAATTGTTGACCGTAGGATAATTGATTCCTGAAAATTGTTCAGACGCCAAATAAAACACTTCCAGTTTATCAATAATCTCTTTTACCAACACTCAATCATCTTCAGTTGGTACACATTTATATTGTGAATCTCTTTGTTTCAAATGAAGAAAAACAGTTTTGTCAATCAAAGCAGATCTAATCATGAAATATGTTTAGTTCCACCTCGTTTTGCAATCAAGAACCAATTTTTTTACTGCTCTCAATATTTAGTTGATGAACAGTCTCAAGAAACTTTTCCTCTTTTAAGTAATGTTATCCAATAAGAGACACTACCTCAAATCCTCTCAATACTATTATTAATCACATCCAACCCATGATTCACTATCAAATTCAAAATATGTGCAGAACAACGCATATGAAATATGTCTCTACTAAACAAAAGAGTCACTAGAAAGATTTTCTAAGATAATAGGAATCATAGTATTAATGGTGCTACAATTATCTACGGTTAAAGCAAAAACCTTTTGTTCAATATTTCATTCTAGTAAGCAGTCCATCATTACATCAGCAAGCAGAAGTGTGTGAACACCGAACATTTACAAACCTATTGATGACAATACCATGAAACTATATTTATATAAAAAAAATAAAAATATGAAAATATTCTTGAGGTGAGATAACTTAAAAGATTAACTAGGAAATGAAACATACATTGAAAATTAAAAAGCTTAAGGTGTGATAAAGTACCTTATGATTTGACTTTGTAATATCCGAGAATCACCCACAAAATATGTTGTAATGATTATAAACCCCTTCCTTTGATTATTACATGATTGCATGTCGGCAGTAAGTGCAATTCTATTTTTATTTCTCTCCAATAGAGCCATCATTTTAACCTTCTCATATTCATAAATTTTTAGGATATCACTTTTAAATTTACTCGTACCCCCGGAATGCTCTACCATACTAAGAGGGTACTCATATAAAATCATCATCTTTGCAAGCTCTCTTTGGAAAATCTCTTGATTAAATAACATGTCTCGTATCATGAAATTTTTTTCGGGGAAACCTATTGATCTGATGTAAATCGTGTTTATAAAAACAATACTCACAAGTGCACGAATCGTGAAAATATCGTACAGTGGCAAGTAAGGATCATTCCCACGAGGATTAGAGATTTATTTGGTTAAATCCAATTCTAATTAAAGTTAAACCGAAAGTAACCAAGAGATTGATGTTGTTTGATTTAAACTAAAACTAAATTAAATTAAAACTAAGAAAGTAATTAAAAAGATTTGGTTGTGATCAAAGGTGAGAAAACACTAGGTCATCAATGCTCCCCTACTATGTTTACTCAATATTTCGAATTGACTGTGAAAGATATTAATCAAGTTAAGGGTTCGTTCTTATCTTAAGTATGATTATTACCGTATGATCCTGGGATGAATCAAGTGTTCTCAATTACAATTTACCCATAGATCAATGGTGCAAACTACAATCGAGAACTCATTAAGTGCAAGAACAATGAACCAAAACCTACTTGCATAGATCAATGCTAAGATCAGTTTTATCCATTCAATTGAATATTAATTAAGATTACGTATAGATCAATACTCCAACCTTAATCATTAAATTATCAAATCCCTAAATTCATGACAACGTATGATCATGCATTAACAAGAAATAAGAATTAAGACATATGATGAATTGAATGAATCAAAACTTAATTTAATTAAATATATGTTGATGTGTTGTGATGGATTGGTGGTGGAGTGGTAGGGGACGGCCCCCTTGGTGGCTTGGGACCTCCCTTGGCTTCTCTCTCCCGAAATTAGGGTTCACATGCTGTTTAAATAGATGTAGATGCTATGTCATGTCTTTAAACAACAAGGAAATCAATTCCAATATAGAACTCTACCTTTTTGGGACTTTATTTCTTTCCTAATCCAATAAAAAGACTACTTATTGAAGGAAGATTAGGATTAGGTTTCAACTTGTTTGCACTAAACTCCCAAACAATTCTAAGAATGAAATATTTCTCATTCCGATAAGTTGGAAAATAAATCCCGTCATTATTCACGGAATTATGACTGATCTGACCATCAGATACTAAAACAAGCATAACTTCTTCTAGTAGTATCGGAATTACAATCCGTAAAATGATTGTTCTGTACTGGCCGAAAATCGACTTTTTGCTCTCTTTTTTCTCCAAAATAACATCTAACACCTCTTGAATGGAATGTGACCTATACATGCTCAACAAACACATAAAATACCTAATTTTACCCAAGAACAAAGCACAAATAATAGGAAATGGTGATCTAAAACATGTATAGAAATAGACCAATCACCTATCCAAATTTTCACGTAAATGAGATCTTCCACTACTAGTTTTTACTGATAATCTGTTCTTACAATTTTTGCGAACAACAGTCCATACACCATCGACTTTTTCTCTTGAATAAGATTCCTACACTTTGGATGTCAACTTTCTTTTCCCTTCTTTGTTACCATAAGAATCAAACTGGAGATCATCAAATTCAACATCAATATTATAACCCTCATTATTTTCAAAAATAAAAATAAAAATTATCATGAAGCTCATCATTAGTTGAACGACTACAAATTGAACTTCCTTGGCCTTGGGTAACACTTTTTCCCGTCGAATGTGTTGTAGACATTTTATGACAATAAATAGAAAATAGAAAATATATGAAAATTAATAAGATTACAAGTCACAAACTTACAACATTCCTAATAAAGCTAATTTATACCTGACTAAATACATAATGTGTATGAATCACAAAACAGTGTGCATGGAGCAAAGTAAGGAACAAATTAAATAAGAATTATCCATGACTGAGTAAAGCAAACCGAACCAACTTACACCAATATATTCATCTAGCTAACATACATAGATGTAAAATCTTGATTATCGGGATTGGTTGTTGTAATGGGAAGGGGTTACGTGCAATTCATTTGAGTAAATAATGATAGCATGTGGAGGGTGGAGGGTGGTCAGTGGTGGTCTAATGAGCTGGTAGTGGTGTCAGGTGTGTGCCAAAAACATAAATGAAGGTTATAAGGGCTCGTCCTGTAAACGATTTTCGGTTGTTATTTTTTGAAAATGAAAATGAAAATGAAAATGAAAACAGTATTTTTTGTTTCAGTTTCGAATTCTGAAAACGCGTCTGGTAGTATATGCTGAAAGCTCTATTTTGAAAATAAAATCGGAAAAAACGCGTCTGTTAGGTTAACAGAAAAATATCAAAAATTGAAATATCAATTTTGACATTTTGTTTAATATTATTACAACTATAAACAAATTGATTAAATAATTAACCTATATAATTTTTGTATTGTAATTTTTAAATTAAACAAAAGTAATACATTAAAAATTAATTCAAAAAAACATATACAAAATGAATTAATCAAAACTAAACTCTTAAATTATAAATAATTAATTATAATATATATATATATAACTTTAATATATATACATAAAATATATATTAAATATTATTACATATATTATAATTTATATTGTTAAATATATATATATATATATATATATTATAGAATATTAATATACAAATTATGTAAATATTATATAATATTATATATATGATATATAATATATTATATATACATATAATATATATATTTATAATAATTATAATATATATTTATATATTTTATATAAATGCTTTTAGTTCTAGTTGAAAACAAATTATTCTGAAATATATATATATATATATATTTATATAAGAGGGGCACTTTGATCATTTGAAAATATTGTCACGTCTTGTCCTAACCATATCAAATGCATAACAGTACAATTAATAGTTTAAAAAAATATTTTTTTTAATATAAAAAATGTGAATAACAAAATGAAAAACAAAAACAAAAACAAAAAACAAGTATTTTGTGTTTTTCAAATCTTTCACTTTTAATACTGGTTTTGTTTTTCATTTTTTTTTCGAAAATAAAATGAAAACGGTTAACAAACGCGTTTTCGAAAATGTTTTTAAAAAATAAAAACTAAAACGGATTGAAAAAATAGTTGCAGGACGGGACATAAATTATAAACCAATTTTTAAGGATGAGTTCTATTCGGAGGTAGACCCTCCTAAAAACCAGATGGGTCTTTTTAAAAAAAATAATTGATTTCATATTTATACTTTTACATATAAATACATTAATTAACACTCATTACAGCATGTCATTTCATAGTATTGCTTGTAAAGTTACTTAATTCAATTTAGAGGTGTCCACGGTTCAGTTAAACCGTTCGAATCCGAACCGAAATCGTCTTCCAAAAACCGTAACCGAAACCAAACCGTAACCGTCGGTTACGAAACCGGTTGGAAACCGATTCCCCAACGGTTCGGTTACGGTTATCCAATCCCAAAAACCGTCTCAAAACCGCCGGTTTTGGTATATTTTATTAAAAACAATAAACTAACCAATAGAATTGCGACACGTGGCAATTTATTTGTAAAAAAAACCAACCGTAACCAAAACCGAACCGAAACCAAACCGTAACCGTCAAACCGGTTGTTACGTAACCGAACCAAACCGTCCCCATCCGGTTACGGTTACGGTTACGGTTACGGTTACGGTTACGGTTAGGACATTTTACGGAACTGAAACCGACGGTTCGTAACCGAAACCGAACCGTTGACACTTCTAATTCAATTCAATTTTGTATTTAATTATCTATTATTATTTTAAATTTTTATTATTTCTAATAGTGTTAGTTTGATATATCTAACACATTCAATTAATAAATCCTAAAATATTAAATTTTAATTTAATAGTTCAAATATTATTATAATTCATTTTATTGTATCCTTACGATTTTTATTTTATTTTATACTTTTTATTTATTTAGAATAAATAATTAGAAGATAAACAATTCTGTTGACGTCGATTTTTTTATTATGCCAAAAAAGCCAACAAGGATTGGATTTCGGCTATTGAATCAAAGAGAAATAGATGCAGAGAGAGAGTAACAAAGACAAATTTTACGTGGTAAAACTTCGATGGCCGGAGAAACATCCACGGGTGGTTGAAAGATCAACCAAGCCAAAATCCACTAAGAGAATAAGATGTTTTACAAGCTCTCGATCTCTATTTTTTCTCTCTGTATTTACTGTGATTGCTGTATGCTATATTGCCTATATCTTTTGGAGCCAGATTATGGGTCTATTTATATGCTTATAGAACCCTAATCTGCTTTTTACAAGTAATACAAGATCTTTGTATTTAATTATGATTCGGTTACTTGCTTGAGGTTGATTTATCTTCTTTCCTGTTTCGGAGTCTCTTATGGAAATCGAGTGGGATTCTAGTAGTGCAGTTCAATTTGGACTTGTTTCCTTATAAGAATGTAGTCTTCGTAAAGAAATCAAGTTATTTCCTGATTGGGGACTTTTCTAATTTAATACTCTATTTCATTTGGGATTCCTTCCTTACGGATATCGTCACGTATTTAATGACAATCCGTATGAAATAAGCACCAAGTTCTTACTCGGGTCGTATTTATTCCCGAGTAAGAGTAATACCTGATGGTCCCGAGTAGTACCGTTTGAGCCCGAGTGGAAGTGTTATTTAACCAGTCCCGAGTGCTGTTAGTTGATCCCGAGTAGGTTGTATTCAGTATATGCTTACTCGGGCTTTCTTCTCTTTAATAATGCCTTATAGGACATTTCCCGGATGCCTATTTGGGCATCCACCTGGCTATTTTTTCCTTCATGTCAATGACGTGTATGCTTGGTAAAATTTACATACAACAATACCCCCTTAAAATATTTTTGCCGAGAAGATTTTATTTCGGGCAATAGTATTTTAATCATCTTGATTTTCTTTCGTCAGAATAGCCGTCTTATCATTATGACGCGTTCTAATGGTGACTCTGTGATTTCGATTCGTTTTATCACGCAAGATCTTAAATGATAGCGACATTTTAAAGTTTTGACGGTTGAAGGCTACTTCCTGTCTTGACACACGTCCCTCGTCTCTTCGTTTTTCAATATCATTTATGAGAAATGATTTTTACGTTTCCCCAAGCGCCGCCTACGTCATCGAGTTTCGTGATAAAAAATTTCCAGCTTTGAAATCCTAGGGTTTCATGCCGTCTCATCTTCAAATTCTTTGCTGAGAGACATTGTTGGTTTATTCTTGAAAATTCAGCAGAAATCTCTTTAAACTCAGATTTCTTTATCCAGAAATTCACGATTCTCCGCTTGAAGATCTTGCATTAGTCTCAACTCAATGTTAGTTTTAATGGGACCATCTTCCCGCCATCGTCTCTTTAAAATCGCTTTTGATGCATTAGAGTGTGGGAAATTTCCAGTTAGTATCTTGCATTAAACGATTACTGGGGGATATCCCAATAGATGAACCTCCATTTTTAGAGGTTGATGTTTCTGGGCTTCACCCTCACTTCACTTTCAGCCCTGTATCGAGTTCTCCATCTAGTTCTGATTCTGATATTTTTGATCACAGGGTATCTTCTCGAAGGATAGTTAAACATCAGAGCACAAGTAAGATATACAAGCACGGCTCGAGCAGCGTTCAGACCAGGGAACAGACTGTTAACGAGGGCGACGTTGATGAAGTATACAGGGCATCTCGTCTTTTATTTTCTGACACTCGCCCGCGTGGCTTTGATACTGAGCCGAACGTGGTCGGGCCAGCTGAGATAGAAAAATACCGCTCCCGATTCGACTTGCCCGACTCGGTCACTTTGGTTCCTACGAGGGATAGAGCCGTATGGAATCCTCTTGAGGGCATGGTCGCGATTTACGGATCGATGCTTTGCTGCGGCATCACACTTCCCCTTCAGCCTTTTATAGCCTGGTTTTTGGCTGAGGCAGGGATAGCCCCAGCTCAGTTGGCCCTGAATAGTTACAAAGCCTTGATGTGTATATGGCACATGTTCAGTCGAATGAACCTTTCGCCGCCTTCCCCGAATGAAATCAGGAACTTCTTTACGCTGAGGCAGGTTAGCAGAACGGGGACCTATTTCCTTGCATCTACTTCTTCGGACAGTTGGGTCCTTAAAGAAGTCAAGGCGAATCGGGGGGTCGATGCTTCTGATGATCTGAAAAGGAAGGGTTTCATATGGGGATTCCCTACATCCAACAAATTTTAGAAGAACAATTGGTTTTTTACTGGAGTGGCTCTCGGGCTCGATATCACTGTTCGATCTGGGGATTCCCACATGGTGTTGAGTGTTCCCCGCTTCTTCTGTTCCCCCGAAGTGTAGAATAAGAAAACAATTGACTATAGCGACTCAGAGGTGAAGAGGCTGACTCGGGCAGCTGTTCGTACTCTGGAAAAGAGGAGCAAGAGCTATCTTTTCAAAGAGGATGACTTGATAAAGCTCGGCTTCTTCAAACAGATTTCAGGTCATCGTAGGCGTTGTAAGTAACCCGGCGCCCTCTGTTGTATTTCTCTGCTTTTCCATTTTCTTTTCTAATTTTTTTTTTTTAGTGTTCGATACGGACGTTGTCAGCGATCTTCAGGCTTGCCAGGTGAAGGCGATTCTACAAGCAAGTAGAAATGAAGCTTCCCGTCAAGGCGATTCTACTTAAGATTTCGCTGGTCGAAGTGGCCAAGGTGAGCCGACTGACACCCAACTGTCTGAAAATAGGGAGAGGCAGTATGAGGGTCCAGGTGAAGAGCCTGTTGGACGGTTCGAAACTGGCGATGGTGGTAATGACTTGACGGATCAAGTGCCCATCGGTGCCAAGTTCTTTGAGCCTTTTCGGGACGATCCGTTAGAAGATCCTGTTGCTGATCTTAACTTCCACCGTTCTCGGGGTGAGAAGCGAAAGGCAGTCAGTTCACTGTCTCGTCCTCTCAAAGTTCCTCGGGTAGTCTCATTCATTGACTCCAGCGACGAAGATGTTACGGACGAGATTGCCCCGAGTGTTGGGGCTGGAGCATCAGTAGATGCAGCCACTTCAGAATCGAGTAGGGCTTCTTCTACCCCCGAAGTTGGAGATATGGGGGCTGAACCTTCAGGGGTACCTTCTCCATCCTTAGAGCCGAACAGGGCTTCTCCTGCCCCCGAGTTTGGAAATCTGGGAGCTGAACCCTCGGGGGTTCCTTTATTCCTTTCTCCCCAGGATATGCTACAGGAGATGTCCTCCGATCGGGCTTATATCGGGGAAGACCGTTGGAGCAGTTTTAGAGATGGTTCACTGACCGAACGTCTTTAAAACATTTTCAACGGTGCATCTTATGTAAGTTAAATCTGACTCGGTTAATTCTGACTCAGTTAATTCTAACTCCTTTATTGTTTTGCTTCTGTCGGATTTCTAAGTATATTCTTTTGCAGATGGTGGCCGAATTTGTTGAGCTTGTTCAGACGCAGCAATGTCAAGCTGATCGGATAAGGCGTCTGGAGGCTCAGCTGAAGGTGAGTGAGGAGGATCGTGCTCGAGCTGAGCAGGCTTTTCAGCAGGAGGTCGGTTCTGTACAGATATTTGTCGACCACTGCCTGGCGAAGCAGGTTGAAGCCGAGGACAAGGCATCTTTGGAAGATGAGAAGGTTGCATCGCTTCAAAATCTTCTTTCCTCTGCTGAAGAATCCATACTTAAGGCCGAGCAGGAGGCGGAGCAGGCGAAGTCGGCTTATGTCCAAAAAATTGACGATTTGGAGCGCCAAGTGCTGACAGTTGAATCCCTTTCCCGAAAGGCCAGGTTGGAGCTGGAAGTCCAAGGGGTGGATCGTTTTAAAAGATCCCCTGTTTACGATGCCCTACTTCTTCGGAAATTTCAACGTGGGCTAGTTTCGGCCGGTGAATTCTTCAAAGTCAAGAATATGGCGACCGAGAAAGCCCGTGCTAATTGGGAGCTGTCAATCAAACACCGTGTGGATCGGTCCTTAGAATCTCTTCGGATTCAGATGAAGGAATGGAGAGCCTACTGTCATAGTCAAGGCAAAGAGCCCCATCATATGCATTTAGAGATTCCGTCTGAGCACTCTCTCTCGACCTTTTACGCAAGTCAAGAGTCGGTTGAGGGTGTAGTCCCGGATGTCGGGCCAGTCTCGGGTGAAGATTATAGCCAGTGGAGGGATGATACTGTCGACGATATTACTTGGCCGTCTAATGAGAGTCTGCTTCGTGAATACGAGATGGTGCCAGATCCGAGTATTGGCAAAGGCTCGAAATCCTCGCAACCTTAATTTTGTAGATTTATAGAAGATTCTGATTCTTTATTTTTTACTTGTAAAGAACCATTCTTTGAACTGTAACCATTCTTTTAAGAGCAATAAAATTCAATTTTGTTCTGAGTTGAATGGTTTTGGTCTATTTTTTGCTGATTGTTGCCGAGTGTTGTATTAAACTGGCTGATGGTCGGGTAACTTAACCGAGTATCTTATTAAACCGGTTGTTACCCGAATAACTTCAATTGCCAAGTACCTTATAAAATTGACTCTTTTGATGTTTAGGTAACTTAACCGAGTAACTTATTAAATCGGTTGTTACCCGAATGACTTCGATTGCCAAGTATCTTATTAAACTGGCTCTTTTGATGTTCGGGTAACTTAACCGAGTATCTTATTAAACCGGTTGTTATTCGAATAACTTCAATTGCCAAGTATCTTATTAAACTGGCTTCTTCGATGTTCGGGTAACTTAACCGAGTATCTTATTAAACCGGTTGTTACCCGAATAACTTCAATTGTCAAGTATCTTATTAAACTGGCTTCTTCGATGTTCGGGTAATTTAACCGAGTATCTTATTAAACCGGTTGTTACCTGAATAACTTCAATTGTCAAGTATCTTATTAAACTGGCTTCTTCGATGTTCGGGTAACTTAACCGAGTATCTTATTGAACCGGTTGTTACCCGAATAACTTTAATTGCCAAGTATCTTATTAAATTGGCTTCTTTATTATTAATCGAGTCATCTTGAGACAAGTTTTTCACTTGTGTTTCATACCCGGTTGCTACCAAAATGTTACATCAAGGCTCACCATGATCATATGTTCGAGTCCTTAGGCAATACCAAGGACGTCTCCCTAGTTTTTATGCGCAAGGTTTTAACGAATCGTTGAGCTCTTTTGTAAAAAAAAATTGCTTCAACACAGCTACGCATTTCACCGGAATTTCTCCCGATAGCGTCCCGAACATTTTTCCAAAGTCCGGTGCATCGGGTTTGCCTTTTTGCGAAAGTTATTTTGACCCTGCTCGGCTGGCATGCTCCTACGAGCTTCTCTGCCCATTCGGGATTTGATGGTCCCGAGAATTCTATTTGCATGTTCTTATTATCATGCTCTGCTTCCATATGTTCTTATTATCATATGCCCCTTTTTTTTTGAAATCCCGAACTAGATGCTATCCTTTTGAAAATTCCGAGTAATTTGATTTATTACTGCAAAAAATCGACAGATATAAATTACAGTTTAATATTTATCCTACCAATAAAAGAACAAAATATTCAATATAAATATATATATATATATATATATATATATATATATATATATATATATTAAGGATAGAAAATCTTCAGATATTGGGCATTGCATGGTCGGGGTAACACCCCTCCATTGGGTCGAGCAATCCAATAAGCTCCATGGCCAGCTATCCCCTCGATCTTGTATGGACCTTCCCATTTGTCAGCCAGGGATCCCGCGGGTCTATTTTTTGTGTTCAGTGACACCTTCCTGAGCACCAGGTCTCCTAACTGAAATTTTTTGATCCGAACATGAGAGTTGTAATGGTGAGCCACTCTTTGTTGATAGACTGTATTTCTTATTCGGGACTTTTCCCTTTTTTCTTCTAGCTCATCCAAACTTTGTAGCAGCGTATCAACATTTTGTTCTGCATCGTATAGCCTGACCCGGGGGGACGCATACGATGTTTCTATGGGGATGACAGCTTCTGTTCCGAACGCTAGGGTGAACGGAGTTTCTCCTGTTGAAGTCCTTGCTGTCGTCCAATATGCCCATAATACTTCAGGAAGCTTTTCAACCCAGCTTCCTTTTTTGTCATCTAATTTTGCTTTAATGGTGTGCTTGATAATTTTATTTACTGCTTCTACTTGCCCGTTTGTTTGTGGATAAGCTGGTGTCGCATAGTAGTTAGCAATATGATACTTCTCGCACAATTGTCTGAACTTTTGGTTATCAAACTGAGTGTCATTGTCAGTGATTATAATGTCTGGAACTCCAAACCTATAAAGTATGTTTTTCATCACAAAATTTATGGTGTTGGCTTCCGTGATATTCACCAGCACTTCAGCTTCGGCCCATTTTATGAAATAATCGACAGCTACTATGGCATGCTTCGCTCCACCACCTGTCCCAGCTGGCATTGGCCCGATCAGGTCTAGGCCCCACATGACGAATGGCCATGGGGCAGTGAGATTTCTGAGCTTTTATGGGGGTTGTCGGATATCGTTGGCAATTCTTTGACAAGTGTTGTAACTTTCCGACCATTGATGTGCATCTAAGAAAAGTGTAGGCCAATAATAGCCTTACCTGAGTACCTTATGCGCCAGACTCCTACCCCAGTGTGGTTCCCGCAAACTCCTCCGTGGATCTCTTGAAGTATTCGATGTGCATCTTCCTCCGGTACACATCTCTGGAGAGCTCGGGAGAACCCCCTTCTGTATAATTCTCCTTCGATCATGGTATATCTAGCCGATCGATACCTGATGCGCTTTGCTAATACCGGATCTTTCGGGAGCACACCTTCTTCCAGAAACCTTCTCAGCTGGACCATCCAACCGTCTTGCGGTGTTCGAATTTCTAAAATTTTCAAATGCTTAGGTTCAGCTGTACTCGGTTTAAGGAGGTGTGCAACTGGAATGGTCTTTGGTCTGATTGAGGTTGTTGCTGACACTAATTTATATAAAGCGTCTGCCTTTTCATTTTCTTCTCTAGGGATCTGAGCGATCTTGTATTCTTTAAATTTTTGGAGGAGCTGTTTTGCGATGTCACGGTAGGCAATCATTCCTTCATCTTTTGCCTGGTACTCGTCCATAACTTGGTTGACAACTACCTGTGAATCACTGAATATCTCAACTTCATCTGCCCCAAGAGCTATGCAGACTCTGAGTCCAGCTAACAATGCCTCGTATTCGGCTTGATTATTGGATGATTTGAAATCAAATCTCATGGCACATTCAACATCATCTCCTTCTGAGGTGTGAACTACGATCCCTGCCCCGCTGCCATGAGTGTTTGAAGAACCATCAACATATAGTTTCCATGGGAAACTTTTATCCCACGTTTGGTTCTGTGAACTCGGCTATGAAGTTTGTCACCGCTTGTCCTTTGAGGGAGGTTATGGGGACATAATGAATATCGAATTCACTTAACTCGATTTCCCATTTAGTAAGTCTTCCTAATATCTCTGGTTTTTGTAAGATTTGCCTTAATGAGCAATTGGTGAGAACCTGGATCGTATAGGCCTGAAAGTATGGTCTCAGCTTTTTTGCTGCTGAAACCAATGCTAAGGCTATCTTCTCTGCCTGTGAGTACCTGGTCTCGGCCGGTAGGAGTGTCTTGCTTGTATAATACACTGGTTTCTGCACTCCATCTTCTGTTCTGACTAAGACTGAACTTGCTGCAAGTTCGATTATTAACAGATACAGCTGAAGTATTTCCCCTTTTTACGGTTTTGAGAGGATGGGAGCTTGCCCCAAATACTCTTTTATTTTTAAGAATGTCTACTCACACTCTTTATTCCACTCCAGGCCTTTCCCTTTTTTGATTATTTTGAAGAAAGGCGCACACCTGTCTGTAGCCCTTGAGATGAATCTTCCCAATGAGGCTAAACACCCTGTTAAGCGCTGTACCTCTTTCAATGTTTTAGGTGAAGTCATTTCTTGCAAAGCCTGGATCTTCTCGGGATTAACTTCGATTCCTCTTTGATGGACTTGAAAACCCAAGAATCTTCCCGAATGGACTCTGAATAAACGTTTGTTTGGGTTTAATTTCATCTGGTATCTTCTCAAAACATCAAATGTCTCTCGGAGGTCGTGGGCATGCTCATCTGCTGAGACGCTTTTAGTCAACATATCATCAATGTACACTTCCATGTTCCTTCCTATTTGCCGAGTGAAGATTTTGTTGACCAACCTTTGGTACGTAGCTTCTGCATTTTTTAAACCGAAGGGCATTACTGTGTAGCAATATAAACCCTGATCCGTTGTGAAGGCTGTTTTTTCTTCATCAGCTTTGTTCATCCGGATCTGATTATATCCTGAGTAAGCGTCCATGAAGCTGAGTAATGCATGACCTGCTGTGGCATCTACCAGTTGATATATTCTTGGAAGTGGGAAGCTATCCTTTGGACATGCCTTATTTAGATCCGTGAAATCTACGCACATCCTCCATTATCCATTTTTCTTCTGAACGAGGACTACGTTGGCAACCCACTGAGGGTAGCTAACTTCTCTGATTGATCCAGTTGCTAGTAGCTTTTCCACCTCTTTTTGATTGCTTGACTTCTTTCAGGATTGAACAATCTTCTCTTTTGTATCACCGGTTTTACATTCAGGCTTACTGCGAGGTAGTGGGATATTACTCGGGCATCTATCCCGATCATATCTTCGTGACTCCAGGCGAATACATCTTTGTATTCTCTAAGCAAATTGGTTAAGTCTTTCTTGACTTTTCCATCCAAGTTGGCCCCTATCATGATTTTCTTGTCCGGTTTGTCTTATTCAAGTACCACTTCAACCAATTCTGTTTTGTATTCATTCGAGCCCTCCCTTGGATCCAGTTCGAATGACAAGGATTCTTTACACTGATTTGGCTGCATTATGGTGCACACTTGTTCAGCATCATGCTTGTCTTTGTATACTGACAGATTTGCTCTTCGGGCCATCTCTTGGGATCCCTTGACTATCCCAACCCCTTGTTCTGTTGGGAACTTGATCATTAATGCATAAGTGGATGTCACGGCCCTTGTTTTATTCAGGAATGGCCAGCCCAATTATGCATTATACGGCCAATTATCCAAGTCAACTACCACGAAGTCGAGCAGGATAGTCCTCTGGCATGGTGCCGTCCGATCTTCACAGGTAGTTTTACCGTCCCGAGTGACCTGACCTCTATTCCCCCAAATCCTCTTAATGGAGTATGGAAAGGCTGTAAATCTTTTCGGTCTAGTCTTAGCTGGTCGTATACGGTCACGCTCAGGATGTCTGCTGAGCTCCCATTATCTATTAAAATTCTCCGGACTTCCCTATGGCCAATCCGGGCACTTATAACCAAAACGTCATTAGGTCGAACATCGACGCCATAGAAATCTGCCTCTGTTTCCTTTACCCTTTTTGGGTCTGGTTCAACCGAGTTTATGTCGAAGTTATTCCTTGCTTCTACTACTTCTTGGATTTCCTGAGTTCATTCTCGGTTGCTTCTCCCAGTAGAAGGTCCTCCAAAAATTGTATGTATTACTTGATTGGCTTCGGGGCTGGTTCTTTGGTTTTGACCAGGGTTGTGATCAACCTTGACTTTCTTGGTTTCTGGTCTCTCGTCTTTTTTCAAGATTACATCCCCGCAGGTTCCCTTCCCGAATAAGAGTTTCTATGTAATCTATGAGCTGAAAACACTTTGAAGTTTCATGCCCGGTTTCTTTATGAAACCTACAATACTTGGTTGTATCTCTCCGGGCGAACTGTGATTGTCGCCGCGGTTCTTGCACCATATTCTTTTCTTCCAAGATGGCTAGAATTTCTTCTTATGTTCTTCCGAAGAGGGGTGTAATTGGTATATCTGCCTTGGTATTTCTCTGTGGACCGTTCGGCGTTTGGCCCATTACCCCCATCCTTGTTTTTCTTCTTGTTGTTCCCTTTCCGTTTTTCCTTTTGATTCTGCCCCTTGGATTCGGTATTCTTCTGTTCGGGTTTTCCTCCATGCATATAGCTTCCTCTTGTAGCTAACTCTTCTTCCTCGGCCAGAGCGTATCCTCCCGCCATATCCATCATGTCGGCATACCTTGTCAGTCGTGCTCTTCTCAAATCGAAGGATAGTCGTCCATTCTGCAAGTTATTAGTGAAGGCAGCAATAATTGCTTCATCATTAGCACTGCCAATTTCTGATACTGCTTGGCCGAACCGGCCCAAGTATTTTTTTTAATAACTCGTCCTTCCCCTGTTTTATTTGAGAGAGGTAGGCCACCGACTTCTTTCTGTGAACGTTGCTCAGGAATTGCCTTGAGAAGCTCCTGCTCAACTCGCTGAAATTTTCGATGCTTGCCGGGGGTAGTCTTCCGAACCATCTTGAGCCTGTGTCCCCCAGTGTTTACGGAAAGTTGAGACACAATAGGGGGTCACTGCGGGCATATTGAGTCATGGCACTTTTATAGCGTCTAACGTGCTCCTTTGGATCTGTATCTTTTTTAAATTGCTCCACATGCGGCATCCTGAATCTTTCTGGGAAAGGGTTCCGCAAAATCTCCCTGGTAAATGGATTGTCGGAGTCATCGTCGGATAGATCGTTACAGCCGTAACGTCTGACTAGTGTCTCCATCTGTCGCCTGTTATTCTCTACTTCTCGAGTTAGGCTCTTGATTGTGACATCTCTGTCCCCCACCGGGCTTCCTTGACGGTTGAACCGTTGGGTAACAATCATTCTTTCCTCAGATTCTTCACTCTGATGCCGGAACCCTCATGTGACTCCACGATGGTGTTTACGATGGTGTTGATCACTGTCTTCTGATGATGACCGTTCTCTGCGCCGATCGTATTTACGATGTCTGACTCGTATTGTTTGATTGTGATCCAGCCTCTGGTGATTTTCCTCTTCTAGTGTTTTCTGTCCAGCTGGATTGATTGAGGAAGAGTTCCTTCTGGTTTCTGGCATAGTTATTCATGGCCCCACCACCATCGAACGAAGCCTTGCTGGTGGAAGATTGGGAGTATGTGCTCCTGCGGCCAGTAGATCAATCCCTTCCCTTGCTGCGTCCGTCACCAATTGCTGTAGGGCCTCTTGGAAACGCAACGTAAGATCTCTGCCCGTTGGAGGAACTTGCTGGATCCCCGCCAGGTGCCCAGGCTGGTTTTCTGTGTTTGCTGCAGGATTTTGTGACGTATTGCCAATATGGAAATCGCCTGGTGATTTTTAGCCATTCCCTGAACTACTTTTGCTTCCTGCCATTGCTTTTTTAACAAGTTCGGAGGTTCAAGCCCTTCTTCTAGCGCCAATTGTTGACGTCGATTTTTGGATTATGCCAAAAAAGCCAACAAGGATTGGATTTCGGCTATTGAATCAAAGAGAAAGAGATGCAAAGAGAGAGTAACAAAGGCAAATTTTACGTGGTAAAACTTCGATGGCCAGAGAAACATCCACGGGTGGTTGAAAGATCAACCAAGCCAAAATCTACTAAGAGAATAAGATGTTTTACAAGCTCTCGATCTCTATTTTTTCTCTCTGTATTTACTGTGATTGTTGTATGCTATATTGCCTATATCTTTTGGAGCCAGATTATGGGTCTATTTATATGCTTATAGAACCTTAATCTGCTTTTTACAAGTAATACAAGATCTTTGTATTTAATTATGATTCGGTTACTTGCTTGAGGTTGATTTATCTTCTTTCCTGTTTCGGAGTCTCTTATGGAAATCGAGTGGGATTCTAGTAGTGCAGTTCAATTTGGACTTGTTTCCTTATAAGAATGTAATCTTCGTAAAGAAATCAAGTTATTTCCTGATTGGGGACTTTTCTAATTTAATACTCTATTTCATTTGGGATTCCTTCCTTACGGATATCGTCACGTATTTAATGACAATCCGTATGAAATAAGCACCAAGTTCTTACTCGGGTCGTATTTATTCCCGATTAAGAGTAATACCTGATGGTCCCGAGTGGTACCGTTTGAGCCCGAGTGGAAGTGTTATTTAACCAGTCCCGAGTGCTGTTAGTTGATCCCGAGTAGGTTTTATTCAGTATATGCTTACTCGGGCTTTCTTCTCTTTAATAATGCCTTATAGGACATTTCCCGGATGCCTATTTGGACATCCACCTGACTATTTTTTCCTTCCAGTCAATGACGTGTATGCTTGGTAAAATTTACATACAACAAATTCAAAAACATATCTAATAATATTTGTTAATCAATTGTTTTTATATAAATTTAAAGTGTATTTATTATAAATACAAAACAACAATTTTTATTATAAAATTAGGTTATAATTTATTATTTTAAGAAACAATATTGTAATTTTTTATAGTTTATGTTATTTTTTCTTGTTATTATTTTTTTTTTTATTGCGTTTCTTGTTTTTCTTCTATTATTTATTAGTTCATTTTGGATAAATATTCTATTTATTTTATCTAAACTTTATTATACCGTCAATTTTTTCTTATATAAAAAAACTCATATTTGTTTAAAAAATAATGATAATAATTAAAAAATTCATTTTATTTTCATTTTAATTTTTTAATATTTTTTATATATAATTTTTATTTTATTTAAATATCTCACCTTATTAAAATTCATGTATCTACCACTAATTCTACCTGAATTCATATCACATGGTACTAAAAATGGTATTTAGTTTGTCACGGGTTGGTATCTTCTCAAATTCCAAATTATTTATAGGATATAACATGATAATAAAAAATTGGTGTGCTCAAAAATAGAAAAAAAAAAGAGATAATAATTTCAATTAACGCTACCAATGTACTCAAAAGTAGAATAAAACATAGATAATTGCAAGATACCAGTATATACCACATCACATATAACACAATTTAATAAGGTTGTGTTTTAATTAATTTGCAAAAATTTAGGCTATCCAGAAGAACCCCACAAGCATCGAATTAATCAAAATCATAAGCAAAACATGAAAGATGAAACGCAAAAGAAAACGAAATTTGGCATGAAAGAGACAAACCTGGGTCAACTGCAATCTTGAAGAGAATGGAGCATATTGACTGGAGAGTGGAACTGGAGACCGGTAGAAGATCGTCGGACGACGAAGAAGAAGCGCCACCCCATAGACCAAGAGCACTTTCTTTGGTTCTACGTTTTTTAATGTCTGATCCTAAAAAAATTGTTTCAACATCTTTTTATTGATTTGAGAATTGAGAGAACTGATCTTATACTTACTTGGTTTTGTGCATCTAATCGACAATTCGCAGTTGACACCAGGGTGGTTAAGTAAAAAATGAAAATAAAAAACATGTTAGAATTTTTTTATTTTTTTAACCAAATGAAATTCATCAAATTCAATTCTAACTGGGATGTAGCAAAATTTTGTTTTTAACCAACCTTGCTAGTAAAAAAAAAACTATATTGCCCTTAATGAATTACATGTTGTATATATTACATGATGAGAGAGAAGGGGCTGGTTTGGATAATTTTAGATTTAAATCAAAACGAAGTCCTTTTATTAAACAAAGAGATATTATTGATTTAGTCCATATGTTTTTTTAGCAGTCTATTTTTTATTCACTTATCCAATTTTTACTGAATTGGGTCCTATATTTTCTAAAACCACTCATTTTCGTCCTTCTGTTAGTTGACCGTTAGTCAAACTAAACGGTTCTAAGAGTATTTTTATCTTTAAACCTTGATATGTCATGTGTCAACAAACAAATAAATAGAAAACGTAAAAAACAAAAAGATATAATTAAATTTAAAGATTTTTTTATTATTCAAAAAAAAAACTTATCTAGATCCAAACCCAAACCCATCGTTAACCACCACCACTCAAACACCAAACCCATCACCGATCCTCTTTCTTTCTCAAGCTTCTCCTTCACATCACCATCTTCTCCGACACCCAAACCATAGCCACCACCATCACTCCGGTTCCTTCCGCATAACCCAATCACTTATCTCAACTGATCACACTGTCAAAACCGACAACATCCACATCAACTCTCAATCCAAGTCGTCCATTTTCCAAACTCACTTCCACGGGTACACCTCTGAGTTCGTTTCAAGTCCTCTCTAAATACTCCAAGTCCTCTCCAAATACTCCACTCATACGACATCGTTTTCCATGGCTTCTCCGCTACTCCTCTTCTAACCGTGCCACCTCCTTAATTGAAAATCATGCAATGCTCACCGTCATCGTGGAACCCCTCTCAACATCAAAACCAGAGAGTTTGAGTGAGAGTCGGAGCTGAGCGAGTCGAATACGAAACAAGAGAGAGGCACGAGCAGTGGTGGTGGTGGCAGTGGTGGGGTGAAAGGTCTGTCAGAGTTTGTTCTTTGAATTTGGTGGAGATCTAGAATCCTATTTTAATTTTTTTAATTTTATTAATTTTATTTTTATTTTTTTGGTATTGGTTTATGATGATGATGGTGATGGAACGGATATGGATTTTTGAGGTTTGGTGTTGATCTTCGATTTGGTTGAGATTTTGATGAACTTGGTTGGTGAGGTTTGGGTTTTAAATTGGTAATGATGATGAGTTGGGTATGAATTTTTTTTAATAAATCATTTAATGTTTATGATGAAGGAGAAAGTAGAGAAATTGGCTGAGAGTGAGAGAGAAGTGAGAAGATGTTATAGAGTTGAGAAATGGAAGTAATGGTGTTGTTGGATCGGGGAAGCTTGGGAGAGTGATGTTGTTGGCTGAAATTCTGGACGCCGAAGATGTTGATGGTGGAATTGAAGGTGGTTGGTGGTTGGTGGAGGCAGTGTTGGAGATGTGGCTGGAGTTTGAGAAGCTTCATTGGGAGGATTTGCAGGTGGGGCTTTAGGATATTGTGCATCCATGGTATAAAAATGGTGTGAATGTGAAGATGACGTGAAGACAAAACTAAAATGGTGATATGGATATATGATAATCATCATTATTGGATTTTAGAGGAAGTAATAAGTTATCAAATTGTTTTGGTTTTTTCTTTTCATTTTCAATTTTTTTAAAGAAATCAAATTATTTTCTTATAAAGTAAGTTTTTTTTTCCTTCTATTTTTTGTGATTTGATCATCACCATCCATATTTGAGAAGGATGGTGAAGATTCATCTACCAATTTTTTTTAATATAAATTATTTGTAATTATTCAATTTTTTTAGGGGTAGAACGGTAATACTACGCAGTGAAGCAGATATCATGGGTAACTTTGTCATTTTGCATTTTCTGTCACGGTTGACCATCCAATTTCTAGTCAGAGGGATCAAAATGAGTGGTTTTGAAAAACATAAGGCTCAATCCAGTGAAAATTGGATAAGTGAGTAAAAAATAGACTGCTCAACAAAAAATATAGGGACTAAATCAATAATACCCCTTAAACAAAATAAAGCCCTATCATGTAGCTGTTTTTCAGTCTGTTTTCGTCTTTGTTTTCCAAAAATGATTTCGAATTCATGTTCGTTAACCGTTTTTCATTTTATTTTTAAAAAACAAAAAACGAAATAGAAACCAGTATAATAGTGAAATATTTAAAAAACACAAAATATTTATTTTTTTTCGTTGTTTATGTTTTTCAAAAAAAATTACAATAATTTTTTCTTCTTTTTTCTCTTCATTGTTCCTCATCATCTTTCTTCCTCATCTTCTTTCTTCTCAATATGGTCTTCTTCATCTTCAGCTCACCACCGTCCCTGATCTTCTTCTTCTTCTTCTTCTTCTTCGGATCGCCTACTTCTTCTTTTTCTCCTTCTCTTTCTTCTTCTTCTTTTTCTTCATTCTCCTTCTTCTTCTTCTTCTTCTTCTTCTTCTCTTCTTCTTCTTCTTCTTCTTCTTCTTCTTCTCTTCTTCTTCTTCTTCTTCTTCTTTTCTTCTTCTTATTTTTCTTCTTATTCTCCTACTTCTTCTTCTTCTTCTTCTTCTTCTTCTCCTTCTCCTCCTTTCCTTCTCCTCCTTCTTCTTCTTCTTCTTCTTCTTTTTCTTCCTTCTCCTTCTTCTCCTTATTCTCATTTTTCTTTTTCCTCATTCTCTTTATTCTTTTTCTCCTTCTTTTTCGTCGACTTCTCTTTCTTCTTCTCCTTCTCCTTCTCATTCCTTCTTTCTCCTTCTTCTTCTCCTCCTCCTCCTCCTCTTTCTCTTTCTTCTTCTTCTTCTACGTCATCAGATCTTCTTCTTCTTCTTCTTCGGATCTTCTTCTTTTTCACCACATCCAGATCCACGACTCTCGTTGTTTTTTAATTTCTTAATTTTTTTTCTTTTTAAATGTTTTAGACAATTTATATTTAATAAAAAAATTATAATTTTTATTTTTTAATTAATGTGATTTTCTTTAAATAAAAATAATTTAAAATAAAATACTTAATCACATTGTTTTTAGGTTATAATGTGAAATAAAAAATTTGGACTTAGTTGATAATTGTTTGGGATGAATTGTTGATAAATTTTAAAAAAAAAAATCGGTTAACGTACTAAATGCGTTTTTATTTTTAGAATATTATTTTCCACATATGCTACCAGACACGTTTTTAGATTTCAAAACTGAATTCAAAAACACTGTTTTCATTTTTATTTTTATTTTTGAAAAACAGTCAACGAAAAATGCTTGCATTACGGCCTCTGTGCCCTTGTCCTGCAGCGTAGCTGTCTTTAAACCCGTTTTGTTTTTATTTTTCAAAAATGATTTTGAGTTGGTATTCGTTTACTGTTTTTCATTTTGTTATTTTATAAAAAAAAAAACAAAATGAAAAGCGACACCGGTATTGGACTAAAAAATTTAAAAAACATTTTAAACATGTGTTTCATTTTGTTTTCGATTTGTTTTTCATTTTAAAAAATTCTTCTTTTCTTCTTCTCATCTTCTTCTTCTTCGCTGACGTCCTCCTCCAACGCCGATCTGGCCAGATCGACATCGCCGGAGGAGGATCTCACCTCCTCCGAGCATATTGGCGGCTCATTTGATCATACCCATTCAATATTATCTGCTTATATCTTATTTCACTTAAAGATTGAGAAAAAAAAAAATCAACACAAAAAAGAGCGGAAAAACCCTTTTGATATTCATCACTTGGGCCTACTTTGATTGATTTCAATGGACAATAACTTGTTCATCCATCAACAAATAAAAAATTATCTTTGGATTTCAATGTTTTTGTTGAAGTGAAAATTCAATTAATCTTATTTTCAATTGAGAATAATATTATAATTAATTAAGTACTTGAAGTGGAAATTTTTTGATGGAGTTTCTCTGGTTTTAGTTTAGAGTATGTTTCTTGCCCTGTTGTCGTCGTCCTTGGAGATGGAGATTGTTATTTTGGAAGTACTAGAGAGAAAACATAGAAGCAGAGAGAGTTGTTGGCTCTGCTTTGGCCAATGATGTACAGAAATTAAACTGAGAGACTTGTGTTGCTCACAAAAAAAACAAGGATTTAGCATTCCAGTTGGTCTTCAAAATGCAACACTTGATCTGAGATATTCATGGTCATTTGATGTTAAATTAGATATAGGGTAAATATCATTTCATCCCTGTGGTTTACCATATTATCCATTTGGGTCCTCATCGTTTCAGTATTTACCATACAGGTCCTTATCGTTTCAATCAATCTCTATTTTGGTCCCCACCGTTCAATTCCGTTAGGGTTTTTGAAAATTCCGTTAATAGAACGAGGGTAAAATGGTAAAATCATCATGTATTCTTCTAGAATCAATTTTTAAGAAGGGTAAAACGGTAACTGTAGAAATTAATGATAATATTATTATTATTATCATTAACTTAATAAATATTATTAAATTAAATAATAAATATTATTAAATTAAATAATAAATATTTTTAATGAATTAAATAATAAATAAATATTAAAATGAAAAAAATGAAAAAAAAATAAAATCATTCTCCCTCCCTCTCTCGATCTCTCATCCTTTTCAATAATATATATATATTTACAGAAATTAAAAAAGAATATAAAAACAAAAATAAAAAAACTCTTCTCTTCTCTTCTCTCTCAAAGTCATTCATCGTCGTTTTCATTTCTTCGTTTTCGATAACCCAGACAGATTAACCCATCTCCAAATCACCCAAACATCCAAACCGGTAAACCACCCTCTCCAAACACCCAACAACCAAAACCAACTGAAACCCCTCCACAAAATCAATCCTAATCGACCAGAAAAGATGAGAAGCGTCCGAACACTGAACAATCAAACCCATAAACACCTCTCACTACCAAAATCGAACCAAACACCTAAACACACATTCGTTGCTGTAAGTTTCCACCCTCCAGATCTCGTTGTAAGGAGTGACAAGTTGATTCACAGACGAGTTGACTCAAATTGCCTTCATCATCGCCAGCAAGTGGACTGTCACCGCCACCACCAAAATCTTTAGAAGACGATAGGGATCAAAACCCAGGTGTCAGTTGACTAGATTCGGCCTTTTTTCTGGCACATCGGAGTGATCCAAGTTCGTATTTTTTGGGTTCGTCTGTCGCCAAGATCCGTCGAGTCAAGCAACCAGCAAAAGTTGTTGGTTGTCTCATACTTGGCCGGAGTATATGGTCGCCGGAGAATAGAAGAAACAAATCACGTCAGAGAGTGATTTGTTAAAAAAGAAATTGAAAGAGAAACAGAGATATCGGTGGGAGAGAAGAACCGATAGTTAGAGTTGATGTTTGTTTATTGATTTGATTGCAATTATATATATATATTGTAGTTATCTTGATCTTGTTTCACTTTTTTTTTCCAGAATCCATATTTCTCTATGACTCTGTTTGGGATGCCCATAATCCAGTTCATTTTAGATCTGGGGCTGGGTAAGAGAGTGAGAGAGTTGGTGTTGGTGATTTATTTTAGGGTTCGTGTTTGTGTTTGTATTTGTATTTGATTTTGGGATTTAAGCAGATAGTTGGGATGGATTTTTCTTGTTTGGGAATGAATTTTGATGAAGTCTGATGTTGGAATTTTTTTTTATTCTAGCGTTGGGTCTATTCGAATTAGTTTTTTATTATTATTTTAGTTCGTATTTGGTGGAGATCCAAATTGGATTCCAACTCATGAGATTTTGGTTGATTTTTTTTTTTTTTGGGTTTTTTAAACATGTATATGGTGTTGATTCAGATTGGATTCCATCAGATTGGGTTTGTGTTTGGGTGGTGACGAATAAGTGTATAGCTGGTGGTGGTACCGTGGTAGTGGTGGTGGGTGGGGGCAAAATTGTCCTTACAAGCCTTTTAGACATTTTAAGGGCATAACATCATTTGACTGTCTAACAATGTCAGGTAGTACGATTTTAACGGAAAACGTCACAGAAGGACTAAACGGGCTAATACTGAAACGATGAGGACCCAAATTTAGATATTTACCCTTAAATATATATATATTTTAAACTTTTATTTACTAAAAAAAAAATAACTTAGTCGATAATTATTTAGAATGTATTATTGATAACTTTTCGATTAACCTATTAGATATATTTTTAATGTTTTTTATTTTCACAATACAGTTTAATATATACTATTGGACTCGTTTTTATATTTTAAAATAGAAAAAAAAAACTGTATTTTCGTTTCCATTTTTCTTTCCAAAAATTAACGAACGAAAAAAAGTGAAAAGTTGCTTTCTCAAAACGTTTTGAAGGCAGAATTTTAAATGAAACTGGTTCGTGGTTCGGGTAAAATGTTTTCCAAACCCGAACCGGCGATGGGTTGAAAATTCACACCCAAAGTTTTGACCAACGCCTTCTTCGGTCTCTAGACTCTAGTCCAAGTCACCATCTTCTTTCTCCCTCCGTCAGCTACCTTGGTTTTTACAGAATTTTGGATAAGAACTTTAATTTTTCTTATTCTCTTGCTTGGTTTTATTTATATATATTTGTTTTCATTGTTTAATCTCTTTTGTTAAGGTGCCATGGAAATTCCGTTGCCTTTGGATAAATTATCTCTAGAATCAATAAACAAGTGAGTATTGTCTCTACAAAATATTTCAATCTTTTAATAATTTTGTTAATATAATGAAGTCATGCTAATTTGTGTTTGTAATCAGAGACAAGGTTTATGTAGTTTTAGTGGCGACTGGAAGTTTCAATCCTCCAACTTTTATGCACTTACGTATGTTTGGTGAGTTTTTCACAATTTAACCTCTACCCACTTCGTTTTTGTGCTAATTGTGATGAAATACTGAATTTTGTAATAATATTATCGGAAACAGCAAAGCAAATGATCTAATGTGTGTCTGAATATTACCTTGGATTGATAATGTTTAATTTTGGTTTTATGCTGAAGAAATTAAAGCTCAATGTTTTTACATTACATATTATGGTCAATTATTATATGGAGTTAGCTATTGCTTATTTGGTTCATTTAACGGAATACTACACTTGTAATTTAAGCATTTAGAAATGTTTACTGATTTAGATTACAGATTTTAATTCATTTAGTTTCATTGCAAGAGTTCTTGTAAAATCACGTTGCTTGTAATCCCTCAGTTTTGATGAGTAAGCTTGAATTGCTAGTGGCATAATAGGCATGTCGACTATTAAAACTTTGTTAAACTATATTTTGAAATAAGCAACTCTGTGCTGAAGTTGCATGCATTATAATTTATAAAGCATGCTCTTAAATTTGGATTTTCAGATAAACCCAATGGCTCATGCATATCTTTCATCACAATGAAGTACATTTCTTAGTAAATCATGCATATCTTTCACCTCTAAGAGATTGGCAGTTGAATAAGTTCAACTGTTCAAGTCTGGAACTTGGTTTCATGATTGATGAAGTTGGTCTCTTCTCTGATTACAATGTATTAGTATTTGAATTTGACCAATTCCACTTTTGTGCCTAGAGCTTGCAAGAGATGCACTGAATGCAGAGGGCTATTGTGTTATTGGAGGCTATATGTCACCTGTTAATGATGCGTACAAGAAAAGGGTATGTGGTCTTTTCTGGAAATATATTGATATGCCTGCAATGCAAGTAGTGACAGATGCCTTCTATAGTGAAGATTGCATGAATGTTAGGAAGATTAGCAATGCTACCTTCTGTAATAGTATTTCAACTTTACAGGACATATTTACGGACATGACTTTGTATTAGATAGTTTATTCTTCTACACAGTAGTTTAGCTTTGATTCAAGTGAATCAAGTAACAGAGTGTTGATACTCAAATATATATTATTATTAATGACCATGAGTAATATAGTAATAAATTAATTGATTGAATCTGTTTCACCTTTACTGAGTGCCTGAGTGGTTAAGGTATCACTACATATCTGCAGTCATATATGAAGGTTAGAAAACGCTGACTTGTAAGTTTATACAGGGCCTTATATCTGCTGAACATCGGATACAGTTGTGTAACCTTGCGTGCAAAAGTTCGAAATTCATTATGGTTGATCCATGGGAGGTACATCATTCTCTCTCTAGCACTTCTTTGAGCTGATTTCTGATATCCAAGTGATATTCATTCTGCTTTACTTTGTTCATTTTGGATTTATTGCATGCTTGTTAATTTATTTGTTTGTCTCTCTTCTAATCATGGATTAGTAGCTATAACACTAATATTATGGTTTTGAAGTTGCGTCCTAGGCAAATCAGAATAGCTTTCAGCGCACTTTAACTATTTTGTCTCGGATCAAGAAATTTTTGAGTGAGGATGGGCTGATTTCAAGGGGTAAGTTAGGTAATTCTTTCTTTTCTGGCGTTGGAGCTATTGAATTGGATGACAGTGATGCATTCTCAAAAATATTTGAACTTTTGTAACTGCTGTTGTATACATGTAAACAAATAAAGATATTCATATGTACGCAAGCACACATAAATTAAGCAGTTGTTTATAAGGGAGTTTTTGTTGGAAATGCTTTAACATTTTTGTTGAAGGTATTGAGGATTTATGTGAGTGGCGTTGATGCTCAAAACACTCCCTCTTCCTTAGTGGCTTGGGAAGGGTAATTAAATATGATATATAAATTTATAACCACATGGAGATCAACACTATTAGTGGCTTGAAGATGCTACTCAGTTTAATTTGTGTTTCTAACATTATCATGGAAGTTTTAATTTATTTTAGTGAACAGTGAGATATCATCCGGTGTGTTTCCATTCTAAACTTTGTTTATATGGTTTTATCTGTTAATCTGAGATAACACTAGTATTGGTTTTCCTTGCTTCTTGTAGAGTCCCTCAAAGTCATGCTTGTCTGCGGTTCAGATTTACTCCAATCTTTTGGCATTCCTGGAATTTGGATTCCTGAGCAGGTATTTATTTGTTCTAATTCTTTATCCAAGTGTTTCAAATATGGTGATTCTAATACTCAAAACATGAAACCATCATTCACTTCAAATAGAACTGAATGATTTTGGTTTAACTCAAAGTTATTTTTTTTTAAAAGGTAAGCACTAGATGCAGAGATTATGGTGTGCTTTGCATTGCAGAGAAGGTCAAAATGTTGACAAAATTATTTCCGACAATGAAATTTTGAATGAAAACAGAGTAAGTAGACCTTTTGATATTCTACTGTGTTATTTGATAAGCATTCAAACTTCTATTCAGGGGTTTAATGTAGTATGGACGTACTAGTTATGTGTATTTTGAATCACAAGGCATTTGACTGTCTTGAATTTTGAATCACAAGGCATTTGACTGTCTTGAATTTGGACCATAACTTGTTAATTAATGTGACTATAGCTGGCCTTGCTGGTCAAGTCTAAAAACAAGTCATAAGTAATGGAGATACTGGACATTTGTATACAAAAAGTAGTACTAGTCTACATTTGAGTGTTTAATGTTTTCACCATTCCGATTTCAAAACCATGTCTTGGCAAGAGAATTCTGAATGGTTGTTTGTTGACTGCTTATGATCTTAACTTCTTGAACATGTTCATTTTCAGTGACAACATCAAGGTTGTGGATGGAGCTTGTACCAAATCAAATGAGTTCAACAAGAATAAGGTGAGCAATATCTATTATTGACAATCTATAGTGTGGCACTGTCTGTGAATTGCAAAAATTGTAGCAGAGGAGGCTTATGTATTTCTTTCTTGCTTTTCAGGGAATGCATTTCAAGAGGGTTTGTCGATAAATATCTGACTACAGATGAAGTGATTGATTATATCAAAGAAAAGACCTTGTACTTGAACTCAACTGACAATTGATTATTCTCCTTTTATTTGTATCAAATAGAACTTTTTAGTTTCAGCTTCTGTACTTTACTATAACTTTACCAACCAAAAGAAAACAAATATATTGTAGGAAATCAATCAGTTGAACAGTTAGATTTTATCAGCTGTGGGATCTTGATTTCACTGAGTATGGACTTCTATATTTTAGCGAATTTCTAATTTTAAGAATCACTGAGAATAAAGGAATCTTGCATCTCAGAAAAGTAGTGGAACAAATACTGAAGTTCAATCTAAGTAATAGAAATGAACAGAGAAGAGTAATAATCCTCATTTAACTTTTTTTTAAAGGGAGTTTATTAACTTGCATGCTTTAATATAATGGTTTTACAATGATATAAATCAACAATTACAAGTCACAGTTAAACATCTCAACTAGTAAAGTTGCTTACCATTTCTCTCCTTACATCTCATTGGTACGATTGCTTACAATTTTTACCTTGTGTACAGCTTTTAACATTTAATTCACATCTACAAAATATAAATCTTCACAGGAATTATCATTCTACTAGCATGAAAGAATTCCAATAGATTTTATTCTATCTTTGCTAAGCCACCTGAACCTGAAACTTAGGCCCTCCTGATCTGGGAAGTGTGGGCTTTCAAGTTCACCCCATACTTGCAGATGCAAAAGATTCAAAAGACTCTACAGTTGAGAGGGAAGATCCAGAGTCACCCGAATCCGAGTCAACATCTGAGACAATGTCATCATTTAAGATTATATGTTCCTCATCAATATCAGATGTTCTGACCCAGATCCTCCAACAGAAGTTTGTTTATGGCCGACTTTGCAGTTTCGCCAAACCATTCATCCGCAGGGAGTGCACTAACAGAAAATTGCACTTTAGTTGCTAGTAAAATACAGAGCTAAAACAAAATGTTTTACAAGAAAAGGAGTAGTACCTTTGTTGGTCCATGCCTCTAGCAGAGAAGGTCCTAATTGCTCGAGTAATTATAGCTGATGCAATTTGTTGTAAATGGCGAGATGGGTAACCCGCAAAACGAGCAATTTCAACAGTGAAGTGCATATCAAGAATAAGCTGCCAAAACAAAAATCATGAAAGCTTAATGTGTGAATAAAGAAGAGAGAAGTCATGGATTTGTTCTTGGTGCTATTTTCTAAAATTTAGTATTTTCAACAATGATCTGCAATTGTCTCCAAAAAAAATACAAGATTCTTTTTACATCACAAATGTTTTGCATACTGTCATTCAAAAAATACAATAATGGCTTGAAGCAGAGTCTTATATTTATTTTTCCATTAAGCCTTGCTTTATGATTAGTTTGTGTTTTGCACTTCTGCTCAGTTAATTTTGGTACAATTAATTTTTTCCCCAAAAACTTGCAAAGTATTTTGCTTCTAAATTGCTATCGAGTTTTGAATCAACAAAATAACGTGTTATGCAAAAATCCGTCTCACCAGAATTTAATGAGAAATGGTGATGTGGCTTTAATTGACTTGATCAAAGGGAGCCGGTGAGGCGAGGGTTGCCGACGTGCCCACTCCGACGCTCAAATCATACTCCTTGTAGTATTAGTAATAATGAAGTAGTGAGATGATCAGAAATATAATCGTACAAGGAATTTATAGCCAGCTATCTATCTTTTGATAAAAGCATAACCATATAAGATAACTTAATACTATCTCGATTAAAATTAACTCTTAATAAATCAAAACTCTAGTCATTTGGTATGTGTTTGCTTGGTGGACTCACATTGCTAATATAACTTTCTATACGTCGGCTAGTTGATCCTCTATAGGCTCATTATCCTGATGTGATCTTCACATCTCACATCAGCAGATTACTCACGTTTTGGACTTTAATACCCAAGTGTGACCTTTTGGGTCACACCAACTTTTAGTACTTAACCATCTAGGTGTAACCTATAAGTGTTGTAAAAAACGGCCTAGGCGGCAGCCAACCATACCAATTTTAGGGTAATCAAGAGTCTAGGCGGCACTTCGGGTTTTATCTTATTTTTTTAAGATGACAGACTGATGGGGAACTAGATAAGCACTATTAGATGATATTATTAGTTATCATATTTATCTTGAGGATAATTATCCTTTTCAGAGATAAGTTAGGTTTTGTTTTATCTTTATCAGTAAGTTAGGTGTTTATCATTTTGTCAGCTATAAATACCCCTTCAGAGCCTTTTTGTAATCAGATTTGATTATTGAATGAATAGATCGATTAGTTTTCCAATCTCTATTTCTTCTGTGTTTCTCCTTTTTCTATTTCCAATCCCTAATTCTTTCTGTTTCAAATCCCCGATTCTCTTTGTTTCTCTCTATTTCTCTCTTTAGCCTCTGTCTAGTTCATACTTCTAGTGTTGGTCCTACATCAATTTGGTATCAGAGCCTACTCTCTATCCATACACACTTCCGCCACTCTGCATACAAATCATTTTCACGGCTCAAACAACAAAATACAGAGGAAAAAAAAAACTATATGCTTCATATTGTTTGTAGCTATGTCAGAATATCAAGATTATCATTATGGCTTTGATTATTTTGATCATGAATCCGAATATATTCACTCATTTCGTTATGGAGATTTCGATCCTTGTCCCATTGACGAGCCGAACGAAGTTCTCCAAGTTACGGCCCGTCATATAGTTTATCTTATTCCTAGGGAAGTGCTACATCAAGTATTTTCTCCTTATGGATATGTGGAGAGGATCGTCGGATGTCAAAAATCAAAATCTTGTTTTCAAGCTTTGATCCAATTTCAGTTCCACCATAGTGCCTTTTTAGCAAAAAATTCTCTTCAAGGTCGGAATATTTATGATGGTTGTTGTCAGCTGGACATCCAATATTGGCAAGATAAGCATTATGCTCCCCAGCGTAAACAACAACAAGAACTTATAGCCGCTTGTCAAAATATTCTACCCAAATATTTTGGGCAAGAAAACAACCTAGTTGAGGAAAGAAATAAAGGCAAAGTGCACTATGCTTCAGAGACAATTGATCCATCGCCACCCATTTCAAAAGTATACAAACCAAACGGTGATGTCTGTGAAGTTCAAACGGCCAATCACTTATCCTCACTTGTGGTTCACACTCATGAAAGGTTGAACATGGTTGTCACTAAACCAATTCAGCCTGATGAAACATCATACAAAGGGTTCATAGACGTACCAATGGGTTCTACGATTACTCCTTTTCCTATATCTATGATGAGTGTTCCTTAGGTGGATGAAACAGCTCCCTCAACAAGGTACAAGTTGTGGTATTTTCTCGTTCGATGGCTGCAACCTGTTTGACTCGACAGGAGTCGAGTTCTTAGTGGAGGAGAATGATGGGGAACTAGATAAGCACTAGTAGATGATAGTATTAGTTATCATATTTATCTTGAGGATAATTATCTATTTCCGAGAGTTAGGTTTTGTTTTATCTTTATCAGTAAGTTAGGTGTTTATCATTTTGTCAGCTATAAATACCCCTTCAGAGCCTTTTTGTAATCAGACTTGATTATTGAATGAATTGATTGATTGATTAGTTTTCCAATCTCTATTTCTTCTGTGTTTCTCCTTTTTCTGTTTCTGTTTCTGTTTCTGTTTCCAATCCCTAATTCTCTTTGTTTCAAATCCCCAATTCTCTCTGTTTCTCTCTTAAGCCTCTATCTAGTTCATATTTCTAATGTTGATCCTACATCACAATCCCAAAAAGGTGTGGGGTTCATTTAAAACCCTAAAACGACGTCGTTTTGGTGTTCATTTTTTAAAAACCCCAAAACGACATTGTTTTGGGATTTTCTTAAAAAAAAAAAAAACCCTAAAACCACCTCTTCCTCCTTTTTCGTTCTCTCCACCGAGGAATTATCTAGGCGCTAGGCATCGGCCCACCTCCCGAATTGCGCCTAGCGCAAACCTATTTGATTGCACCTCATTTAATTGGACTTTAATATCCAAATAAGGCTCCTTGGGTCATACCTTATTTAATTGGACTTTAATATCAAAGTGTGATTCATTAGGTTTGGGTCATACCTCATTTCATTGGAAATATCAAGGCGTAACTTCTTGGGTCACATCTCAATTTATTGGACTTTAATATCCATGTGTGACTCCTTGGGTCACACCTCATGTTATTAAGATGTGACTAACCTGATTTTGTGGAACTTTCACATCAAGGTTTGACTTCCCAAGTCACACTTGAGTTTGTTTAGCTTCCATGTCTAGGTATGACTTCTTATATCATGTATGCCTTTGTTGAACTTTTATGTCCAAGTGTGACTCCTTAGGTCACCTTTTGTGTAGTACGAAAATTATGATAAAGGAGACTAACTTTCTCCCTTTGTCATAAAATTTAATACTTATACTTGACATGTGATAATGACATGTCTCATCACACATAACATTTACTTCATAGACAACATAGTACGAGAGTTTTAACTCTCAAATGTCAAGTGTCCTTTTGTCTTTAGCTAATTATGACACCTTTTGGTTGATTTGACATGGTATATCTTTGATCATTTGACTTGTTTTGATACAACGGCTAAGGGTTTTTCTCTTTCTCCATAAATTAACATGTCTGATATGACAGACATGTTAAGTATAAACAATAAATGTTATGACAAGGAAAGAAAATGTCAACCTCATTTATCACAATTTTCGTAATACACAAAGGAGGTTTGACCTAATGAGTCACTTGGACATGGACATTCAACAAGATCATAATGTGACTTGCAAAGTCACATTTGGACGTGGAAGCTCAACAAAGTATGGTGTGACTTGAGAAGTTATACCTATACGTGAAAGCTCAATAAAATGAGGAGTGATTCAAGGAGTCACGCTTGATATTATAGTCCAATAAATGGTGTGAGTGTGTGACTTAAAAAGTCACACTTGGATATTAAAGTCCAGTAAAATGAGGTGTGATCCAAGATGTCACATCTAGATACTAAAGTCCAATAAAATGAGGTGTGACTCCGGTCGCACCTTGATATGAAAATCCAATAAAATGAGTGACCGAGGGGGTCACACCTGGTTACTAAGTCCTATAAAATGATGTGCAACCAAATGGGTTATACCTAGATGATTAAGTACTACAAGTCAAAGTCCAAAACGTGAGTCTATGAAATGAGGTGTAACCCAATGTGTAACACCTAGATGATAAAGTTAAGTCAAAGTCAAATACGTGAGACATGGGACATACGAATCAACTAATGTAAAGATAGATAAATAAGGATAATAGGCCTAAGGGGATCAACTAGCTGACATTTAAAAAGACTGGTCCCATCAAACAGACACAAATAAGATGACTAGAGTCTTGACTTATCAAAAGTTAATTTGAATTTTGGATAATGTCCGTTGCAGATATCTTTTTTTTAATAGAGATAATAGGCCTTTTTTTGAATTAGAAGAGAAATAGAATTAAATTATCAAATAGGATCCTACTTGTAATTTATTATACTTTCGATCATCTCACTACTTCATTATTACTACTATAGAGTCTGACTTGAGCATTGGAATGGGCATATCGACAACCCCAGCACCCTCTGGCTTGTTTATTTGTTTTGCAAGTCAAAAGAACTAGTCAATCAGAGTCACAACACCATTTCTCATCATTTTTCAAGTCATCACATCAAGTCAATCGAGCCACGTCACTATTTCTCATTAAATTCTGGTGTGACAGATTTTTCCATCAACAATATGTATTTCAATGTTCTATAAGTTTTACATTCTCACTTCAATTCTACGTGAACTCGTGAAGGTTTAGTGATAGAAAAACAATAGAGATGCAAGTTTGGAGAAATTATATTTTACCAAAAGTAAAGAACATTTAAAATGACATGAATCTAACAGCAGTAAGTTTGAAACACCATATAGACAAAAACAGTACCTGATGCAATCCAAGTGGCTGAACTGGAGATGATTCGTCCTCAAACACACCCCAGAATTCTTGTTCATCAGACAACCACATTAAAACTGTCTCTGTCAATCTAGCAAGCAAAATTTTCTGTAGCTTCTCTTTTCCAAGGAGCACATCTCCAGCTACAGTTGCCAACTGCTGAAGCTTTGCAAATAATGCCTGTAATAATGACAACAGTTTACTAATAAGAACCAGATGAATATGCAGAGTAGCGTTATCTGCAAGCAATAAATAGATGACTGCAAGGAAAATAAAATTTTTATGCAAACTGCAGACACCATTGTAATGGATTCAATCAGCCCAACTAGCCAACATTTGAAGCAACGGTAAATTCAAACTCAATAACAAATTATCGAAATAAATATGTAGTGAAAGAACAATGCATATATCATTAAATATAAAAAAATTAATAACACTATAAATGTCCTAGATTTAGAATGTTAAGTTTGTTAGTAACCAATAGACCCAAGAAAGGGCCCAACAATAGTATTTAAGCATTCTAACACACCCCGGACCCAAAAATAGTATTTAAGCACTCTAACACACCCCCTCACATACAAGACCAAATGGCTTGGCACGTTGCCCAAGTCCAAACACATATTCAAACAAATTCAAATGCAATCACGTGGGGAGTTAAACCCAGGACTCAGATAACCAAGGCTCTGATACCATGTTATTAACCAACAGACCTAATACCATGTTATTAACCAACAGACCTAAAAACTGAAAACAATAGGGAGTGTTCTAAAAAACATATTGAGGCGCGCCTCAATAACGAAATCCCAAAAACCGTTATGAGGAAACCTCATAACTGGTCAATGAGGCTTGAGCCTCAATTTACGCCTCAATTTACGCCTCAATTTACGTCTCGATACGCCTCATATGCCCGCCTCAATAACGAAATCCCAAAAAATGTTATGAACTTGTTATTTTATATGGTTAGTTGGTTACCATTTGAATTATGAACTTATTGCCTGAATTGTTGTTTTATAGAATATGAAATTATGATCTTATTGGTTGTTTACTTGTTTTATGAATGATGAATTATAAACTTATTGATTGTTTTGCGTATTTTAAGTTTTTATCTCTTCCTAATGAGGCTTACGGCTCAATACGCAGTCTCGCCTTAGTAAAGGAAATCGCCTCAATACTGAAAACGTGTTTTAGAACACTGCTAATAGGAAATGGCCCAACCATAGTATTCAAGCACTCTAACAAGGTTTATGTATTCTAACAAAAAATATCAAGATCATCTAGATCCACAAGTTAGACAAAATGCCCAAATATGTGATTTAAAAAGAAAAGAAGATAAGAATGGCCGGTGAATGGAAACCACAACCATAAAGGCCATATAATTAAATTCGCTATGTTGGCAGACTAACCTGAAATGGGAGCGAAGGTAGATGATCAGGTTCCAAATATAAACTCAAATAAATTTGCCCATTTAATCGTGTTTTGCCTTCTCTAGAATAGATGAAACTCAGAACATATTGCCGACAAAAGTGATCCCTGAGTTTGTCAAATGAATGCTGAAGATGGCGCTTCCAGTCCTTTAGTTCGGGTACAGAGCTTGCATTAGGCACAGCATTTTGATTTTCTGGTTCTTTATTTTGTGATCCCAAACATTGCGCACAACAGTTGGTAACAGTTCATCCATAACAGTAAATGCTATTCCTAAAAGTGCAAGTTGTTCTGAATCTGTCTCAACTCTAAAGGGTATGGCCTCCTTCAGCTCAGTAAGATTGTCATCATCTGAGGGGCCTGGTAGGGCTTTAATTAGCACATCCAAGTATTTATCAAACAGATGTGATATTCTAGTTAATACATTTCCTCCGAAATGCAAAACGGCCGTGGGAGTTAGCTGCTCCAATACATCCTGTAAAAGTTATATTTCATTTCAACATTATATAACACAAAGATTAAAAAACATTTCCCTCTTATCATATCTGAACAGGACCTACTTACTTTAACAATGTGCATGAATCTCATTCCACTATCAACAAGTACATTATCTGAAGATGCTGTGAATGCTAACAAGGGAGACACAAACCGAGGTGACAATGGCAAGCTTTCATCAATTTCCTCCAAGTCGAACAAAATTTTTCTAGCTCGTCTAAAATTTAATTCTAAGACTTCTTCGATGTAAGGCCGCAAAAGCACCAAAAGTAACTTCGACAGAATTAGTCCTTGTGATTCCAACATTGAACAGAAACTAAGACTGGACTGAATACAAACGCTAGCTGCACGTAAAGCAAAAATTGTCTCCGAAGAGGGTGCATTCTCCTTAATTAGCCGTACAAAAATTCAATTTGCCACTCTGCCCATTGAACAACTCTGTTAATATATACAGGCTTGTCACCAAATATCAAACCAGAGTCTTTTGCTGTTGATGAGATTGCAGAAAAAACAAGCCGAGATATTGTGGCTGGAAATACTTTCGGGCAGACAGAAGATGAAGGAATATAAACCTCAAAGCTCTTCTGGAGACGGGACCCATAAGATTTAAGCAGACACTGGTGCGCTAAAGAACCCTTTCCAAGTTTAATTAAACCAGATAAGGCCTTCTTTAGTTCAGTAATACCAACTGAAGGTGGTTCAGTGATCTTAACCAGTTGATTCTCAAGCATTTCCTTTCTTTTCAAGAAAGCAGTCCTATATGAGGATGCTTCAGCTAATGAAGTATCAGTCGAGCCCCTCAATTCTGGACTGTTTCTCTCTTCAACATCTAATGCTTCTATTGCTTCTTCCACCTTATGTTCAGCAAGAGAACATCAATTTTCTCCAAGAATATCATCTTGTGGTTATCTATTTCATATGGGAAGGAGTCTTGTGGTTCAGAAATTTGTGGCTCTTGCTGAGATTCATCAGTGTTGCCATCAGCTTGTGTCCAGTCTTTCCAGTTCACGGGAAACCCCAGTCATCAGATCTTGGACAAGAATCCGTTCAGCAGAAATATGCTTTCGCAGCTCATCAGCTCATGCTCCATTTCCACAACTTCTTCAGATATTCTACAATAATCATTGCAATGCTTAATCAGATCACCCATAATTCTTTCAAAACCTAACATATATTTGAAACCTTGGAAGCAAACATTGGAAAAACAAGGGATTTAGGAGAGAGAAACGTTCTCAAGAAATCAGTTCACAGCTGGAAAAATAAGACATGAAGGATTAAGAACTGCTCAGTGCTAGTATCCTACAGGCCAATTCACCTTTTTGAATTAAAGATAAGTTGAACAGTGGAATACCTTTTCTCCAACCATTACCACCCCTTTAAGTTTCAGCTAATAAGCAGATGAGCATTATTTAAAGGGGTGATGTTGCTACAAGTTATAAAATCAATTTACCAACTTACATCACATCTTAGAAATTAAAGTTTATATGAAGTTTGACAGTAGTCTCCTCCTATATTATATCAGAAAAAAAGACTCCCTATGAACCAGCAGGAGAGCATCCCTACTTCTTAAAAGAATTTCCTTATTCATTTTTTTTTTCTTTTTGTAGGATTTTAAAAAGAATCCTACTCGTCCCAAGTTGCAAACTTGATTCTGCAAAGGCTCAAGCCAACTTTAATCATAGCACGGCGGCACCACCAACAAGTTTGTTTCCAAGCATGAACTCACTTCCATTAACATTTTTACTGTGTCCAACAGTCCCTTAATTCCAGTGAGCAGAGAAATTATAATATGGTCCAGCACTCATGTGAAGTTATAACAGTTTCAAGATACCCAATGCTTCAAGAAAAATTTAACATCATACTTCTTTTCATTTCCATTTAGATATAATTAGATACATTTTAGTACCTCAAGAAAGCAAGGTATTTTGTATGCATGTTGCTACATAAGTTTTCCACTGCATCCTTCAAATCCATCAGCTCACAGCAGAGCCTTCTGATTCCCTACATTGACAAACTAGTTTAAATAAAATAAAGACACAACAGATCTCATCAACATGTAGAAAGAACATCTTACTGAGAAGGCAAATGATGGGAGGGGGAGGACGGTTCAGCTAAATAACAAAATGAACAGAGTGTTGCCGGAAGCCTCTAAGAAGGCAATAAAATATACATATTGAAACGAAAAGAAAATCAAACGATAAGGCCAAAAAAACTCTGTAAACAGCAATGTCATGGAAAAGTGGGCAACAGAAAAATAAAATATTTAAATGAGAATCAATGCATCATTAACTCAGTGAATATACATACACAAACATATTAATAAGTTATGAGCCTGATATTTATGAGAAGTTTTTCAACCTCAGAGAAAGCGAAAAGTTAGATAAGATTTGATCAATACATTGAACTACTGAATGAAATTTCTGGTTTCAGTTTCAGCATAACATTGAAATTTTTTGTAATATTTAATTACTATTGCTTCTATTCAACATTGAATCAATTAAGTAATAAGTGAATTTTGATATAATCAATATTAAATGGATATCTCACATTTTCAAAACATCCATTGGTTCAGTCCAGAGTTAGGAGAATAAATAAATAAAAATTAAATTAAAAATACAACAAAATAACGAAAAGCAATGGCCACCATTCAGGTCAATGTTTCAATAACTTATCATTAAATTAATTAGAAGGCAAGACTATAAAAGAAAAGACCAATCAGATCAATCTAAGCAAATTTTCATAAAGCAAAAACCTAATATGGGGGATAAACAAAAGGAATCATTAATTTAACCAGAAAAAAGTATCAAATTCAATTATCATGAATTATACTCTTCCAACACTATAATTGAATCATTAAAGAAGTTAAATTTTCAATGAAGTTGAAATCAAATAAAATGTGATTGATATCACGTAATTAGAGCTCTGGAATCCGAGATGCAAGTCTTTAATTTTTCTCAAGTAGCTCAACTCCATTTCCATCCAAGCGTAACTCAATAACAGAATTCCATGCTGCCAAATGCAACCTTAGGGAAAATACGACTAGATATGGTCTGAAGAATTGTTTATGAAATTCCTACACAACATTTTTTTTTTCTTTTTACTAACTGAGGTTACACAGAACTTGCAGATAATCCGGACAGAAAAAACACTAACTTACTGGTGTAAAATCAAGACATAAAAGATCTCTTCACAACCCAAAAAAAAATGGTAATACAGAAAACATATAGAATGGAATATACTTATAAAAAGTCAAAACAAATGACATCATTCAACAAAGGAGACCGTATAGCATATTATTTCAATAGACAGCGGATAAAAGGAAAAAATGTATGATTTCAGAGCTAGATTACTATCACTCTATCGGAGATAATCTCACTGAATAGGAAACTAAAAGCCAGATGGCACTATGTTATCAATGAAAAAGAATACATTGCATGAATTGAGCACAAAGTAATTCTAACCCATCTAAGACAATCGATGCAAAGAGACATTTTGTGCCTTACAAAGCAGTGCAACTACCAGTCGGAAAATATATTAACGTAGAAACTATTCCTAAACATTGGACACCCATTATGATGAGTCTCACATAATCTGGTTGCTTCTCACATCTCAAAAAGGAACTAATAGCTAATTGTTTAGCGAACTTGGATCTTTAATATCACTCTCTACTGTGGAGGGATACTGTCCATCTTGCATTTATTAATCAGCTTCTTGATGACTCAAGTCACTCAACCTGTTTATAGATTTAAATGAGTATGTTTATGAGTATAGGTTCGTACATGAGTCCATTCTTGGCCAATTATCATCTTCCACTTAAAAAATTGGTCACAACATTAGCTTGAAATTGAGAAATTCCAGAAACTAAGAAACATTTCTATACAAGGATAGGAAAAAAATAAAAAATTATATTCAAAGACTGAATATAGTGGTAAAACACCCGATCTCATGATTTCCATGGCCATTAAATTAACCAACAGTTTTTCATTGAATGAACTCAATTCAATATAGAACCATTATAAGGAAATCCTGCAACAGAACTATGTACTAGCTTTCTTTGCTTAAAATTAAAAAATACCCAGATAGCGCGAATTGTAACATAAATTCAGCAATGAACCCATGTTGGGTTGCAGAGAAAAAAGAAGAAGAAGAAAAGGACCTTTTCAGTGTTGGATTGGTAGACGGAGTCGATCTTGGACTGAGGAGTGATGTTCTCAATGGATGGGAAATCGTCATCTTCTTCACTGCTCTCCATTTCTCTCTTTTTCAAGCTTCGCTTACTACTTTCTAGTTTCTTCGATCTACAGTGACTAAAATGTGACTGTTGTTTTTCAAATAAATATTAAGGGTCATGCATTGCTTTCCAGACTGCTTTCGGAGCCAAAAGTGCTTCTGAGGTTGATCTGAGGTGTTTGGTAAAAATTATGGAAAGTGTTTTTAGTCTATTTTAGATTTTCTCACAGCAGAAATTGAGAAGGTACAAATAGATGCTTTTGGAAATCAGCTTCTTAGGAAACACAAATTGAAAACACACCGGTACACCTCATTAATGAATTTTTTTCCAAACTACCCATTTTATCCCTTAGCTTTTATGAAATTTACACATAACGAAACCCTACCACCAGCCACCATTCGTTCCAATCTTCCATCCTCATCTCACGACATCCCACTTTATCTCTCTGTCCTTCTCTTCTCAAAAAATTGAAGAGCTAATTTGACAAAATTCTTCTGCATTCGATTTCAGGTTTGGGCTAATCAATGTCTTTTCTATTTTGTTCTCTTAATTTCGTTGTCCATTTGTGCTTGTTTTAAGGTTTGATTTTTAATTGGATTTTGGGGAATTATTTCATCGATCTTCATATTCTGGTACCTGATTGTTTTTGGTTTCATGAGTATTTTTTTTGTTTCTATAACTGGGTATGTTTATATATTTTTGTTTGTCTTCTAATGAATGTATTCGATTGCTCTTATGCTCTGTTCATATTGTTTGTGTTCGATGTTCTCTCTTTTGCTCTGTTCTTGTTGTTTATGCTCAATAATTATATATTTCTGGGGTTGGTTTGTTGTGTGTTGATTCATGCATTGCTTTCCCTTTCTATGTGATTTGTTCTCGTTTAATAAAAAAAATAAGGTGAAGAAAGTTTATACTTGCATGTTGGGTTCTTGTTGGATCTTTGGACTTTTACTAAAAATTTAATTTTCATTTGGCCTCTCTGTAAAACACTATTGTTTGGTTCTTATAGATGGGAATTTCTATTTCTGTAGACAGCAAGAGTTGTCACAATGCTATGTTACATTGTATATTTGTTCGTAAATAATTGTAATTTGGTTAATAAACATCACTTTATTGTCCATTTTAAATTGTTTAGAGGCAGGGAAGCCACATGTGAGTAGTTATCAAATGGCCTGGACATGTTAAGGTTCTCCACTGATGTATGTTGTGTAATGTTGGGGAAATGGAAATTCCAATTACCTAGAATGAGAAGGGGAAAAGAGTGGTTGTGGGTGTTGGTAGAGTTGCTAATTACTTGGTAAGTAACCAGAAAAGTTGGTGTATACAGGAGAGAAATATATATTTTAGCGTTTGCAGTTAGGAATGGCAGCGGGTCGGATTCGGGTGGGTTTTGTAAAATCCAAACCTTCATCCGTGAAATTTTCTTAACTCAACATCCGTCCTCGAACCAGCGTAGATAAGCGGGTTCACGGGTGTAAGCTTCACCCGCGGGATACCCACGAACCCGCGATTTGCCATATTGTAAATTTCATATGTAATCACTTATTTGGTACTTAATTTAATTAAGTTTTTATTTCTAATTCTCTACTTGATACAGTATAAAACAATAATAACCATAAAAATAAAATGACAAAAAATAATTCAAATGTTTATATGTGTTTATATAAAAGTATTTTATTTATACGAGTTCGCGGATCCAACCTGCGGGTTCGTTTTTCCAACCCGCATCCACCCGTGAACCCACTGGATTTTTCATTAACGGGTTCGTGGGTCCCACAAATCGTAAATTCACCATTCACGCCTGACCCTACAGGGTCAGGTTCGGACTGCTCACGGGTGCGGGTCAAATTGTCATCTCTAGTTGTAGTTAGTACTTTGTAATAAGGACCGTTTGATGTGGTTAATTACCTTGAGAATATATTAATGACTTTAGCAATCAAAAAGTAATTGGGACAAATCATTAAGTTTCCAAGTATAGAGTATTCTTTGTGTGCATCTTAAATTCCTTAAATGTCTAATGAAGTTGATATATCTATGTGGTAAATCTTGAAGATGTGTAGGCATTAAGAAGCATCTGTTCCTTTGAAAATGTGTTATCATTCATTTGATTTAATATTTGTTTTCATTAATAGAAGTCATGCATGACTTGGTAATACAAAAACACTCCAGTGAATCTTGGATTTTCAAAGACAAGTGAATGCCTTATGTACAAGTATAATGTGTGTGTATTTTATATATCTCTGTTTTTTGTGTGTATTTTTCAAGTTTGCCTTGATTGGTTGATAAATAGGAACCAAGTAGTTTATTGTAGTGATAGAGAGGTTATTAGTGAGTGATAAACATTAGGTAAAAGTAGGTACAATTCTCTTATGGTGTTATAGTTGATAAACATTTGGTTTACGATGAGAATTTTGTAGCAAACAGATGGGAAAGAAGAATACTTCTAGCATTACTGAAATTGAGGGAAATGGAAAACAAAAAGCTATATGGTACGATGATCTTATAGCTATATTTTGTGAGATATGTGTTAAGGAAGTGACAAAAGGAAATTGGCCAGGCACTCATTTTGATAAGACAGGATGGGTTAATGTTGTCAATACTTTTAAGGAAATAACCAGAAAGGATTATGACAAAAAGCAATTGAAAAATAAGTGGGATTCACTTAAAAATGATTGGAAATTGTAGAGTTCACTACTGCATAAAGAAACTGGTATCGGATGGGACCCTGCTAAGAAAACGGTGGATGCACCTCCAGAATGGTGGCAAAGTAAAATTGAGGTATGAAAATTCTCCTTCATTTAATTAATTTTATTTATTTGTTTATGTCATGTAGGTGCATATTTTCTAACCATATGCTTCTTTTGTAGATGAATGTTATAGGCGACTGTCAAGGGAGAAAAACATGGGACGATCTCATTTCCCGTCCGATACAAGTATGCCCTTAGCAATTTTAAATTATAGTTTTGTAGAGGGGTGGACTTGGAAATCGAAACCGAATTGATCCAAACCGAAAAGGGTGTTTGGTTCTAGACAAGGTAAAATTTTACACAACCCATTAATACGATCTAAACCTATTCGAAAATAGTGGTTGATGGGTCTAGTCTATCAGATCGGGTTGTTAATGAGTCAACCCATTAAGACAAGAAATTTAATGGGTCGGTTTGGGTTCATCTTAAAAAAAAGGTTAATTCGATAACCGGTTAGTATAAAGAATTTTTAAAATGTGTTTATGAACGTTATTAAAAAAATCTTTGTATAATTACACTGTGGAATTTATATATAAAAATATCTATAATTATATTTTAATAATTAATTTTTAAAAAAATGTTTAATTTCTTTCTCTTTTTGAATGAGGAAAAATTCTTAAATTCTTTCAATTTCTAAATTAAAAACTCTATTACTATAAATCAATTATTTCACAACATTATAACCCTAACCCTAAAACTCTAAAAGCAGCTGTCTTCAATTTTTTTGAAATCGGTTACCGTCAATTCGATCATAATAAATTCAATCAGGTATGTTTTCTTTCTTGTAATTTTTTTTTTTGTATTCTTATGGTCTATGCTGCTACCATTTCATACAACGTAATTTCAAGACTTTAAATTTATTTGACAATTGATATTTGATATTGTAAAACCAATTTGTTTCTGACAAATTTTTCTAAAGGTATATAATATTTGTATAAATGAGGATTGAGATTCTCAGTCGCAACATATTGAAGATTCAATAGGAAGATCAATAGAAAAGTTCATTTTCAATTTTTTATTTTATTTTGGATTGTTTATTTTTTAAATTAGATTTTTCAATTGATTGTTGGTAGTTGTGGTGGATTTTTTTAAAAGTTTTACGTGCCTATGGTGGACTTGATTAGATGAGTTTGATCATGCTTTAATACAATATATTTTTAACTTTTTAATAAATCTCAATTATAGTATTTTGCAAACGGTCGGGTCGGGTTACCCATTAATTTGACAAATGATTTCGGGTTTATATATTTCAACTCATTAAGCTAACGTGTCGGGTTCTGGTGGAACAGTTTTAATATGACTCAAACACAAAACGATAAGAATTCACACTAACACGACCTATTGTCAAGTCTATTTGGTTTGGTTCATACAAATCAATTTGAAATTTAAAACCCGAATTGAATTCAGTCTGGTTGGATTTGGACATATAAAACCGAACCGAATAAACCGAATTGTCTTAATTAATTATTTCGTAAGGTTAAATTTTATTATGGATAGTTTGTTGATGATGTTTTATTTTTGGACTACATTATGTACTGCATTTTTAAAAATTCTATTTTATTGAAGTTATGAATATTTTATATTTTGATTGAGTATGTAAACCGAATATGATTGAAATTTTAGATTTAGATTAAAAATTGGGTTGTATTTTGTTTTGAATTAATTTTGCATATTATGTTTTCTTAAAAAAGTTTAAGGCTAAATGCAAAAAATGCAACTTAAAGGCCTAAAAAAAAAAAAAAACATATAAAAAAAACCTTCAAAGCCTAATAGGTCCAAAACTGAATTGAACTTAACCGAACTAAACCAAAATAAAGGTGTTCGGTTCAATTCGGTTTTTTCAAAATGGTTCAAACTAATTCATATTTTTAAAAACCGAATATATACATCAGTTCAATACAGTTTTGACTAAAACTGAAACGAACTATATCCACCCCTAATTTTATATTTTCGGTTAAACAAAACACTTACATTGGACGGTCTCACCGAGTGACAATGAGACCATTTCATGTAAATTTTTCTCCAAAAAATAGGGAGCATGTGATTGTGATTTCGAGAAGTTTGAGTTGTGAGCGAAATGGTCCCAATCTTAGAACAGTGTTGAATATTACTGGATACTAAATAGTGAATGAAAATTGAAAACTAAAAAATACATTTGGTTTTCCACTAAAAACTAAATACAAATGATAAGCTGTTTTTTTTTTTTTTAAGGTATAGATATCTAAAATATTTTTTTTTACATTTATGTCTTTCTAACTATTATTAGTTATATATTTATTTTAACATATTGAGGCTGATAATTCTAAAACAAAATTTATTTAGTTATTAGTTATTATTGATATTTCAAGTTTAATAACTAAATAATTTTCTTATAGAATTTTCTTTTAATCAAACTCAATTAAAAATAAAAATAAACAACAAGGACCGATTGCATCGTCATAAATTCGTAAAACGTGAAATTTGTCTTTTCTTATTTTAGGTGATTTATTTTGTTCAATTATAAAAACCGTTACAACAGGAGTGGAACTAGAAGTTCGAAGTTAGGGGGGTTAAAGTGTGTCTAACAAATTTTGACGTTATGTATGATAATGACATAAACAATTAAATTAACAATCTCTTCTGTATTTCTTTTAAAGAAAGAATCAATAGTATTAAGTTGATTAACTATAGTGCTAACTATGATTTTTAAGAGTTAAGACTATTATGGAGCACAAACCTAAAAATCATTTAATATGTTTATATAAATTTTCAATTAAATCAAGATAAGGAGACGATAATGTAAAATACAATTAACACCTTATAAGACTTTATAAGAACCATAACAAATACAATAATCCGTAAAATTTACACACATTTTAGATACCAAAATAATCGTCAGGATTATTGAAAGAATGTTAAATTTAACAAGACTAATAAATAACGGAGGAGGCAATGGAGATGTTGAAATCATCCATCATTAAATGCATCAACGACACAAACACTAGTAGTGTAGAGAACAGTGTTAGAGGTAGGATATATGTACATTAGAGGTAATTGAGTTAGGGTTAATAATTATTTTTTTGGGTAATAACATGAGGACTTTTACATGAATAATTTTTTTTAAAAAAAAAAAAAAAAAAACACAACAAGGGCCATGGCCCCTGCTGACCTGTACATTCTCCCGCCCCTATATTGCAACACTCTAATCTGAGAAATATAAACAGTTTAACATTACATTCAACAATAACGTAGAACAACTTAATCGAAGAGTTTAAGAAATATAAACAGATCGATCAACATTACTAATAATATAATTTTCAGAACAAGTAAAATAGACGTACTCAAACTCTAAATTAAAATTAATAAAACTAATTATTAAATTATAAAAAGAAAAAAAAATATTTACCGGAATATGCTAGGAAATCAAAAACTAAATTCCAATTTTAAGTTTTAAAACAACTACGTTTTGTGATGCTAAAGTTTTTTACGGTGAGAAGAAAAAAATGTATTAATACTGTTAGGATTTTAATAAAAGATAAATTTGAAAATAAGTTAGATTACTGATAATAGTTTTGAAAATAAAAAAATATTTTAATTTAGTGATTTTTTGTTAAGTGAAAACGAACAAAATTTCACTTTTATACGCAAGTGATTTTAATGGTCTTTTAAGTGATTTTATCATTTAAAAAATTAAACAAAACAGCTCAATATAACACATTAAGTATCATTAAGTATTATGTCGAAAAATCATACGGTTAAATACATTTTGGACCTCGTATTTTCGGGAAACATTACACATTTATTCAACATGTGAGTATTAGATTTCTTTGGTCCGCAACGTCTTAAAAATAAATCTAAATAGTCATTATTGATGGCAAATTTTCTACCAACTGGAATTGCGTGGTGACCATGGGTCAGGTCAACTCATATTGAAATCTTCTTAGAAATTAATAATTGAATTTCTCTCGTACTGAATTATTCATGTAGTCTCAATCAAATGGTCGATCATATTATGATGTTTATTATCGCTATTTTATTATAATATTATTATTACGATATTATGATATATTATTTTCTTTAGTAATCTAATTGTTTTTCCTGCATATTCTGATACATATATCAATATTTTTATCACCATGATTCATATTTAAGTTTGTTAGGGTTATTGGATTAATTACTTCTAATTTCCCAACATTGTTCCATAAAATATTGCTTCCAACCTTAGCTCACCTTTTTTTTTTATGAACTTAAACTTTGTTTGTCGAACAACATACGAAAGTATATTCTTTGATGAAATTTTTGTTTTGTTAAATCGAACTTTGTTTACATAATAACATGTAAAATCTTATAAAAAATGATGCATTCTTTCAATTAGTATGGGTATAAATGTAAAATTATTTATTTTCAAATAATTTTATTTAAAAAAAAAACAAACAAATTGACAGTACATTCATATGTAAGGAAAAAAAAAATGTCATTTAGGTTAAGGTTTTAGTCTCTATTCAGTCTTCAGTAAAATTTAGAATTGTTCAGTCTTCCGACTGAAAAACAAATGACCCCTAAGTCTTAATCGAAATAAGTACTTAAATTAATTGGGTCAAGACAAAATGGGATTGGCCAAGTGGTTTGACCCTTACACCTACACAATGAGGTTATGGGTTCGAGTCTGTCCCATACTCCCCCTCCCCAAAATCCCCAAGAGCATCTCCAACAGTCTTCCTTGGAGACCCTTTTAGCTTTATTAAAGGAGAAGCTGATTTTTACTACTCCAACAGATCCCTTAAAGACTCCCTTAAGTGTCCGTTTGGAAGAGCTTGTCTACGGGCTAAAAGAGTTTTTTTAATTAAAAAAGCTCTTTTAAAAAAATATTGTGCCGTTTGGTTGTCACCCAGTAGAGCTTTTAGATAATTAAAAAAGTTGTTTTACGTCTACTTGGAGAAACTCAAATTTATAATATGGCATGCACACCGTTGATGGAAGAAATAACCTCCATCTTGCGGGATATTTCTTGCAACAAACAATGCAATAGAGCTAGTATTTGCAGATGCATTATCAAATGTGATTGAAAGAATGCGATGCGTGATTTCATAAGTTTCTGAAACTTCCATTATGACATTAAAAATGTTTTCTGCGGTATATGCAAAATCCATAGGACGAAAACCAAAAATTCTTTTTGTTATCCTCCAATCAGAATCTAAATAGTGTCCCGTGACACATAAATAGTCCTGTTTGGAACATGCATTCCAAATATCAGAAGTTAATGCAACATAGACACTTAAATGTTGTATTTCAGCAACTAAGTCATCCCTTTGGGTTTCAAACAATCGTATCAAATCATTTCTAGTGGTGATTCTAGAAACATGTTCATATTGAGGGTTATATGCAGATGTGATTAATTCTGTATAAAATGGACTCTTACCAATACTGATCGGTTAATCAGTTTGTGTAATGTATCGTGCCAAGCACTCTCTAGCGTGCATGACGTCGAACTGCCACATCGTAACGGACCCGTCTGGGTGTCGTTGAAGTTGTGGCTGGGTTGTAGTGTCTACCTGTCCACGTGCAGGCATACATTTGTGCATATGCCGTCTCAAATGTCCGATTCCCCCCGTACTTGTAGCAGAATCCTTATGACAAAACTTACATTTAGCTCTGATGCCAGACGTCCCGTTTGGGAGTGTCATTTGGACTATGTTGAAACATTACCACACATCTGATGTTAATTTTATGGGACGTGATGTTGGTGTAACGCTGGAACCAAAAGGTCCTGCTTGAGTATGGGTTCTGAAATATCAAATTCATCGTTGAGCATATTCAAACCGTCCGGAAAATAAGGCTGCTGGTTAGGATCCATTATCTGAATAAAAATATGAGCACTATAGTAGTTAATAGTCAAATTAAAAATCAATATTTACTAACAGTAATATTAATTTACTAACAATAATTACTATAACTAATATGTCAATAATTAATTTACTTAAAAAACAAATTAAATAAACAAAAAAATCATAATCTACTAACAAAATTTTTTTAATTCACTAGTTCACTACTACAAATAAAATTGATAAATTTACTAACATAATATACTAACATAAAATTGATGATTTGAACCACTACTCTTAAATTTACTAGCATAATCTACAAATGAAAAATTTTAATTTATGAAAAAAAAAACAATATCAAACGTAATTACTACACTTAACATTCATCATTTACTTATTACAAAAATTAATTTCAGTAATACAAATTAACTTTCTAAATTTATTAATAACAAATATTAAAATTACTACTACACTTAAAAATCTTAATAAACTAAACAAATAATATTAACATTAAAGCCCAAAAATTAATAAACTAACTAACTAAATAGATAATGTTTTCATTAAGTAACTCAAATCTAAACATAAACATATAAATTTACTATGAGAATATGTTAGAACCAAAAGTAATAACAAAATTGTATCTTTAAAATTTGGTGTGTTGGTGGAAAATGTAGAGAATTTTGTTAGAGAGAGTAATAACCAAATTGAATGAAAAAGTTTAGAGAATTGGAGAATATATTAGAGATTGAGATGTGAGAGAATGAGAGATTGAAAGAATGATAGAGAGAGTTAATGGAAAATGAAATGGATGGAAGTAATTATAGAAAAATTTGATTGTGGGTCAAAATGTAATTTAAAGATTTTATGGGGGTTTTTGTAATATTTTTTTCCTCCACACGGCTAGAAAAAATTTCCAGCCATTGGCTGACGTCATCCAACGGTTGGAATTGATTTCCAACAGTTGGCGGATTTTTGAAAAAAAAAAAAATTAGCTGAACGGACGCGCGGACAGGTCCAATAGGCCAGTCCGACAGGCCTGGCACGCCGGATTGGCGTGCTAGGCGGGTCGGTCTGCCGGGCCTCCTCCAAGCGGACCGACATGTGGCCAGTCCCGGGCTAGGCCGCGGCCTGGCCCTCTTCCTTCACGGGTTGTTCCCAGCACGGCCCGTGAACTTTCCTAGAACGGCCGGACCGGCCTGTCACCGGTCGACCCATTTTTACACCACTAGTTCACATGACAAAGTTTTTCTCTTTATTAATTGTCAAATTGATCTTGACAAAACTATAAAAAATATCAGGGAATATACAAAAGAAAAACAAAAGGAAGAATTTGTTGTTAGGTTGAAATCGTTTAAGCGGCGGAACCATACACAAAAAGTACTACACAAATCCAGTCAAAATATACCCATAAAGGATGCAGAAACGAATTGAAGATGCATTTGATGATTGAAATTAAGATAAAAAAATTGAAGATGGCATTTGATGATGAAAATTAAGATAAAAACTAACCTTTTACAAAGACAAACCTCGATGGGAACCTTTACGAAGAGAAAGTTAAGAGTTAAGAATTTAGGATTTTAGGATTTTAGAAATTGAAAGTCATGTGACTTTTTTTAAAAAAACTTTCCAATGAAAACATTTTACCGAGTTTTTTATTTGTTTCCCTCCATAAAGTAATTTTTTTCCACAACGAGCCAACCCTGTAGTCATTATTTCACATCTACCACGAGATTATACTCGTTATAAACAGGGTAGTAAAAGTGATAACCACAACAATCACCTTTTGCTCGTGTTGGACAACACAAAGGATCCACATTAACAACAGCTTTTAAAGGCCGTGTTAAATAACGGTTTCAACCACAAGGCCCTTTAAAGCCCGCTGTAAATATTATGTAGGAGATGACATGATTTCTTGTAGTGTTCGTGAGCGTTTGGTATAAGGTAATCAAAATAATGTTGATTCCTTGGAAAGTTAAACACGAGTAATGTGATTCCTGAGAAACTTATATACATGTGTTTGTTGGGCATGCGAATATTATGTCGGATTCCTGAGAATATCAAGTAACGGTGTTTGGTTATACATGGGAATTTGTTTTTTTTTTAATTAAAAACTAAAAAAAAAAAATCAAAGTCTATCTGGTTAAAAAAAAAAACATTTCAAGAAAAGAAAAAAAGAAAAAAAGAAAAAAAGAAAAATTCTATTATCTCTCTCCCTCTTTCTACTCTCCATAATCCAAATCCATTTCATCTATTTCTTTCCCATCTCTCTCTTTGTCTTTCTCTCCAGATCTAGGTTTATTTGGAAACTAAGGATGCGTTCTACATTAATGTAATATGTTCATTGTTGTCGTCCTTACCTCTATATTGTCATCGTCGTCATTGCCTCCGGCCAGGTTCTTAATCTTCGTCGTCGTCTTCATCGAAGCTAGTTGTCGTCGTCATCATCGAAGCTCATCGTTGTCATTGTCATCGAGCAAACCCAGATTTTGTTTGTTGCTACTTGCTGCCAATTTTTTTTTAATAAGTTAGTTTGACTAAAACAATTTAAATTAGTGACCTTAAAATTTTGATTTTTATATTTCAATCCTCAGGTGTTCTTAATCCAAGAGTATAAATATACACTTGGACTAGGAGTACACTGAGCGATTGAGATGTTGATATTAAAAATTAAATCACAGATTTAAGTTGCTTTAATTGTAAACTAAATGCGAATTAGATGGATGTATGGATAGCAATTTGGCCGCACCTGTGGGCATACTCTGTAGGGTTTGGTTTGGGTTGGGTGGTGAACTTACGATTCGCTAACCCGAATAATGAAAACCCAACGGGTTCGGGTTCGGGTGTGGGTGTGGGTGCGGGTTGGAAAAACGAACCTACAGGTGAACCCGTAAACCCGTATAAATAAAAAATATTTAATAATTAATAATTAAAATATTATAAATTTAAACTCCAATGGAAACATTTTAACCATATAGAGAGTAAAATTTAAAAACTTTACTCATTCTAAGTTTGAGAATTACAGTTCTCAACTCTAATTTATATATAGCTAATGGTAGAACCTTGCACTTTTTTTTTCAATGTGGGACTTTTGAAAGTCCCACATTGAAAAAACAAGAGCACAAGGTTGTTCTACCATTAACTATATATAATGTGTTTTGCCTCTTGTCTCAACAAAAAATAACACACTTGAAATGAGTTGAAGTTATTACTCAAGTGTTTTTAATTCTTAAAACTATAATATTTCATATATTTAAATAATATATAAATATTACTGAAAAATAATTAGCGGGTTGGCGGTGCATGTGTGGGTGTTCCCAAAACCCGCGGGTGAAACCCACCCACAAACCCTTGAAAATAAATGGGTTCGTTGGCAAGTGAGGGTGACAGAAAGTTTCGTGGGTGCGGGTTTGGATTTTACAAAACCCATCTGAACTCAACCCGTTGTCATCCTTAGATGGACGAGCTTGGGTATTGGGTAAATGACTCCCAGATTAGCGGTTCGGATCCTACTAATGGCAAAAACTTAAAAAAAAAATGTCCAGAATTAATAGATATTGTAAAAAATAAATAAATAAACTAAAAGCGAAGTCCATTTGAGTAGCCACAAAAATAGTTTTTAAAATAAAATAAGTGAACTAAGGGGTCGTTTGTTTTTTTCACTTCAAACTTAATGGTCTGAATCATAATTATTAAGTTGTTTTTTTAAGTAGTCAAACAACTTAAATATATATTAAAAAAACAACTTAAAATAAAAAGTTAAAAATCATGACTTTTCACTTAATTACAAATTACTGAATTATATTAAATGCAATTCAAAAAAATTTCTTCCGATATTATCCTTCATAAATAACATATTTTCAACTTTATCATAATTATATATGGTATAATTTTTTTTAATATATTGCTTATTTTAAATAGCTTTAAAAATAAAAAAGAACCTTAATTACATTTCATATTAGTGTTTTATATCAATATTTTATTATGATGTTACGGTGTTGTATTTATATATTATTTTTTTAGAGTTTTTTGTGTAAGTTTTCCTATTGCCCCTTTATTTTTTGAAAAAAAATATATTTTATTTTCTTAGTAAAACCGAAGTTTGTTTGTAATTAAAGAAGAAGATCATGATCATATGTGTTATATAATTATTATTTTTGGAGAGTTTTTATTCCATATTATATGTATAATTATTTAACATCGGTATAAATGTAAAATTACTTATTTTCAAACAAATTTACTTTTAAAATAAACGTGTTGACAATATATTCATATGTGAAGGGAAAAAAAAACGTATCATTTAAGTTTAGATTTCAGTTTTTATTCAGCCCGAAGAGATTCATGATTGTTTTGTCCTCAGATAAAAAAAAAAGAAACAGACGACTCCTAACTGATTAAATAAGTCTATAATAAAAAGTGTTTTCAAAAATTGTTCACAATAAAAAGATGACTTAAAGTAAGTAACTAACTATTAACTAAGGATAGGCGGTCAGAAACAGTCATGGTTGGCTAGGCTATTTTGAATTTTTTATTTATAAATATTTTTAGATATTTAATGTTATTAGTTTTCTTTCTTTCTATATATATATATATATATATATATATATATATATATATATATATTTAGTTATAAGTTGGCGATGATACACTTCATCAATTATTTACTAGTTTTCTAAATTAAAAATGTTAACAAGTATATGACATACTGACATCCGTATAAGAATTGAGGAAATGGTGAGATATGTCACCTTTTTGAAAGTGTGTTATGATGATGTCACTCTTTTAATAACTTAAGTTTAAAAGGCATCTATTACGGTGAACTACCCAAATTGTCCCTAAACTTTAATTTTTAAAAAGCAATTTTCTGAACTCGTTGGTATCTCTCCAAAAAACTTGTCTGAAAAACTTCACTCTCTCTCCAGATTCTACAGTAGAAGGTAACAAATATTTATGATCTTCACTTAAATTTCTTTTATGCATTTCAGATATTTTGCATTCATTTCTGTGTGGGTTAACAATGTATCCATTCCTTGATATCAATGTATCCATTTCAGATTCTGCACTAGAATGTATGAAAATAGAAAACATCCGTGCTTTTTCTTGTGTGACCAAGAATATTTAAAGATGAATCGAGCTTATTTTATATTGGAACGAGCTTTTGTTTAGTTTGAAAAAAGCTTGATTATTTGAAAAAAAATGCTCGACAAAAAAATGCTCGATCCCTTAGGAGAATTCTCGATCTCTAGACAAAAGTTCTCGAACCGTTATAAAAGTTCTCGATAATTTGATAAATAATCTCGATCCCTTAAAAACGTTCTCGATCCCTTAAAAAAGTTCTCTGTCCCTTAGAAAAAGTTCTCGGTCCCTCAGAAAATGTTCTCTATCCTTGATAAAAGTTCTCGATCCCTTGATAAAAGTTCTCGATTATTTGACAAATATTCTCGATCCCTTAAAAAAGTTATCAAACCGTTAGAAATGTTCTCGATCCCTTAGAAAAAGTTCTTTGTCCCTTAGAAAATGTTCTCGATCCCTTGATAAAAGTTCTCTATCCCTTGATAAAAGTTCTCTATCATTTGACAAATATTCTCGATCCCTTAGAAAAATTTCTCGTTCCCTTGTTAAAAGTTCTCGATCCCTTGATAAAAGTTCTCGATAATTTGACAAATATTCTCGAAAAAAGTTCTCGAATCGAACCGTTATAAAAGTTCTCGATCCGTTGTTAATTATTCTCGAACCCTTGAAAAAGTTCTCGATCCCTTATAAAATGTACTCGATCCATTTGAAAAGAGCTCGACCACTTAGAAAATGTTCTCGATCCCTTTCCAAAAAGTTCGATCCGTTTGCAAATGTTCTCGATCCATTATTAAAGAAGCTCGATTCCGAAGAACATGTGGTCAATCCGTTACAGTTGAGAAATTTTTGTAATTCTTAGTACTTGTAAAAGTTTTATTTTTATTTGTTAATAATTGTTTGTGATGATGATTTTCACAGGACAATGGATAGAGTTAGATTAGTAATATCTTACAACGGTCGATGGGAGCAATTACCTGATGGAAGTCAGAGGTTCCTTGGTTCCAATAACCAAGGAATGTATGTGTCCAGAAATATGACTTACGAAGAGCTGGTGTCGATCGTACAAACCGTTGTGTTTTACGATGTGAACAAATACATTGCTGATCTACAATCTATATCAATCGTTTCCGGGATAACATGTCACACATTTATAAGAAGTGACGATGATGTTTTGTTTATGCTAGGGAAAGATAGGGTGATCCCTCAAGTATGTGTCAGTTTAATTGAGAGGTTGCAGGAGGCGTCATAGGTGAAGACATCCCTCCTCATGATAACACCCAACATTTTCGATCTTCAGGCGGAAGCAACCAGTTGTTCACAGAAAGAAATGGGATTGACGGTAGGGAAAACCTATGTGGTGTCCCACCGGAAGTAGCCGACCATGGTGATATAGTTGGAGCTCAATTGGACGATGATTTCGGTTGTTATATTGAAATGAATGCTGGGCAGTACAACCACCAATACAATGAGATGTACAATGACATGAACAATTAGTGGAATAATGAACCTCATAACTTACCAATCCATGAGGTGGCTACTGAGCCAAATTTGCATCTGGTACATAATGTAGCGAACAATGAGAAAGATTAAGAACCATTCGAAAGGGAAAGACGTGCAAGACTTGTACACAGATGTAGTTCCACTGCAGTATATATAGCTGGACATCTGAGGTCCAGCCTGATGTAACTCCAGCTGATTCTGAGAATGCCAGAACGTGGGTTATTCCAGGAGCAGAATCATACTCGTTTGGTATGGGTGGAAGCAGGAACTTGGTAGAAGATAAACCTACGAGCATGATATATAAAGGTCAATTTTTTCCTACTAAAAAGGATTTGAAGAGATTGGCTGGGCATTTTGCAATGCGGCACAACTTCAAGTGGAAGGTCAAAAGGTCGAATAAGACAACATTACATCTAGTTTGTTTGATGGACAACTGTACGTGGAAGTTAAGAGCGGTTAGGAGAGATGAAGCGACATACTTTCAAGTAAGAAGTTTTATCAACGAACACACTTGTCCGTTGGAGGAGATTCACCGTCGCCATCTACAAGCTAGTGCAGTCATAATTGGAGAAGTGGTTGCACCTAGATTGCAGCAACAAGATGGTCGACTAATGCGTCTGAAGGACATAATCGCCGACATGAAAACAATGTATGGCATCCAAATAATGTACCGTAAGGTACATCAAGCCCTTGATTATGCATTGTCATTGACCTATGGAACGCATGAGGAAAGCTTCCAACTGCTACCATCATTCGGTTATGTG